>OX632364.1:37324204-37424602 GCA_951751655.1 Ophion costatus | reverse complement strand
AAACAACCCTAAAATGTAAAAAAAATTCAGGGTGTCTTTTAGAGTCAATGGAATCAGGTAAAAAAGAATAAATCGATTTTGCGGGGGTCAGAGAAAAAGTCCACCGGATTCACGTTGAATACCTCATATATATATATATATATATATATATATATATATATATATATATATATATATAAATAAAATTGAAAAAATACAATTTAAAAAAATTCAACAAAAATAAAAATCGTAGAGTTGATGTTGAGTGTAATATATAATAATTTTATATTATTATATACATATATATACATATATATACGGAAATATTATAATTAATATATATTCTATGGTATATTCGTTCTTTTTTTATCAACGTATTCCTTTCCAGATTACATACTATTATTAATCGAAAATATATGTTTATATATGTGTCAGGCTTATATACATATAAATATCTAATAAATTATATTATTATAATTTTTGTTATAATACGCGATAAAAAAATTATGTTATGAAAAAGATCATTGTATTATAGAATGTGATATTAAACATGATATATATTATATCATATTTTTTATTATATAATTTATATATATAATACCTGAAAATAAATAACTATTATTACATACTTTATTCGACATTTATTATTTTTTTACATTAAAGTATTATTGTCTAGGTTATCATAATATTCAGTAGGCATATATACATATATGTTTCCAATAAATAATATTATAATCCACGTAATGATACATTGATAAAAAATGCTGTTATGAAATCCAATATACAACATAATATTAAACATACTATATATTATATAATTTTTTCATTATATAATTCATATATATATATATATATATATATACATGAGGTAATCCACGTGAATCCGGTGGACTTTTTCCCTGACCCCCGCCAATTCGATTTAAAAAAAATCTTATTCCACCGACTCTAAAAGATACCCTGATTTTTTTTTACATTTTTTGAAACGACTCTTAGCAAAAAAAAAAACAATTTTCCAAAAAAAGACGCCCCGATTTAAAAATCTGAAAAAATTCCCAAAAATGCGTGATTTTATGTAAAAATTTTCAAGCTATCACCCGCAGTGGAATTGTGATTTTTTGTTAGCAGTCAAAAAGTTCTGGTATTAATTTCAATTGAGGTCGTCTTCAGCACAGAAAAAATGATACTTCCACTGCGGGTGATAGCTTGAAAATTTTCACATATAATCACGCATTGTTGGGAATTTTATCAGATTTTTAAATCAGGGCGATTTTTCGGAAAAAAACATTTTTTTGACTAAGGGTTGTGTCGAAAAATGTAAAAAAAATCAGGGTGTCTTTTGGAGTTAATGAAATAAGATTTAAAAAAAAAATCGCATTGGCGGGGCTCAGGGGAAAAGTTCGCCGGATTCACGTGGATTATCTCCTATATATATATATATATATACATATATAACGTTATATTTAGTATTGATTCTATAAGACTGTTATCATTTTTATTATTCTTCTTTCTTCCTCAAAGGGATACGTTTTTGCACCTCGCACTCTCGCGTTAAACGCGAGCTCCGATAAAAGAAAGCGCATCCGTCGTGAATAAGAAGAGTAAGAGAAGTGAGAAAAAGGAAGCAATAACGAGAATAATAAAAAAACACAAGTTCGTCCCGTCGGTTAAGCGTGGTACGCGACAAATAATAGGAAAAAATGCGATAAAAATAGTGTAATATTTTGCGTAATAATAATAGTAAATATAAATATATATATATATAGTATAGTAATATAGTATATATATAGTATATATATATACTATATTACTATATATATATATAGTACATATCGTATATATAGTATAGTAAATATAAATATATATATATATATATTATATATATATAAATAAATATATATATAAATATATTTATAAATAGTAAAAATAATAAGTGTAATAAATGCGTAATAATAATGAAGCTACGGGCGATATCGAAGTGATCAACTTCTAATACAAAAGAGGGCTCGGGCCTCGATCCTCGGATTCGGACTTTGGAAAAGCGACGCCGACGTTCGCAGTGATTTGAATTTTTGAACAATTTCGATTTTTTTCCATTCTTCGTCACCGAACTTTTTCCTATCGAGAAGTGACTTAGCGAAAAAAAAAGACTCGTGAAATTATTGTGCGCGAGTGTGCGCGCGCGCGCGATTAATTCGCGCACTTGGCGTGTTAGAGGAAGACGAAAAGCAAAGAAAGACGAAAAACTTTTTTTGAACGGTTACGAAGAAGAGATTGGAAAAAACGAGAAGGAGGCGAGAGAGGAGCAAGATTTGAAGTTGGAGGAGGAGGCGGAGGTGCGAGGGTTGTGCAAGTAAAGGGCGTGGGAGGGTTCCGGTCCCTGTCTGGGGCAGCCTCTCCCTCTCGCCCATCCTCGCCCCCCCCCCCCCCAGGCTGTGAGGCGTCTCGGGCACTCGGAAAAAGGCTTCCAAAAAAGCAGCAAAATCGAGAAAAATAAATAAAAAAAAAAAAAGATAAAAATACGAAATTAAAATTAAAAAAAGATTGAGGGAGAAAAAAATCGCGAGGTGATGAAAGTTTATTTTCTTCTTATCGCACCGCGTACGAGTGACAAACGAAACAAAATCGAGGTTAAAAAGAACACCACTCCCGAGCTGTTCTTTTCCTAAAGAAAAACTTTTTAAAAAAACAAAAAAAATTTATCGCGAAACGTGTCGAAAAAAAAAAAAAATTTTTATGAAAAAATAATAATAATAATAATCCAGTGCGACTCGACGATTATGCGCGAGACCCGTGGGAGGTGCGTCGTCAGTAGCAGCAGCAGCAGCAGCGGCAGCGGCACCAGCAGCAGCAGCAGCCTCGCGATCGAGAAGCTCGACGTCGTCGTCCGTGAGCAGGCCAGACGGAGTGTTCGGTCAAGCCTCGGGGCCAAGCGGGTTTTCCTCGATTCGCGACTATTCGCGACAATTTCCCGCCCACGTTCGACGATCGCTAAACGAGCGAACGATTAATAACGACAGCAACAACAATAACAATTATAGTAATATTTAAAACAATAGTAAAAACACGGAAAGCAAATGTGCTTCGAGGACGTTATGTAAAATGGAATTAAACAATGTTGTTAAGACGTAAACATGTTTTGGGTACACTGTGCACTCTTTGTTCTCGTGATTGCCGTACCTGGATTTAATAGCAGCGCGGACACCACGTCGAAGCGAGGTAAATGTACTGCCTTATTTCACTAAATTTGCAGGAAAAGGTAGAAATTTAGTTTAAAAAAAAGATGCACTCGAGGGCGTTTCGTCAGGGCGGCGTCTAGTTGTGAGCTGGGTTTCGTATAGCTAGTTTGAGATAACGACGTTACCCTTTAATTGCGTTTAAGGCAGGATTCTACTTTGAAACCATGAAAAAAACGCTATTTTCGTGAATTTTTTCTGAGAATACTATTAAAGATATCGATATGGGGTTTAAACTGTTCAATAAATACACTCTTTAAGTACATAAAAAAAAATTTTTAATGTATTTTATTCATTTTTTGTACACGTAAAATATGTTTAAAGCCAACGCCTCGAAAAGCAGGTACCGTTACCGTGGTCGTGAAATCTTCCCGACGGATGGTCTGAAACAAAAAAATCAAATAGTTTCATGTTCAGTATGTCTTCAGGAACCGACCTAACTAGAATATTTTATATACGTGCAAAATTAACAAAATGGCGGCTAAAATACGAAAAAAAAATGCGTTTTTTTTGGGTCTTTTTTTGCAATAAAAAAATAGTTCTAATCAAAATTTTAAGTTGATTGTAGTTAGGTCGGTTGGTACACACATATAGAATATGTGTTCCAAATTTCATAAGGATCGGTTCAGTACTTTTTGAGTTATCACGACCACGGTACTTGAAAATGTCGTTTCGAGAAAAACGCGTTTAAAGTTTTGGTGAGTGATAAATCGTAGAAAAAATTATCTTACCCTCAATCAGCGATGCCTGGGCCATATAATATGCCTTCGACGTGTTCCAGGTGGGTGTTTTCATCCAATTCAGCCTTTCAAAGTTTCAAAGTAGAATCCCGCCTTAATTGCGATTTCGTGTCGTTGATTGATTACTTTATGATTATGAAAAAACGTTTTCTGATTCGTCTAGTTTTTTATTTTTTATTTATTGAATAACGGTATTTTGTAAACGCAATCGACTGAAAACCACATTAAAAGGAAAAGTATATATATATGTGGATATGTTTCTGATAGATGATATTGTTATAATATATAATGTAAAAATATAATACGTAATTTATACATGATATAATACATTATATTTTATAATATGTTAGCGTACACTTTACGTTACTTATATAGTCACATAAAGTTATTTATAAACAACTTTATGGTAACATAAAATATGTTTACACCTAGACCCCCTCACATTTTCTTCTTATTTACATTTGTTCTTATAATTTATGTTTATGTTATGTATATAATACATTTACGATAGCATTATTATGATATGTAATATAATATTGTATAATATACATTATTTTTCAAAGTACATTTCATAATAGTATCTGCTAATAAATTATATATTTCTCTCGTAACCATTTATATATATATATATACACACATGAAGTTACAATAAAAGTTCGAGTATAATTTTTTCCGTAGCTTCCAAAATATGGCAGTCAGAACATTGTAAAATAATCAACGACAAGCTCCCGCCCGCGGCTTCGTCAGCGTTTTTTGTTCACGAAATACACTCGAGAAATATAATTTTCCATTTAAACTTTTACAATCCATTTCACCCTCTTAAGAGTTGATTTTCGAAAAATCCTTTCCTCGTGGACCTCTACACCTCTGAGAAACATATCTTCCAAATTTCATATTTCTATACTCAGCTGTTTAGGTTGTGCGTTGTGCTATGTGTCAGTCAGTCATTCAGTGGGACAGTCAGTCAGTCACGGAACGGTTTTATATGCATATATTCTTGTCATTACATTTTAAATCGAAATTTATTGTAAAAATGTAATCGCAGTGATTGTGCTTTAAGGATGTTGAGTCTCTATGAAACATGTTAATGTTAATTGTTCAATAAATAGCTTCTTAATCATCATGAAATTTTTACACGACCTCCTGAATACTTCATGTAAAAACATACCAAATTTTCCCAATTCTATCATCATTACTTCAACCTCCTTAGGGGTTGAAATAAAAAATGATAAGAAAATTCGGAAAATTTGGTATGTTTTTGTATGAAGTATTTAAGAGGTCGTGTTAAAATTTCACGACGATTAGGAAGCTCGTTATTAAAAAATTAACATTTTGTTAAAAACAATTTTTAAAAGAAATAAAAAAAAAATTATCAATAAACTTCGTTTTGTTTCCGTTGCTTTCAGTATATTGTAGATATTATAAAATTGAGAGGTCAAAAAAAAATTTATTGCAAAGTTACATCAGTTTCCATAAAACAACATTTAATTTGTGAATGTTAATTGTTCAATAACGAGCTTCCTAATTGTCGTGAATTTTTTACACGACCTCTGAAATACTTCATACAAAAACATACCAAATTTTCAGAATTTTATCATCATTTGCGATTTGGGACTCAACATCCTTAAATTACTTGCCAGATGTTGTTTTAATTAATTACTGCAGCTCTTTTCAAGGGCCACATACGGAGGGCGAGACCCATGAAATTACAAGGATTCCAAGTGAACCATAAAACGATTTTTTTTCCGCACCACGATCGTAAGTTCCACAATGTTGCACGAACGACAATTTAATTGTCCATTTATTGCATTCCTCGTTACTAAAGTAACCTTTTACTGGGGACGTTATTTTCGGAGTCCCGCGAATTACGAAACATTCGCACGGAGACAGTCCTTTCCGCGACGGGGCATCTCCATAAATCACTCGACCGGAAGACTGCCGTGTTTGCGTCTGACCGATAACGGATCTGAATCACTTGATGAGAGCTTTTTTGCCACAATGTCTCTCGTGCAGCCTTGTCGGAGTTTATTGATTAACCGGGCGCAGTACCGGGATTTACGATCGATTTACGAAGACTCGTGTGCGACTTACGAGTTTACAGAACGATTTTTAAGGGTCCTGACCGAGGCCACATACGTCGACCCAATGCCATTTGTGAAAAATACGATAAAAATTAATTTCATGCAAAGCAACGATTGGACGATAGTTCGATGATATGTCGAAGTGAAAATATATTTTTAGGCCGAGTTCGGGAATACGGATACAATGTACGTGTAAAAAATAATTTGCTGCTTTCGTTGCAAAGCTTAGAATTTATTTATAAAAGTGCAGGAAAGATTTTCAGCGATAAAATAGTTTTTATATTTTTTTAAGTTATGGAAATGTACAAAGACCATTTTGGCGTTATAAATTAATGTTTATTTTATACTTTCATTTGATTTACTAAAACCTTTCTTCGACTTTATAAATAAGTTCTGAACCTTGCAAACGAGAATTTTCATTCTTAGACTTAGATTAGAAGAATTTTCATTCTTCTTATATATATATATATATATATATATATATATATATATATATATATATATATATATATATATATATATATATATATATATATATATATATATATATATATAAGGGTGGCCGTTATTTGAGCTTTGGCGAAAAAAATTCGATGTCACCCCAAAAGTATAATCAAGGTGTATCAAAAAAATCTATGTGAAGTTTGGAGGCGCTCGGAAAAGCGATTGAAATTTCAAATATAAAATACATGTATTCACCCCACGCATCAATGATTTTTTTTTCCGAGTATAATATTAACGAGAAGAATTTGAAACTTGGTACACTTATTGTGCATAGTATGGTGTACTAAAAAAAATTTTTCATTTTTTTTCACTCATAATTTTGTTAGTGACAAGCTCTGTAGAGCTTGTCCATATTTAGTTTTTTAAAATATTTGTTTTCAAATAAATTTCAAATAAAATAAAAAATAAATTCTCAGTTCGAAAATGTAATGTCTGCAGGGAAGAGAAGATTTACTATGTTTGGTTGGGTTATAACCCAAACAAATCCAAACAAACCCTGGTTAAGAAACCCTGGTTAACAAACCCTGGTTAACAAACCCTGGTTAACAAACCCTGGTTAACAAACCCTGGTTAACAAGCCCTGGTTAACAAACCCTGGTTAACAAACCCTGGTTAACAAACCCTGGTTAACAAACCCTGGTTAACAAACCCTGGTTAACAAACCCTGGTTAACAAACCCTGGTTAACAAACCCTGGTTAACAAACCCTGGTTAACAAACCCTGGTTAACAAACCCTGGTTAACAAACCCTGGTTAACAAACCCTGGTTAACAAACCCTGGTTAACAGACCCTGGTTAACAGACCCTGGTTAACAAACCCTGGTTAACAAACCCTGGTTAACAAACCCTGGTTAACAAACCCTGGTTAACAGACCCTGGTTAACAAACCCTGGTTAACAGACCCTGGTTAACAAACCCTGGTTAACAAACCCTGGTTAACAAACCCTGGTTAATCCTGGTTAACAAACCCTGGTTTGTCAACCAGGGTTAACCAGGGTTAACCAGGGTTTGTTAACCAGGGTTTGTTAACCAGGGTTTGTTAATCAGGGTTTGTTAACCAGGATTTCTTAACCCGGGTTTGTTTGGGTTTGTTTGGGTTATAACCCAACCAAACATAGTAAATCTTTTATGTCTTCTTCCCTGCAGACATTGCATTTTCGAACTGAGAATGTATTTCTTATTTTATTTGAAATTGATTTGAAAACAAATATTTAAAAAAACGAAATATGGGCATCTCTACAGAGCTTGTCATTAAGAAAATTATGAATGAAAAAATTGAAAAAATTTTGTTTAGTACACCATACTATGCACAATAAGTGTACCAAGTTTCAAATTTTTCTCATTAATATTATACTCGGAAGAAAAAATCATTGATGCGTGGGATAAATACATGTATTTTATATTTAAAATTTCAATCGCTCGGTGGCGCGTGTTCCAGTCTTCCGACCGCCTCCAAACTTCACACAGATTTTTTTTTTTATACACCTTCATTATGTTTTTGGGGTGGCATCGAATTTGTTTCACCAAAGCCCAAATAACGGCCACCCTAATATATATATATATATATCATTTAAAAAAAAAAAAATTCCTATAGTACACGCTGTTAGGATTTGTTACCTATTTTTTCCTCACAGCGACTATTTGTTTCCTGCGCTGTTTTTTCCGTACTCCTTTTTCTCCACTTATATTCATATATACACGGAGAAAACAGGGGCCTCGAAGTTTAGAACTAATACTATGCTTCTAAAAAAATATTAAAGATCAAGAAGTATTGAATGGAAGATAAAAATTGTAATTATGGTGTAGTAATAATGAAGAAATTTAAATTTCAACCTACGATATGGCACGTAAACTGATACAAATAATACATTTTATTCGGCATATTGTGATTTTTCGTAGTATTCAAAAAATATTTTGTCCACGTAATAGAAACAATTAGTTTCCAGTATTCTACAAAAAGTACGCGGTATAAAGAGTCACAATTTACTAATCAACTTCGTAATATTTTTCGCTATACGCCGAAGATGAATGGTATGCGTATAGTGAAATCTATACATACACGAAGATTCATGCTATACGTATAGTAAAATCCATATGAAAATATGGCGTGTAATAAAGGTTGGTATTTTACAAAGCACGCATTATTTTTACTATACAGCATATAGGACTCGCGCCTATGTGAGAATAGTTTGAAATGTAATATGCACGTATCATTTTTACTATATGGTGTGAGATCCACTTTTACACTTCTATAACAAGTCTTAGAATTTCCGAACTGGCAGTAAACTGCTATACTTTCTAGCACTGAATATTAGAATTCTGGCAACGAGTGTTAGAATTTGAGGCAGTGTTCTTCTCCGTGTATTTATAATATAAATAATACATACATTACATATATATATATATATATATATATATATATATATATATATATATATATATAGATATGTATAATGTAAAAATAAAAATCTTACTTTTCCTTGCAAAGTTTAGAATTTACTTACAGCAATAGAAGAAAAATTTTAATTAATAAAATAGTCCTCATGAATTCCAATAATTCGAAAAAATGGAAACTATTCAGCAGATGAAAATATTTCTTGTACTTTTATAAATAAATTTTCACCTTTCACCAAATAATACATACATTACATATATATATATATATATGTAGAATGTAAAAATTAAAATCTTACTTTTCCTTGCAAAGTTTAGAATTTACTTACAGCAATAGAAGAAAAATTTTAATTAATAAAATAGTCCTCATAAATTCCAATAATTCGAAAAAATGGAAACTATTCAGCAGATGAAAATATTTCTTGTACTTTTATAAATAAATTTTCACCTTTGCAAAGGAAGCAACAAATTTCGTTGCTACACTCTACACATGTATATACACATGTATAATCCAAAAACGAAATTCTTGCGTCGCCTTGCAGAGTTTAAAATCGATTTATACCAGTAAAACAAAGAACGTAGTTCATAAAATAACTTTTATAGTTTTTAATATGCATAATTAATTTTTGTATATGAATATATCATATGTAACATATATATAGAAAATTAATTATAATAGTTATTAGCAATTATAAAGGCTATTTCATTAATGAAAATCTTTCATGTACTGTTACAAATAAATGTTAAACATTGCAAGGAAAATCAAGAACTTTATTTCATATTATATAAATATATATCTTTTATAATATAATATATATACAGTACACAAAATAAAATATTACCTATAATACTTTATAACATAAAATTTTACTCGCGTCTCGTTTACTTTTCGAGTTTTCCAAAACCTTAGGAAACAGGAGTCTTTTCCTCACAATAATCTTTCTATTGCGAATTCGTACGATGACGGAAATTGATTTTCCACATTGCTCCCCGATGTCCACAAGGGTAGGGAAACCAGTCGGCAAAGAGAAGCTCGGCAATCTGTCATAGTATTAATCGACGTCTATACATATGTATATAAACAAGGGTTGTTTCTGCCAAAGTACAGTTATATAGTAGAAAGAGAAAGGACACGATACGACAAGGGACCCACACGAGGTATGAGAAAATTTGCTTTTCCCTTATTTTCGTCTCGCCGCGTCTTCGGCGGAATCTTTCTAGTCGGTGGACGAGGGGTGCTATGGCACACGTTCCTCTCTTCCCAATATCTCATCGTCAAATCTGACATATCGACGTCGACCAATTTGACGCTCGGTAAACCTCGTTTCAACAGATTGTCTCTCCTTATTGTTTCGCGAAAGCTCGCCCAATCTCTCGAGAAGACCCAACAGTCAACACGATACCCTGCTCACCGATAACCAATCCTTTTTTTTTTTTTCGTTTCATATTTGCAAATAGTTGAGGGAACCAGATGTTGGGCGCTGGATTTTTGTTTGTTCGGTTTCATGGAAACGGGCGGCTGTCGAGGGCACGTTCGATGAATAATAGTGCAATGTAAATCAATCTCATACATATATGTACATATGATGATAAGTTGATATATTATTATAATGTATTATAACATCATGCATTATATAATGCTGATATATTATATATTATATGTTTTATGCATTATATATTATATGTTTTCCGTTAAATTTAAATATAGATATAAAGGAATTATATACGTATACGAATAATGCGTACGTGTGCAGGGGGGGGGGGAGATTTCGAATCCGTTATATCGATATACTGTTATATTTGTAATAAGCAATATTATTATAACACATAATATAATGGCATATTATACAAATGATATATAATATTATATATAATATCTACTGTTATATTATATTGTCTATATAATGTTTTAGCTTTATTTATTTATCATATTTTAATTATTTGTATAGTTTACATAATTTTAATGACAAAGACTATATCATAAATAAAATATATTTACTATCTAAAATATTAGTTATTCACACATACTCACACACATATTGTTTATGTTTATATTTGGTATTTCTATGTATATGTAATACACCACTGACGAAAATTAAGGGCATAAAGAAATTTCCGAAACGTTTAGGTCATTTTTATATTGCTCTATCTGCGTGAAAAATCATCGGAGGGAACTCAAAAAAGCATTTTAAATCTTGGAATCTCTAGTTTTTGAGCTTTGACTGTCAATTTCTTTTTACTTTTCCGTACTAATAAATCAATTTAAAAAATCCCGCACAAAGAATATACGATTTTTTTTAAAACGTCTACAGACAAGACAAATTTTCCTTGATTAATGACTATTTGATTAATTTTTTTATTAACAAACTTGTATTATATGCTATATATGATATGCTATATGCTGTATAATATATATTGAAACGTTATAAAAATATAATATATAATGTTGTATCATATGTAATAATGATAATATTTATTATAAATATAAACATATGCATGATTCTCGTTTCACGCGTGACGCAACTTTTTTTCGGACATCCGAGAATCACGCGAACGAACGTAAATTACTTGGATGAGTTGTACGTGGCATCGTGAAGCGCAGCCTTTGCGGCCTCGATTGACTCGACGCGGGAGGGTGAACCGCGCGTTGGACAAACTTCGAAAAGCCCTTGAGACATTGAACAGGGAAGGAAAATTTGTGACACTAACTAAGCGACTGATTCACGTGGTTATATTCTCTAGATAAGCACCGCGAGATAAGGACGTTATATTTAAATTGATCGAGTTTGCTTGCCTCCCGAGTAGACGAATTACCAAGCTCGTAGGGGCTTTTAAAAAAATACCCAAATTGGATAGCTCGATGTGAAAGCAACATGAAAAAAATGTGCCGTGGGACAATTTATTGATGGGGAAGTGAACATTTTTTGTGCTATTTCATAGAAAAAATTATTTCGGTTGGTTGACATGACGCACGGTGAGGAAGTGATTTTTTCTGAAATTCGGGTTTTAAGGGGGGATTGTCTTTTTTTTCGCAAAATTTACCGCTTTTTGGGAATTTTTTTGTGAAGAAAGTATACAACGGAAAACTTGTGAAACTTGGCATATAGTTTTATTGATCTGTTTACTACATACAAAAAAATTTTTAAACAATTTCATCAAAAAATCCGCCTCCCACCCCCCTCGACGCGCGATGGTCCTTTTTTTATGGTGTGCACGATTACAGCCTTCACGTTCATCCTGCAACAAAAACCCAAAAAGCATTTTACTTTAGACACATATAGCTATCGTTTGATGAAGGGAAAAAAAAAAAAATTGACGATTTGGTGACGTTTTGAACTTGAAGTATCGATTTTTCGAAAAAAATTGATCGATTTTTTGTTATAAATAAAAAACTATCAAACGTATTGCTTTTTTGCTTCATCAAACGATAGCTATATGTGTCTAAAGTAAAATGCTTTTTGGGTTTTTGTTGCAGGATGAACGTGAAGGCTGTAATCGTGCACACCATCAAAAAAGGACCATCGCGCGTCGAGGGGGGTGGGAGGCGGATTTTTTGATGAAATTGTTTAAAAATTTTTTTGTATGTAGTAAACAGATCAATAAAACTATATGCCAAGTTTCACAAGTTTTCCGTTGTATACTTTCTTCACAAAAAAATTCCCAAAAAGCGGTAAATTTTGCGAAAAAAAAGACAATCCCCCCTTAATATGTTGATGGTTGGAAAATATGGTTGAACAGAGCAATCGGATATTTGGATATGGAAATACTATTATTCCGATAGATAGAGTAATTTGGACGCAAAAAAAATGTTTATAAAATTTTTTGAAGATTTAGCAATTTGACTCATCGGGTCCGCATAAGCTTGAAGCCCCCGAAAACGAGTCGATTTTTGATATTTTTTCACGACATCAGTATTTCGATGACGAGGTTGGGATTTCAGACGTAATCGATACGTAGTCTTGGAAAGATCGATTTTTTCATTAAATTCATTTTTTCATTGATTTCATTAAATTTCATGATATTGATAAAGAATGAAGTTATTATTATTTAAAGAAAATACCGCCCTTGCTGAATGGCCAATCAGTGTAGGTGCTTCTGGTAACCAGGCTCATCTGAAATGAAAAATAAAAAATCGACATTTAGTATAATAATAAAAGTTTTGAACGAGCCCATAATGTTTTGAAATTGTGAAAATGACAAAAAAGCGAAGCTGTAGGAGAAAAAGTTCGATTCTCGATGAAAAAAAAAGACTTTAATCATTTTTTATCAACAAATGAATAGACTTATGAAAATATCGTCCGTTCATATGATAGACCATCTTATAAACTATGCTCTGTCCGAATTTGGAGTGAATCGAACGAATAGATTTTGAAATACGACTGACACGGTTTCATAAAATAAAGGTCCGAGAAAAAGGCGAAAGAAAAGAGTTCGACTCCACAAATATCACCATAGTTCGGTCAATTTTTGACATTTTTACGAAATGTTTGTTGTAAATAAGATTAAAGACTCTAGGTTATTAAGCCTACGATGACACTGACATTCGGAAGCATTTTTAGGAAAATGCATCCGGGGAAAGAACTCTTTCAAAATTGAACACTTTCAATAATTTTTTTAAACGATTCAATTTGATATTTTCCGAATTTTAATTATGCAAACATATTAAGAAATGTTTAAAGTGTAACCCGGATTTTTTTTCAATAATAACTGATTGACGAATGAATGCAGTGTGTCAACGAAGGGTTAAACCAAGCAATACAAAAAATTGTATCAGTGAAATTTCAAGCTTATAAAGACCCCTTGATGAGACAACCAGATATTTCGGCGTAACAAATTAATTCTCCCAATGACTTTAGTAATTCGGACGTAAGAAAATAAAACCCAACCGTACGTAAACATTCTGACGATTGCGAAATATGACTCGATAAAGTGAGCAAACATTTGAAGGGAAAAAATGATCTATTTTAGTTACTCGATCAATAGGACGTTGAAAAACGGTTCCAAACAAGTCCAAAAACTCTAAAGATTAAGCAACATTGAATAAAGCAGCCAGATATTTTCGCGTAGGAAATGAAGCGTTCCAATTACTCCATAAATTCATCATTTCAATTATTTTCATTCAATAATAAAAAAAATGGTCTCCCGTATTCCAATATTTGGGAGCTACACGACGCAAAACTTTGTTTGGGTTTAATTAAGTAACAGACCTAAAATACTTAGTGTAAGAGTAAAAGCTAATTGACGAAAAGATTTGTTTGGGTTTGTTAAGGCCGCAGCCTGAATTCCAAAAGAGCGTTTTTTCGGGATACTTTTCAAAAGGGAAGAAAACAAGTGAGTTCAGTAAATATAGAGGCATCTTTTTATTCATATTTGAAATGTATAAAAAAATGTTTCAACATGAAACAATAAATGACTGCTGATTTATCAGCCTATTCCATGTGAGTCTTGCTACTGCAGTCTCCAATCGACAGAAAATATGCAGCTCGTAATTCTTGACTGAAACAGAAAAACAAATGAAATTTCAATTGTCATAGATTTTCCTTCCTGGGTGAACTAAGAAAAAGCTGAAAAATCGTGAAATTATAACGTTTCTCAGGGTTGAAAAAAAAATTGTTAAAAAGAAAATACCTACGTGCTATAGAACTGATTTAAAAAACCTATTCAACGACCTTTTTAGTTCGCTCAGAAGAGATTTTCATACTGAAGAAAAAAAATTTTGCTTTGATCCAATAGGTTGTTTAGTTTTTTTGCTATCACGTTCGCCAATGCAGTGACGCACATCGAGTGGGCTGATAAATCTGCAGTCATTTATTGTTTCATGTTATTGTTCCATATTTATTGTTTCGCGTTAAAAAAAATTTCCAATGCATTTCAAATATATATGAAAAGATACCTCAATGTTTACTGGGCTCACTTGTGTTTTTCCCTTCTAAAAAAAATTCCCGAAAAAATGTTTTTTTGGAGCTTCTGTTTCAGGCGCCGGCCTTGAAGCGCAAAAGTTACACGACGATAAATTTTGTTTCAGTTTGTTTAAGGCGTTACCCCCACTTGTAGCGCAAAAAAAGGCCTTTTTCATGAATTTTTTTAAAGAAAACTACAAAACTTTTTTAATCGATCAATATACCATCTTAAAGAACACATCTTGAAAAACTTTCAGTAATTTTTTTATTGAAAAATATTACATTGTTTAGTGGCAAATGGCCGTCAATGAAATAATGTTTTTATATACACGGTTTGCGGTGACCAACATTGCGGCGAAGTGGATCATCTGAAAAAAAAATGCGGATGGATTTAGTCAAATATAAGTATAAACTAGTCTTTAATCGAAGGATTTTAAAAAATATTCATTTTTCACAAAATGGCGGACAGTCAAAGTTAATGGTTCGATTTTAACGAAAAAAAACGGCCGTTTTTTGGCTATAAAACGGCCATTTTTTTTCGAAAAAAAAAATCGAACGATCAAAGACTACATTTTTATGTATTAAATAAGCCTGCAAAATTTCAAGAAGATCGGTTCATTAGTGTTCGAGTAATCGCGGTCACCGGCTTCAGAAATTCCATTTTGAGAAAAACGCGTTGAAAGTTTCAATTTCAGTTTACACGAAGAACGGATTCTTCTCTTTCAACGCTGATATCTCAGTCAATTTTGTTCGGATCGACTTGAAATTTTCAGGACGTATTCTCGGATACTTATACTTCAAAAAAATGCAATAAAAAAAATCGATTTTTTCAAAATCGCAAGTGGGGTTAACCCCTTAAGAGCAAAAGCTACACGGCGATAAATTTTGTCTGGGTTTGTTTGGGTGCGTTTGAGAGCAAAATTTACACGACGATGAATTTCGTAGTCAAATCGATAGTCATCGATTCACCTAGTCCGCCTGTCGCAGTCGTGTATTTTTTACGAGCACCCCCCGCCGCCCCATCGCGACATTCAAACGACCCATATAACCGAGTTTAGTAAATTTTTACGGCCCCTCGCAGCAATCTTCGCGTACGCAGCCTCCCTATGCTCCGATACCCTATGCGTCAGCCGCGAGCTGGCGGAGTTATCCGCGCAGTGCTGTGCAACGCGCTGAGTTTCGGTCTCGCTGCGCTGCAGGGCCGGCTACCGCGGCACGACTTACGACCCTTGTGACTTCGAGCCTGCTCCTCGTACCTGCGTGAGCCTCGTCCGCGTCAGCCAATCTTTACGACCCTGGGCTTTGCGCCTTCTCGCGGATCGTTACAAGAATTTTACGACAATTCTCGTCTCGCAAGGGAGAGCAAAGTTGACGATCTGCACGTCTGTACGAGGTGTCGCGGATAAAGTGTCGCAAGCTTGTATCTCGGAAAGTACGAATTGCAATGAAAAATGCTTCGAATAAAAGTTGTTTCGTTTCAAGGGAGAAAACATACGGCAATGTCAACTTGAGTTTTTTTGGGTTTGTTTGGGTTTGGTTGACTTCTAACGATCTGAGGTTCGACCGCTGAGGTCGTGCGAAGGTCATTTTCGAATTTTTTGAAAATTATGACGCAGGCTTTCAGGTCTTGCGAATGAAAAAATACGGGATAAAAAAAGCACTTATCTATAGTGTTTTTTAAGGATGTTGAGTCCCAAATCGCAAATGATGATAAAATTCTGAAAATTTGGTATGTTTTTGTATGAAGTATTTCAGAGGTCGTGTAAAAATTTCACGACTATTAGGAAGCTCGTTATTGAGCAATTAACATTCACAAATTAAATGTTGTTTTATGGAAACTGATGTAACTTTGCAATAAGTTTTTTTTTTTGACCTCTCAATTTTATAATATCTACAATATACTGAAAGCAACGGAAACAAAACGAAGTTTATTGATAAATTTTTTTTTATTTATTTTAAAAATTGTTCTTAACAAAATGTTAATTTTTTAATAACGAGCTTCCTAATCGTCGTGAAATTTTAACACGACCTCTTAAATACTTCATACAAAAACATACCAAATTTTCCGAATTTTCTTATCATTTTTTATTTCAACCCTTAAGGAGGTTGAAGCAATGATGATAGAATTCGCAAAATTTGGTATGTTTTTACATGAAGTATTCAGGAGGTCGTGTAAAAATTTCATGACGATTAAGAAGCTATTTATTGAACAATTAACATTAACATGTTTCATAGGGACTCAACATCCTTAAAACTCTGGCGGTCAGCTGTGACAATGTGCAATAAAAAATGCATCCTCCTTTGAAAATTCATAGTGCACCTAGTTTATTCGTAATTTACCATTTTTTTTGACACATCCCGATAATTATAAACACAAATATGTATAAATAAATTATCAATAAATAAAAAATACATACGAATGGATAAGCGATAAGCATAAATAATAGAAAATGTTCATCAACAAACAAATCTATGAATAAATAAATATGCACAAACGAATAAAATAAATATCCATTGACAAATAAAATAAAATTCGCTTCTAATTCTTGAAGAGGATGACCTCGTAGAAAAAAAAAACAACTCCACGGAAAATATCTCGTTACGGTGAAGAGGAAAGGAAAAAAAAACTAGACGTCGCTCCGGATTTGAGACCCGCCCCGTTTTTCCATTCCCCGAAGAACAAAAAAAAAAAAGAACGACGCGACACCGCAGGAGCTCGACAACAAAAATAGAAGAAGAAAAAAGCACGGTAAATCGAAGAAAGGATATTCTCAGCGCCGGAACCGTGAATTCTTCAGCGGTTTTTCCGCCGCTCCGCCCCGCGCCCGTGTTTTTTTCATTCAATTCTCGTCTCTCCGAATTTCGTCTCCTCGGCGGCCTAATAATCCATTGGCCCCAATTAGCCCAATTAGAGTGAATGTGGGCACGGGGCGTCGAATAAATTCCGTTGCTCCGACGAGCGGGATGACCCAGAAGATCCAGTCGCGTGGGGTCGTCGAGAGGCTGAGGGGTCGAGGAGGTAGAGGGGTAGTTGAAAAATATTATACGACGTGTATAACGAAGGAAGGGACGAGCGGCAAAAGAGAGGAGAAAAAGAAATTAACAAAAAGGTGGGAGAAGGAGAAGAGAAGAAAAGGTAAATAATGCATATACGTTTCGAGTTTAAGGATGTTGAGTCCCAAATCGCAAATGATGATAAAATTCTGAAAATTTGGTATGTTTTTGTATGAAGTATTTCAGAGGTCGTGTAAAAATTTCACGACAATTAGGAAGCTCGTTATTGAACAATTAACATTCACAAATTAAATGTTGTTTTATGGAAACTGATGTAACTTTGCGATAAGTTTTTTTTTTGACCTCTCAATTTTATAATATTTACAATATACTGAAAGCAACGGAAACAAAACGAAGTTTATTGATAAATTTTTTTTTATTTCTTTTAAAAATTGTTCTTAACAAAATGTTAATTTTTTAATAACGAGCTTCCTAATCGTGGTGAAATTTTAACACGACCTCTTAAATACTTCATACAAAAACATACCAAATTTTCCGAATTTTCTTATCATTTTTTATTTCAACCCTTAAGGAGGTTGAAGTAATGATGATAGAATTCGGAAAATTTGGTATGTTTTTACATGAAGTATTCAGGAGGTCGTGTAAAAATTTCATGACGATTAAGAAGCTATTTATTGAACAATTAACGTTAACGTGTTTCATAGGGACTCAACATCCTTAAATCGACCCGGTTTACTTCGTTGTTGTTTTAATCCACCCCTGGATCTCACTGTTGCCGTCCTTTATATATTTATTTATTTTATTACCTTCTCGTTTCTTTTCGTTCTTTTCTTCATATTTATTCATATTATTTTATTTGTCTCTCTTTTTCGCTCTCGCTTCCGTACTCTTTTGACATTCCTCACGTTAACACTCGCAAACACACACACACACACACATATATATATATATATATATATATATATATATATATATATATATATATATATATATTTGGAGCAAGTATTTTATCACCGGGATCGAGTCAAGGGAGCAATCTTTGAGGCCCCCCTCCGGTCGTTTCTCTCCCTCCGCCGTTGAATAAATTATCTTTAACGAAGTAAAAGGGCTCTTTTGGCCTGCGGGTGATATCGGCAGTGTGATATACGTGTACACGAGGCTAAGAGGGAGAAGAAGAGAGAGAGAGAGAGAGAGAGAGAGAGAGAGAGAGAGACTTAAATAGATAGATATACATATAGATATAGATACATAGATAGAGAGATCTATGTAGATATAAATAGAGAGGGAAAGAGAGGGGATTGCGTAATCGGGTGCGAGAAGGGCAAAAATCCGTCGCGCTTGTTCCAGGGTCCTGTAGGGAGGGTTTGCCGCAAGCTCAGCGCACACGCGCAGGCTCGCGAATATAATATCGTACTCTCGTGGTAGGGGGACAAAAAGAATTGAGAAATTCTTTCGCGCGCAACGACTCTCCAATTTTTCTCCATCCGTATCCGGGCATTTGAGAGAGGGAGAGAGAGAGAGAGAGAGAAGTTCATAAATGGACCATTTTTCCACATATGACAAAAAATGAAACTTGCAATAAAAAAATATAAGCCATCGAACGTCGGGAATACTTTGCTGGGGATGCTTGGGTTTAAAAAAGTCTCTAGAGTTTGTTTCGGTTGGTTTGGGCGAAAAAGGCATCGAAAATTGTTTGAGTTCGTTTGTGTTTGAAAAAGCACATGCTTAGAAAAAAAAACCATCAGAGTTTGCTCGGATTGGACGAGTTGTTGAAGTTTGTTCGGGTTCGTTAGGGTTTAAGAAAATCCGCTAGAGTTTGCGTGGTTTACAAAAGACATGAAGGATTGGTCGGGTTCATGTGGGTTTAAGGATTTTGAGTCCCTATGAAACATGTTAATGTTAATTGTTCGATAAATAGCTTCTTAATCGTCATGAAATTTTTACACGACCTTCTGAATACTTCATGTAAAAACATACCAAATTTTCAGAATTCTATCATCATTGCTTCAACCTCCTTAAGGGTTGAAGTAAAAAATGATAAGAAAATTCGGAAAATTTGGTATGTTTTTGTATGAAATATTTAAGAGGTCGTGTTAAAATTTCACGACGATTAGGAAGCTCGTTATTAAAAAATTAACATTTTGTTAAGAACAATTTTTAAAAGAAATGTAAAAAAATTTATCAATAAACTTCGTTTTGTTTCCGTTGCTTTCAGTATATTGTAGATATTATAAAATTGAGAGGTCAAAAAAAAAACTTATTGCAAAGTTACATCAGTTTCCATAAAACAACATTTAATTTGTGACTGTTAATTGTTCAATAACGAGCTTCCTAATTGTCGTGAAATTTTTACACGACCTCTGAAATACTTCATACAAAAACATACCAAATTTTCAGAATTTTATCATCATTTGCGCTTTGGGACTCAACATCCTTAAAAAAAACCATCAGTGTTTGTTTAGGGTTTTTGGGTTAAAAGAGTTCGTTTGGGTCAGTTCGGATTCGTTGGGGTTTGAAAAAAATTCATCAAACCCTGGGGGGGATGGGTTATGGAGAAACCACCAAAGATTGTTTGGGTTATAGCTAAACCGACAACGAGTGTTTGGGTTCGTTGGGGTTCAGAGAGCGCCATCAGAAGTCGTTCAACGATGAACATTTTTTTTTCCTTTTCCAGCCCAAGTTTGTCCGTATTGCTAGCCGAATTATAATAAATTTAAGAAGTGCTTCAAGACCTCGTAGTATCCCTGCGTGAGGACGACCAATTAAGACGTTAAACCGACAGAGAGGGAGAGCGAGAGAGAGAGAGTTTTAATAATACTTCAGATCTCACCCAATATAATAATAATATATTTGAGAAAAGAAATAAAAATAATAATAATAATTTCCCGCTTAATCCTCGATTTCCGCGAAACGTTAAGGGGAGCGGACAATCAGGATCGTGGCCCGTTTTCATAGCCACCCCGAGAACAGCGCCGTTTTATACGAAATCCCCAAGATTCTCGAGAATCACGTACGAATCTGAAGGCTCTCCCGGCGGCGGCGGCTAACGGTGGAATCGGCTCGAACTCGCCAGAGAATATACACAAGTCGGCCTCGAGGATATACACACCGTATACGTGGCGAGAGAGCAAACTCCTCGTCCTAACTGCCTGCGGTGTATATATATATATATATATATATATATATGTAAAACAATATATATATATATATATATATATGTCTATAATGTGCAAGCTCTCCGACACTTAATTCCAGCGATACGAGACTTCAGGAAGAAGAACTGGGGCGTTTCGGGCTACCCGAGAAATAACTTGCATATTATTCTTATGTCTGAACGAGGAGTCCATTTTTTCTCGTAATTTTTTGCAAACTTTTATAGAGCATCACTACCACAATATTAAGGATGTTGAGTCCCTATGAAACATGTTAATGTTAATTGTTCGATAAATAGCTTCTTAATCGTCATGAAATGTTTACACGACCTCCTGAATACTTCATGTAAAAACATACCAAATTTTCAGAATTCTATCATCATTACTTCAACCTCCTTAAGGGTTGAAATAAAAAATGATAAGAAAATTCGGAAAATTTGGTATGTTTTTGTATGAAGTATTGAAGAGGTCGTGTTAAAATTTCACGACGATTAGGAAGCTCGTTATTAAAAAATTAACATTTTGTTAAGAACAATTTTTAAAAGAAATAAAAAAAAATGTATCAATAAACTTCGTTTTGTTTCCGTTGCTTTCAGTATATTCTAGATATTATAAAATTGAGAGGGCAAAAAAAAACTTATTGCAAAGTTACATCAGTTTCCATAAAACAACATTTAATTTGTGAATGTTAATTGTTCAATAACGAGCTTCCTAATTGTCGTGAAATTTTTACACGACCTCTTAAATACTTCATACAAAAACATACCAAATTTTCAGAATTTTATCATCATTTGCGAATTGGGACTCAACATCCTTAAGCGATCTGCATAATCTCATAATAAAACGGGTTGTTTTTGAATATTTTTTTCTGATGAGAATATTAGCACTACGAGATCGGGATTTTAGATGCAACTAATAGATAGTCTGTTTTAGATGCAACTAAATACTAATAGATAGTCATTTAGATGCAACTAAAAAATAGTATAATAATTAAAGTTTCGAAAGGGAGGTGCTTTTTTAAAATTCTGAAATTACAAACATGACAAGCTGTAGGGAAAAAAGTACCGTTTTCGATTTAAAAAAACAACTTTAATCATGTTTTGTTAACAAATGGATAAACGTATGAAAATATCATATCTAGTCGTACGATAGAAAATGTTATAAACTATGCTCTGTCCGTAGTTGCAATTAATCGAAGGACTGGATTTTGAGATACGACTTACACCGTTTCATAAAAAGCAGTTTTAAGAAAAAGGCAAGCAAAATTTTGACTTCTTAAAGTCAATTTTTGAAATTTTTACAGAATTTTTGTTGCAAATTGAAGTTAAGACTATTGGTTATTAAGCCGCATTATAAAAAAATCGTTTTTTTTTACTTCAAGCTCATGCAAACCCTTTAATGGGTAAAAAGTCACAATACATATTATTCGTGTACCTGTGCATACAATTCGATTAGATCACTATTCAATTTTACGTTATACAAGTATGTATAGTTTAAATTGAATCGAATTATATATCTATATGACTATTTTCACTGTGACGAGCCAAAAAATGTCGCTTTTTCCGAATTTTTTTGTCTACTAGATTATTGATTTGGGATGTGGGGATAAAGGTATGTTATCAAGCAAACGTTGAACTCGTGTCGTGTAAATTTTTATTTAAAAATAATTAAAAACGAACAACGTTATCGAGGTACAATAGAGCCTCTATAAAAAATGTCGTCCAACGACCGGATCGATAACTTGACAATGGTTGATCTCACAAATGAAAATAAAACAGTTTTATAGTCTCCATAAATATAGTTCTCGTTGTGTGCAGCCGTTTATCGAAAAAATCACGAAATCGCGGGTGTTTACAAAAAAGTGTAACCATGGCGAAATTTTCACTGGTATTCGAGTGCTTATAAAAAACTGAATAAAATAAAAACGGCTGTGAACAACGATAGCTATTGCAGGAATGGAAATTTTGGTTTTTCGATATTGAAAATTTAACAATTATAGCTAGAGTAATGATTCCGGCCAGGTCGAGAAAAGTCGTTTCGAGAAAAACGCGATTGCAAGCTTTAGTACACGTAAATCGATGCGCCATCTGCTCTCGCTGAATCGTCCGTAGCTTGGTGAGATTTCAATTTTTTTACTCGAACATTTTGTCACATATTCTTGAATACCTATACTTTGAAAAAATGCAAAAAAATCGATTTTTTACCACGCGCAGTGGTGTCTCGCCTAGATAAAAATGAATTATTGATGAGAATGAATAATAGGAAAATATTCGTCTGCCATATTGTGTGATTTATATATTATTTTATTATTATATTTATTATTTCTTTATTTATTATTTATTTATTATTTATTATTTATTTATTATTTATTATTTATTATTTATTTATTATTTATTTATTATTTATTTATTATTTATTTATTATTTATGTATTATTTTATTATATTAATTAATACAATACGAAATTGGGAAATACAAAACTCCGATTGAGAGAATATGGATGCTGTGTGAGGTAATATTGAAAATTTTGTCTCTGAGCAATAACGGCTGTACAGTGAGGTGGAGAAAGCTCGAGAGGTGCGGTAGCAAAGAGCCCGGAGAAGAAAAGACGCGGAAGGGACCGACGACAAAGGCCGAGAGGAAGAGACTAGAGAGAGAGAGAAAGAGAGAGAGAGAGAGAGAGAGAGAGGGAGAGAGAAATGCATGAAAAGAAAAAAAGTGAAACGGAAGGGTAGTTTCAGGGTGGAACGACGCCTGGCCAGGTCTCTCCCGGATGCTTATCGCGCAGCTGCATTATACTTGCGCTACGAACTCCTCCCATTTTCACTTCCTGTCCGCGGTTCACTGTTCACTCTCCCTCCCTTTTCCTCCCTCCACCCCCACCTCGTTTCTTCCCTCGTACTTTCTTGTTGACGAGATCCGCGTACCACGGACTCGCGATTTCTCCTTTCTTTCTTTCTTTTTTTTTTTCATGAGGTGAAAAAAGCTTTTCTCCACGGTGAAATTCGCCCGCGTCAATGCGACAAGCTCGTCGTCTCGAAATTAACATAGTAATTTCCGTTGCGAAACGCGCGTACGAGAGGAACGAGAGGACGGAAAGGAGACGGCAGGAGGGGGGGGGGGGAATTTTTTTTAAATTTCCTCTTCTCCGCACTCCGAGTAAATAGAATGCACTCTAATTGAGGATTTTTCGTGTGTGGAAACTCATCCAATATCCGCGTTTCCTGTTGACTCCAGCCAGTGGAAGATAACTTGGAACGATATATGGGTAGAAAAAATCGACAAATATATATACGTGTGGGCGTGTTCTGGGTATACCGAGAATTTTTTATCTGATTTTTCAAACATATTTGTTGGGTCCGTCGAGCTGATTTTTTAAGTGCGACAAGAATAAGCTTTGCAAAAAACAGGTCGATTGTCAATATTTGTTTCTGACGAGGGTATCGAGATGACGAGGTCGTAATTTTACACACAATTCATACATAGTCTTGCCACGTTTCAGTTAATTTTTTATTGACTAATATCGATAAACAATGAAGTTATTATTATGTAAGGAAAGCACTGTCGTTCCCGCACGGTCAATGGGCCTAGGTGCTTTTGGCAATGAGGCCCATCTGAAGTGGAAAATAAAAAAAATGTACATTTAGTATAGTGACAAAAGTTTCGTATGACCGGATACTTTTTTGAAGTTTCAAACATTGGCAAAATTGCAAGCTGTGAAATAAAGTTTTCGACAAAAAAATGACCCTTATAATTTGTTATTAATAAATAGATAAATATATGAAAAAAATCATCCAGCCATACACTAGAAAATGTTATAAACTATGCTCTGTCGGAATTTGGAGTGGATCGAAGAAATAGATTTCGTGATACGACTCACAACGTTTATAAAACATATTGTTAAGGATGTTGAGTCCCAAATCGCAAATGATGACAAAATTCTGAAAATTTGGTATGTTTTTGTATGAAGTATTTCAGAGGTCGTGTAAAAATTTCACGACGATTAGGAAGTTCGTTATTGAACAATTAACATTCACAAATTAAATGTTGTTTTATGGAAACTGATGTAACTTTGCAATAAGTTTTTTTTTTGACCTCTCAATTTTATAATATCTACAATATACTGAAAGCAACGGAAACAAAACGAAGTTTATGGATAAATTTTTTTTTATTTCTTTTAAAAATCGTTCTTAACAAAATGTTAATTTTTTAATAACGAGCTTCCTAATCGTCGTGAAATTTTAACACGACCTCTTAAATACTTCATACAAAAACATACGAAATTTTCCGAATTTTCTTATCATTTTTTATTTCAACCCTTAAGGAGCTTGAAGTAATGATGATAGAATTCTGAAAATTTGGTTTGTTTTTACATGAAGTATTCAGGAGGTCGTGTAAAAATTTCATGACGATTAAGAAGCTATTTATTGAACAATTATTATTAACATGTTTCATAGGGACTCAACATCCTTAAGAAGAAGGCAAGAGAAAAAAGTGTCGCAGTGGACGAGCCTTCGCTAAAATCGTCATAACTCGGTCAATTTTTGGAATTTTCCCAAAATCTTTGTTGCAAATTTCAGCCGTGAACATAGGCTGTAAAATTGTGCAAAAAAATCGTATTTGCAAAACTTCGAGTTTCTGCAAGCCCAAAGAAAAAAATGATCGGGCATGCTGTAGCGTTCTCGTTCCAGTGACGATTACTTGAATAAAATTGGTCAATATCGAGAAATCCTTGTATTTCGGAGCTGGTGAAATAAAAAGGAACTATTTTCCATTGGTAATGGAATTGTCCGACTTGAATTTCATTTGGATTTTGTCTTCAAACTTCTCGTTTTTTGAAAACAATTTCCGCTGTCTCGCGAACACGAGAAGGCTGTCAGGTACGTCTACATGCGAATTTCATCCACCGCTCGCGGAATATCGTAACATCGGGAGAGCGTGAGAGAGAGAGAGAGAGAGAGAGAGAGAGAGAGAGAGAGAGAGAGAGAGAGAGAGAGAGAGATATGATGGGAGGAGACAGCTCGACAGGGAGAATCCCGTAGAAATCAAATAATACAGCTATCCCGGGTAAAATTTGAGCTCGTCCCTTCTCGGACAACACGCGATTGCCTGTTGATTAGAAAAGACTGATCAATCTGACTGACGTATATTCACGGAAGCCCTCGCGCGCGATAGAAATGGCGGGTTGAAGAAAGACGAGGCGCAGAAATTGAAAAAAGAAGATTGGGAGAAGTCGAGGGGAGCGCAGGCAAATTACGGAGAGAGAGAGAGATAGATAGATAGATAGATAGATAGATAGAGCGAGAGAGAGAGAGAGGGAGAGAGAGAGAGAGAGAGATGGACTTGGATTAAGGATGTTGAGTCCCAAATCGCAAATGATGACAAAATTCTGAAAATTTGGTATGTTTTTGTATGAAGTATTTCAGAGGTCGTGTAAAAATTTCACGACAATTAAGAAGCTCGTTATTGAACAATTAACATTCACAAATTAAATGTTGTTTTATGGAAACTGATGTAACTTTGCAATAAGTTTTTTTTTTGACCTCTCAATTTTATAATATCTACAATATACTGAAAGCAACGGAAACAAAACGAAGTTTATTGATAAATTTTTTTTTATTTCTTTTAAAAATTGTTCTTAACAAAATGTTAATTTTTTAATAACGAGCTTCCTAATCGTCGTGAAATTTTAACACGACCTCTTAAATACTTCATACAAAAACATACCAAATTTTAAGAATTTTCTTATCATTTTTTATTTCAACCCTTAAGGAGGTTGAAGTGATGATAGAATTCTGAAAATTTGGTATGTTTTTACATGAAGTATTCAGGAGGTCGTGTAAAAATTTCATGACGATTAAGAAGCTATTTATTGAACAATTAACATTAACATGTTTCATAGGGACTCAACATCCTTAAATGAATTAATCGCGAGACTCTGGGATAATTGAGGATTGTCGAAAAGGGACGTGAGTGGAGAGGGATTATTGCGAGCGAGATTTGCCCTCTGCCTGGCAGGGACGTGCATCAGGCCATCACGAAATTTGGCCAACGTTACCTGGTGAAAAAAAAATCCAGAAAAATAAGCATCGGTCTTTTCCACAATTATTCGTCACTCTAGAACGAAATGATTGAACAGACAAAATTGGATGGATCATTTCTGAAAGGCATTTTTTAAAATCTTTTCCCCCAGATTTTTTATAGCATAGGTTTTTATTTTCTCCACTGTGTACTTCTCTTAAAAGTTTTTCATGGCAACCCGGAGTCATTTAGACTAGCGTACATTTAGAAAAAGTATTTTTTTAAATTTATCTGAAGCTTAGTATGTCGTACACTCTGAAACTTGTTTGGAAAACTTTTGATCGTTATCTAAAACATCAACGTTAGTGTTCAGTTGGTCATTTATTTATTGCCTAATAGTGCACTTCGGATTGATAACGCGAGGTGAAAAAATCGCGAGGAAAATACACACACAAAAGAGATAAATAAAAAAATATTTGCTTTTTTCTTGAAAAGTAAAAAAGATCGTAGAACATGTGTGATAGTGATTCGGATAGGTATCTATCGGATAGGTATTGATACGAGGTATGTGGGTTAAGTTTGTGTGTGTGTGTGTGTGTGACTTTTCTTCATTTTTCTCGAAACTATCTCGATCACTCTTCGTTTGTCCCTGTCTCTGGCAGAATCCACGAGATTGAAATGGCAAAGTGCCAGTTCTAATTTATTGGCCTCGTGCCTTTAACGAACCTATATATAACGACCGTTTGACCGGCTTTAAGGGGTTACCCCCACGTGCGATTTTGAAAAAATCGATTTTTTTATTGCATTTTTTTGAAGTACAAGTATCTGAGAATATGTCCTGAAAATTTCAAGTCGATCCGAACAAAATTGACTGAGATATCAGCGTTGAAAGAGAAGAATCCATTTTGTGACTGAAATTGAAACTTTAAACGCGTTTTTCTCAAAATGGCATTTCTGAAGTCGGTGACCGAGATTACTCGAACACTAATGAACCGATCTTCTTGAAATTTTGCAGGCTTATTTAATACATAAAAATGTAGTCTTTAATCGTTCGATTTTTTTTTTCGAAAAAAAATGGCCGTTTTATAGCCAAAAAAGGGCCGTTTTTTTTCGTTAAAATCGAACCATTAACTTTGACTGTCCGCCATTTTGTGAAAAATGAATATTTTTTAAAATCCTTCGATTAAAGACTAGTTTATACTTATATTTGACTAAATCCATCCGCATTTTTTTTTCAGATGATCCACTTCGCCGCATTGTTGGTCACCGCAAACCGTGTATATAAAAACATTATTTCATTGACGGCCATTTGCCACTAAACAATGTAATATTTTTCAATAAAAAAATTACCGAAAGTTCTTCAAGATGTGTTCTTTAAGATGGTATATTGATCGATTAAAAAAGTTTTGTAGTTTTCTTTAAAAAAATTCATGAAAAAGGCCTTTTTTTTTGCGCTACAAGTGGGGGTAACGCCTTAAGTGCTGCAAAACTTTCAGCCGCGTAACACGCATGCACGTGTACTCAACTCGTCACTGTGAATTTGACAGTCCTCTGTGTGTGTGTGTGTGTGTGCGTGTGCGTGTGTGTGGACGTGTGTACGTAAGGATATTGGTTACGTGTACGAAAGTATAAAAAGTGGATGAAAGGTGTGTTAATCGGAGCATGATCGAAGGGGCGAACAAAAAAGAAAGAAAAAAAAAGAAAAAAAAGAAGCGAGACTCCGGTGACCGGAACCGCAAGGAATCGTGGCGCGCAAAGAGGGAAAATGATCAAAAAAGCTCTCGTACTCTCTGAATCCTTTTTTCTTTCTCTTTCTTGGCGTCCAAGCTTTGTCTTTGACGCGCGCGCGCGCCACGTACAATAGTGACGAAAATATGGGTCGAAAGACATGAACAAACACGAGCGACCGAAAAACCGGAAGCGTATATATACAATGCGAAGGAAACTCTCGACGAACCGGCTACGAGGGGATAATTTCGTTTGCAGTTGTCATCCGGGAATATTGTCCGAGAATAGAGCGGCGGGGGCCTAATTAAAAAAAATTTCTCGCGACCGAACGTAACGAAGAGAAACGTCGTCTTTTGCGTGTAAAAATGAATGTATTTTTTTTAATTTTCCAATGAGGAGAATTTATTTGCTTTTTTGTCGCGCACTTGTCATTCGCGAGTATTGCGTGGCAAGAAAGCCTAATTAAAACAATATTTTCAGGACCGGAAATAACGGAAAGAAGCACAATTTTTTGCGCCTTAAACGTGAATATATCTGTTTAATAGCCAACTGAGGAGAATTTATTTATTTTGTTCGTTTACTTGACATTCGCGAGTATTGCGTGACAGAGAGCCTCATTAAGGCGTTACCCCTACTTGTAGCGCAAAAAAAGGCCTTTTTCATGAATTTTTTTAAAGAAAACTACGTAACTTTTTTAATCGATCAATATACCATCTTAAAGAACACATCTTGAAGAACTTTCAGTAATTTTTTTGTTGAAAAATATTACGTTGTTTAGTGGTAAATGGCCGTCAATGAAATAATGTTTTTATATACACGGTTTGCGGTGACCAAAATTGCGGCGAAGTGGATCATCTGAAAAAAAAAATGCGGAAGGATTTAGTCAAATATAAGTATAAACTAGTCTTTAATCGAAGGATTTTAAAAAATATTTATTTTTCACAAAATGGCGGACAGTCAAAGTTAATGGTTCGATTTTAACGAAAAAACGGCCGTTTTTTGGCTAAGAACGGCCATTTTTTTTCGAAAAAAAAAATCGAACGATTAAAGACTACATTTTTATGTATTAAATAAGCCTGCAAATTTTCAAGAAGATCGGTTCATTAGTGTTCGAGTAATCTTGGTCACCGACTTCAGAAATGCCATTTTGAGAAAAACGCGTTTAAAGTTTCAATTTCAGTTTACACGAAGAACGGATTTTTCTTTTTCAACGCTCATATCTCAGTCAATTTTGTTCGGATCGACTTGACATTTTCAGGACATATTCTCAGATACTTGTACTTCAAAAAAATGCAATAAAAAAAATCGATTTTTTCAAAATCGCAAGTGGGGGTAACCCCTTAAAACAATATTCTCGGGACCGGAAGGAACGCAGAGAAATACCATTTTTTGCGCTTTGAAATAAATATATATATTTTCAATAGTCAAATATGTAGAGTCCATTTGTTTTTGCGTCCTTACGTATCATTCGCGAATATTGCTCTTCGGAAGGGGGCGTCTAATTAAAAAAGTACACCCGGGACCGAAAGTAACGCCACGAAACATAATTTTTTGCATTCCGAACAAAGTTCAATCACCACCAGAAATAACCGGAAATAAATAACAAAAAGTAAATATTACGAAATACACAAAGAAAAATGAAAAATAATAAGAAATTATGAATAAATAAATAACAAGAATAAATAATGTCTTATTTTTTACGAGTCAATGATCAATTCAATAAGAATGATAAGAATAATTCCAATCAATTTATTCCTACGAATAATTTGATAAGAATTGTCAACAATAATAAATGCATACCAAGAAACAACGAGTAAGAAGATACCAAACACAACTTTCAAAGTCAATTCCAAGCAGACCCAAAAAAATTCACACCAGCAACAAAAAACAAAATTCATAATCACGTAATTGGAAAAAAAAATGTTTAACCAAAGCCCCGTCGCAACGAACCGCCGTACCTAATTGCCCGTGTTCAAACCGTGTTCTCGCTATAAGTGTAAATCCTGTCCGATTCACTCTCCATCGACTATCGATCAACCGGTGCACGTCGTATAATTCATCAATTAAAAGCTTTTGACGCAGGGGGCGAGGTAAAGAGAAATCAATTATGACGAACGATATGTGTGCGAAGGAAATATATACGGGGTTGGGTATATAGTGCAATGCACATTAGAACTCAGAAACTCGATTGCACGCCTATGACGAATGGACACCCGTGTACGTTGAAAATCATTTTGGATTAACCCGGCGTAGAGCTTATCGCGATGATTGCTGTACTTCGTTACTGGAGAAATTTATAAATATATACATATACACACACATACACATATATATATATATATATATATATATATATATATATATATATATATATATATATATATACATATATACATATATACATATATTAATGTATATGTAATATGCCTACTCGTGCTGCTGGTACTCTTGCAGCTTGCCCAGTGCAACTGTGGTTTTCATCTCTCAGTGCCTGCTGTCGTTTGATTTAGCACTCTGGACTCAATGCTCAAAGCATATATATATATATATGCACCCATACACATAAATGGATACAAGATTATGCCATGGATTTGTAATCCTATTCATCCATTTGTAGACACAATTCCATGTGAATTTATATAACCGCAAAACCATGGCGCTCAGCATTGTGCATCACGTAAAGCAAAAGCAGCTGTTATCACCATGGATAATCTTGCTGAGAACTTCCGCAAATTTGGAATTGAAAAAACAGGCTGATTTTCGATATTTTTTTATATGGGCATATTGGGATGACGTGTTCGGGATTTTACAGACAGTTAATAAACGGTGGAGTTATTATTTTTCGAATCAAGTGAAGATGTTGCTGTCTGGTCAGACGATGTGGGCTGTTCTGGCAAGTGGGGTAATGTGGAATGAAAAATTAAAAAATGTACTTTTAGTATGATGATGGAATATTCGTTCGACTGGATACTTTGAGAAATTTTGGAAATTACCAAAATGGCAATCTGTAGAAAAGAGGTTCGATTATTGACAAAAAAAAAACCACTTTGAAAATTTGTTTCAGCAAAAACTGGACACAACGAACGTTTTTATATATGCTATCTGTATGCAATTAATGGTATTGTTATTGTATTGTTGTTTTTGTGTTTGGAGGACTCGTTTTTTTAAGAAGGCCTTTGTAGACGACGGAAAAAATTAGTTAATTCTGGGAATTGTTATCGCAGAGTCGGTTGATCCGAAACAAGAATTTCGAAAAGTTTCTTAAAATATAATGTATAAAGCCCTTCACATCGTATGCCTAAAAAAAATAACCAAATGGCACCTGATTGAAATTCACATTTACTTTTCAATTAGAAATTCTAAACTTTCTGGCTTGGGAAGAAAAATAATTCAGTAAAAAAAATCTTACGTTCCGAAGCAGGCAAACTGTCCAAAAATATTGTGGCAAAATTTGGAGGGAATTGGTCGAGCTGTTTTCCGGCTATTTGGGGACCGTCTTTAAAAAATATGTTTCAAGAAGGCTCGGTTCATAAAATCGCTCAAGACATTTACAATTTTCCGCACATCGAGATCGAATTTACGAACGATATTCGCAAGAATCGAAACTTTGAGGCGAGCAAAAAAAGTTTTACACAGCATTTTCTTTTTACTCGGGCGTGACCCCTTAAGATTTATTCTGTAAAGTATTATAATAAAATGTATAAAAAGTTATAATAGAAGTGTATGTTTATTTCTGTATGAATGCTTCCGAATAGGAGTCGAAAGCGTCACGACTCGAATGTACGAGTCTCATGAGTAAGGGGTAGCTACCCCCCTCTCCGTCGCTGCACACCTCTACTGAAGTATTATTAAGTATTAAGTAAAATTCATATTTCCGATGGAATTATAGCAGTTTCAACGAAACGAGTTGAAAATTTGTTGAAACCGCGAATGAAATGGCATTTCGAGGGGGTAGTTTTACCCTTAAGAGGAGTGTAATAAATTTAAAACATTTAATTATAGGTTTTAGGAATATTTTTAATCAGCGGCGATACTTTATATACAGACAATACAACCGCGATGATTGAATTTATGTAGGGGTGGTTTACCTTCTTAAGCTGGCTGTCCGGCGATTTCGCAAAAATACGTCAACTTTTACTTTTTGCCCTCTTTGAAATGATTCTCATTTTGTCGATTTCTACGCAACCTTTCGACGTGTGGAGAGAAAAAAGGCAAAAGGGGTGATTCACCCCTTAATTTTTTTCCCGATATCTCTCTAGTGCATTTTTCATTGCTCCGTATAAATAGAATTTTCGTTTTTGTTTTATTGCGATCGGTTGACTGCTTGTGGGTGAAACTCCGTTACTACCCCTTGACATGCCTTTCTTCGAGGGTTGATTTCACCGCTTAAAACCGTTTTTCTGCCGATAAAAAAAAATACGAGTCGCTTAATTTTCAATGCTTCACAACATATACAAGTTTCACCAAAATCGAAAGAAGATAAAACACGTTGTTCGAGAAAAAACGAAAAGAAAAAAGGGTGTGTCGCGAGTGGGGGAGCCCTACACGAAAAACGTCATAACTCGGTGAATGTTTACAATTTGTACAAAGTCCTTGTTGCAAATTGGCGTTAAAACCAGGCTACAAAAATATGCAACGAAAAAATCGTTTTTTAAATTTAATTTCAACCTTTTACAAACCCCTTAATTGCTCAATTAATAGTAATTCGATGGTTTTCAAGATTTCCACGCAAAAAGAATTCAAACAAATAGAATCGTAATCGGGGGAGAATATTTGCACGAAAGAATTGAAGACGTGTGAAAATATTAGTAAATATTTGTAATTATTAGTAAAAATTGCGACGATTAAGGGGGGATTGTCTTTTTTTTTCGCAAAATTTACCGCTTTTTGGGAATTTTTTTGTGAAGAAAGTATACAACGGAAAACTTGTGAAACTTGGCGTATAGTTTTATTGATCTGTTTACTACATACAAAAAAATTTTTAAACAATTTCATCAAAAAATCCGCCTCCCACCCCCCTCGACGCGCGATGGTCCTTTTTTGATGGTGTGCACGATTACAGCCTTCACGTTCATCCTGCAACAAAAACCCAAAAAGCATTTTACTTTAGACACATATAGCTATCGTTCGATGAAGAGAAAAAAAAAAAAATTGACGATTTGGTGACGTTTTGAACTGGAAGTATCGATTTTTCGAAAAAAATTGATCGATTTTTTGTTATAAATAAAAAACTATTAAACTTATTGCTTTTTTGCTTCATCAAACGATAGCTATATGTGTCTAAAGTAAAATGCTTTTTGGGTTTTTGTTGCAGGATGAACGTGAAGGCTGTAATCGTGCACACCATCAAAAAAGGACCATCGCGCGTCGAGGGGGGTGGGAGGCGGATTTTTTGATGAAATTGTTTAAAAATTTTTTTGTATGTAGTAAACAGATCAATAAAACTATATGCCAAGTTTCACAAGTTTTCCGTTGTATACTTTCTTCACAAAAAAATTCCCAAAAAGCGGTAAATTTTGCGAAAAAAAAGACAATCCCCCCTTAAGAAGTAAATAAAAAATTGAAAAACTTTTGGTTCGATCCTGCAGGGAGCCCGCGTACTTTATGTGTACCGCTACTATTATTGTGATGATTGTGGTTGTTATTATTATTGGTGATCTTTTACCCGAAGAGTTGCCATTCCTGGGGTAGGGGAGAAATGCATCGGCACATTTATGAAGGTCTGATGCAGGCTAGGAATTGAAATAGAGTGAATGGTTAGTGGGGAAGCGGTTCGCGTGACTCTCTCTCTCTCTCTGTCTCTCTCGTATATGTCGAGTGATAAACAAAGTACTTGCTCGTATCTACTGACGCATCCATCAGCCGCCGACAATATATATCCATATGCATGCAGTTTTTTGCTGTAGGTAGATAGGAGAGCAAATGGGTCTCGGTGGCACGCATTGTCCGGGAGGCATTTGCAGGGTTTTTGCTCCGACCTTCCACCCCCTCGGGGCGCACCACCACCCGGGTACACACAGCTACGCAGTGCATAAAAAATAACCGCGTACGGGCCCTTTCGTGTTGGCTCGTCCTTTTTCCCGAATAATTTGCGACGGTCGATGCTCCGACTTCAAAAACGTATAGAAAATTAAAAAATCGTTGTAGGTCGACGAATAAAGATGCATTTTGAAGTTCAAGGTGCTAAGAAAATATTGAGCACGAATTTGGGTCGCGCTTCCGTCAGGAAAAAAACCTTCCGACCATTCTGGTGCAGGGGTAGATTTCTCTACGGAATAATTTGCCACTGCCCATACTCCGACTTCAAAAAAGTATATAAAATTAAAAAATCGTCGTAGGTCGATGAACCAAGTTGCATTTTGAAGGTCAAAAGGTCACGAAAATAATGAGCACAAATTCGGGTTGCCCGTCTTCTAGGAAAAAACGTCACGACCATTTTGGTGCAGGGGTAGATTTCTCTATGGGATAATTTGTGACTGCCGATGCTCCGACTTCAAAAGTGGATACAAAATTAAAAAATCGTCGGAGGTCGATGAATTAAGTTGTATTTTGAAGCTCGAAGTGTTAAGAAAATAATGAAGGCCAATTCGGGTAGAAAATGTATATAAAATTTAAAAATCTTTGGTAGGTTGATGCATGAAGTTGCATTTTGAAGGTCGAAGGGTCACGAAAAGAATGATCACAAATTCTGGTCGCGTGTTCATCAGGAAAAAAACGTTACGACCCTTTTAGTGCAGGGGTGAATTTCTCGTTTGAATAATTTGCCACTAGGATGGTCGGACTTAAAAAATGTATTTGAAACTTAAAAAATCTTCATAGGATGATGCATGAAGATGCATTTTGAAGGTCAAAGGGTCATGAAAAAAATGAGCACAAATTCGGGTCGCGCGTTCGTCAGGAAAAAACGTTACGACCATTTAAGTGTAGGGGTAGAATTCTCTATGGGATAATTTCCGACTGTCGATGCTCCGACTTCAAAAATGGATAAAAAATTAAAAAATTGTCGTAGGTCGATGAATGAAATTGCATTTTGGAGGTGAAAGGGTGACGAAAAGATAGAGCACGAATTTGGGTCGCGCGTTCGTCGGGAAAAAAACGTCACGACTATTTCAGTGCAAGGGTTGATTTCTCTATGGAATAATTTGCGGCTGCCGATCGTGGCGACTTCAAAAATGTACATAAAATAAAAAGCTGGAATAAGTTCGAAATGAACAATTATTCCATTACTCGATTGGTTGCGCGAGCCTCGCGAATTCTGGGTACTGAGTTGCAGCCCGGAAGCGGTCGCTGCGCTTTAAGGATGTTGAGTCTCAAATCGCAAATGATGATAAAATTCTGAAAATTTGGTATGTTTTTGTATGAAGTATTTCAGAGGTCGTGTAAAAATTTCACGACAATTAGGAAGCTCGTTATTGAACAACTAACATTCACAAATGAAATGTTGTTTTATGGAAACTGATGTAACTTTGCAATGAGTTTTTTTTTTGACTTCTCAATTTTATAATATCTACAAAATACTGAAAGCAACGGAAACAAAACGAAGTTTATTGATAAATTTTTTTTTATTTCTTTTAAAAATTGTTCTTAACAAAATGTTAATTTTTTAATAACGAGCTTCCTAATCGTCGTGAAATTTTAACACGACCTCTTAAATACTTCATACAAAAACATGCCAAATTTTCCGAATTTTCTTATCATTTTTTATTTCAACCCTTAAGGAGGTTGAAGTAATGATGATAGAATTCGGAAAATTTGGTATGTTTTTACATGAAGTATTCAGGAGGTCGTGTAAAAATTTCATGACGATTAAGAAGCTATTCATTGAACAATTAACATTAACATGTTTCATAGGGACTCAACATCCTTAAGTGCTCGCCGTCAGTCTATACTTTAATTTCGAATTTTAATTACATTCTTGTTGCTTTCCCGAGCGCTGACGCGATAGAAAGCGCTGCGGTGACGGAGAAGTTGGGGAGAACTGGAGGAAAATCGTGATTGTGTCGTGTGTGGCTTTTAGCGAACGCGCGGATCGTTATCGTTCGCCCGTTGCTGCTCTCGTTGATGCTTCCTCGTCCTCGCCAGCGTAAATGAGAAATAATCGATACGACATTTTCAACCCCTTCCGCCTAACGTATACACGAAGGACGATAATGTGACTAGAGCCATCTGCTGCACAGCTCACTTTTGGTTACCACCCTTGTACTTTCGATCACTCACACGTCGACTCGTACGTCCAAGAGCATCGCTCGCTCCCGGCGCATAAAAAAAACGGACGCTTTTTTTAAAATAGGTCACGATTAGCGGATTTAATCTTGCACGATCGATCGAGGCGTATTGTATTTCGTTTCACAGGTTTTTCAGATTCGTCAATTGTTCGATAGATTTAAGGGATTTTAATTTTTTTTGTTGATATATGACATATTTTTAGGACATTTTAGATATTTCAGATATTTTAGATATTTTAGATATTTTAGATATTTTGGATATTTTAGATATTTTAGATATTTTAGATATTTTAGATATTTTAGATATTTTAGATATTTTAGATATTTTAGATATTTTAGATATTTTAGATATTTTAGATATGTTAGATATTTTAGATATTTTTAGGACATTTTAGATATTTCAGATATTTTAGATATTTTAGGTATTTTAGATATTTTAGATAGTTTAGATATTTTAGATATTTTCAGATATTTTTAGATACGGCCGATTCTCTCGAAATGATCACTTTGTAGGATAACAAAATTTATAAGCAAAGATATTACATTTTTTCATTACAAATTGCAATTGACTTCAGTGCTAATCGATATAATATAATGCTCTATGGATGACACTGATTTTTTCAGCTTTGAGAGATTTATCACGATCGAAAGAAATAGTGGGATTAGAGAAATGATGCAAACCTTTTCCTATCAAGATTTATTGGTTCATTAATATAATATTCTCCTTTTTCTTTGAAGATCGATCTCGCCTCTTTCGTTTCAACTTTCCTCTGCCTACAGGATCCTGTTTGAACGTTTCGTATCTCCGTCTTTCAGCTTCTCTTCTACTACGGAGCCTTTCTTCTTTCGATAGCGTGGCAATAATTTAAGAGAATGATTTTTATGTGACCTCATGCATATCCACGCATGTGTAACCGTGATGGCGTCACTTATTTGGTGCATCTATCATGAACTCAGGAGCCCAGAGGAATGATGCCACAGGAATGACGAGGTCTGTAGAAAAAAACGCGAGCTACAAAAATGATACGACACAATCGATATCTTCGGAAAAGTCGATGTAAAAGCTTCGGCAAGCATCAGCTGGTGTCACCCGTAACGTGGAATTTTTCTCTGATATTTTTGAATTTTTAACACATACCCAGCTTGCTAGTGTATATGAAGTCTGGATTGTTATACTCCAGAGGAATAATTTTCATGCTCAAAATACAGAAAAAGGATAAAGGCGATTTTTCTGCCAAAGCTGCTTTGCAGGATTTCGAAATATTCGAAACTGTTGTATTCAAAAAACTCCTACATAGTAATGGAATACCATCTATTAAATAAGTCAGATTACTTGAAAAAAGATAATTGCATTACTCATATATGAGATATTTTAGATATTTTTATATATTTTTCGACATTTTAGATATTTTTTTAGACATTTTAGATATTTTAGATATTTTTATATATTTTTCGACATTTTAGATATTTTTTTAGACATTTTAGATATTTTAGATATTTTTAGATATTTTAGATATTTTTAGACATTTTAGATATGCTAAATATTTCAGATACTTTGGACATACTGATGAAATGATGAAATGAGAGAATGAAAATGAAACATTAAATATGAGTTCGACCGAAAGTTTTTCTCTTCGCTCGGAATAATATTTTCTGATGAAAATTTTCCTTGCTAAGCTTGTCATATATTAAGAGAGTGCAATGTATATATGTACGTGTGCAGCGAGGGAAAGAGAGAGAGAGAGAGAGAGAGAGAGAGAGAGAGAGAGAGAGAGAGAGAGAGAGAGAGAGTGCGAAGGAGCAGGGTTATCCGCTGAACGCTTCGACTTGGTCGTCGTGGCGTCGCAACAAATTTCCAATTCCATACTCCGGCAGCATCCATGTTAAATAGGGGTCGAAATCGCGAGGGTGAGACATTTCATTCAAACGAAGGCTGAAAAGTTCTTTCCTTGAGAAATGTGCCAGAAATAGAGAGGGAGAGGAGCGATTATAATGAGAATTAGATTAAGTTTTTCATTTACAAGGACCAAAATGTCCTCTGGCACGTCCTTCTCGTTATTGAGGGGGCCACTCCATATAGAACGCCAAATTTTAATCGTTTTTCATGACTTTTTTTGGAGGGTAAGGAATGTATATATTTTTTCGCGGTCATAGGTACTTTTTATTACATGATTTTAGTTTTCAAAACGATTATAATTGGCTAAAAAGAGGCCTCCGACCAAAAAAAGTTCCTTTTTTTCGGAAGTAATTTCAAACTTTGACCCAGCCAAAAACATGTTTATTTCGATGAATTTTAGTCGAGCTTAGGTTCATAACTGGCACATAAGTATCATAAAAAGATGTGCCAAATGTGAGCTCGATCGGTCAGGTAGTTTTTGAGTAATCGTGTACACCAATTTGCAACTCGTCGAAAAAAAAGTTTCGATATAATCGCTTTCAAACTTTTGGCAAGGGAAAAACGTATGTTTCTGTGTTTTACCGGCTAGACAGCTATTCCAGCACCATACAATAGTCCTTCAGTTTCCTCGTAACACTATATTCCTATGTCGGGACGTGATTTTTGAAAAATGACCAAAATCACTAACTGCCTCAGGTATTTTCCTCAGGTTTCAAACTATGAATTTAAGCAAAAAAATGCATTCCTTTAAGCCTCTATATTGAGTGCCCCCCCTTAAACTAAGACAGAAAAATAAAACACAAAGCAAAAGAAAAATGTCGCGACACATGGCAAGAAGAATACTCTATATAAACCGAAAGCTGCAAATAACCAAGAAATGAAAAAAGAGAGCAGAGAGAGTCAGACAAAAGACCACAGGAAAAGAGGAAAAATATATCGCATAGAGCTTAAAAACTCGATAAAGCTTGTGAAAATTCACGGTAAAAAACTGTGCCTAAAATTCATTAAAAAAAATTACTGCGTTAAAATAAATAATTGAAATTATGGTAATTACGCGAATAGTTCAAATAATTGACCAGGTCGCTACGACACGTTTATTCCCCTTAATCAACGGTACCGGAAGTCCATAATATAAATATCTCTAAAACTATATTTATACGAAAACATTATTTTTCCATATTCCGAGAAATTACGACACACTATAGACAAATTGTGAACAAGTGAGTGAAAAAAAAGTTTCTGATTTTGCAGATGTGGGAACATCATAGGCGAGCCGAGGTAACTTTATCAATCAATTTTTCGCACGGAACGTACGAACGACTCCAATATCTTTGGATCCGTGAACGTATTCACCGCCTTTTTCACACCCTCTTTTTCTCCCCCTCCCTGCTCACTCGCAGCCTCTCCGCCATTCTTAGCCACGCGTGGCGCCCGATCATCCAGGAAATGAGAAGTTTTGATAGCGTTGTTTTTTCTTCTCGGTCCTGGTACCTTCGGAGGGAGAAAAAGTTTTCCCTTTTTCTCCCGGCCCTTTCATTCTTTCTCCTTTGCGGTGTGGTGGGAAAAGAAGGAGGGCGAATGAGGGCAGAGCATCTATCATCGTCAGGGGTCACGACGATCGTTTGCAATTTTCTATAGCGACGAGACGAGACGCGAGAACGAGAAAAAAATTGGGTAATGGCGCTTCCTCGTCCGGTTCACGAGGGGCTCTTTTCGCTTATTCTTCTCCTTTTATTCTTTCCTTTCTTCTTGTTCTTCTTCTCGTAATTTCGACCATGGTTTTTCGCACAAATGCAATCAAAACGTGTGCGGTATTTTTTTTTCTCGATCAAATAAGTATTTCCTAATAAATAAAAACGAGGATGCCCATAAAAAAAATGTATGCTCCAAATTCAAAAGAAAATAAAAGTCACGAAACACGAGTAAAGGTAAAAAATAACACAACAGTTGATGGAATTGCAAACAGTGATCGCTTGGTGGATCTGCAAAATGGAAATAATAAAATGCACCTGGAAAATAGAAATAACGAAAAAAATATTGAATCAACGTTGTGAAAAATAATGACGATTAGTTTTCAAAAGTGAAAAAGAAAATAATTAGCGAAAAAAAAACGACGATAAAAAGTTACAACGCTGTCGAGTCGAAAAAATGTCTTCGAATTATTTCGCCGGAGATGACGAGTGACAAATCGTGCGACGGAGTATAATGGCACGATAAAATAGTACGTGCCCTTCGGAGCAGGATAAACAACAGGACGTAATAATGATGTGCCAACGTATGAATAATTCACACTTTACCGAGGCGAAAGCTCGGAAATCCGTTGGTCGGGCATCGGGGGTCGGGCAGGGGGGGGGGTTGTCTGGCGGATTTTCTGGCCAGCATGTGTGCGGAGAAGGCGCGATTCGGTACATCCCATTGGATATTAGTGCACGCAAAAAATAACAGAGACTGAAATGAGAGACACCGAAGATCGAATAAATAAACGGTCCAACGTGAATTTCCAAAAAGCTCGTCGTTACGAATTATACGAAACTCAATGTTATCCACCGCGAATTTAGAAATCATCTGAACTATTTATTTACTCGAGAGATTGATATTCCAGATTTTCATCACTGTAAAAAAAATATTTTTCCTCAGTTTGTTTGGGTTTATATGTATACATAACAAAAATGATAACGATTCTTGAGGGGTATAAGCTTGAGACCCAAAAAAACACGACGATTTTCAATTCTTTTTTTCTGATGGTGGTATTGGAATGCCGAGGTCCGGACTTTATACTCGATTGATGCATAGTCTTGCCAAGTTTTAGGTTTTTTTTTTAAATTGAAAAATATCGATAAACAACAACGTTATAAATATCCGAAGGAAGTGCCGCTGTTACTGCATAACAAAATGGTACAGGTCCTTCTGGCAACTAGGCGAACCTGAAATGGGAAATTAAACAATGTACTGCTTGTATAATAATAAAAGTTTCGTATGACCGGATACTTTGTTGAAATGTTGAAAATTGGGAAAATGGCAAGCGTTCGAAAAAAAGTTGGATTTTCGTCAGAAAAAAACCGTAATCATTGGTTATCACCAAATAGATGAAGATACGAAAAAAAACCATCCAGTCATACAATAAAAAGTGTTACATACTCTGTCCGAAATTGAAGTGAATCGTTGAAAGATTTTGAGATTCGACTTACACCAGTTCGTCAAAAATAGTGTTCGAGAGAAAGGCAAAAGAATATTCTAGAATAATAGGATACTTCACAAGAATCGTCATAACTCGGTCAATCTTGGGAATTTTTACAAAACCTTCGTTGCAAATTTGAGTCAAGACTCTAGGCGATAAAAAAAATATTATTCAAAAAATCAAATTTCAAATTACAGAAAATTATCAATAATAACAATATATACATATATAAACATAAAAAAGCTTCTTATCAATACCCATCGATCTTATCACATGATTTTCCTCTCTCGTTGTGCCATTTTTTATCACTCTCGTTGACCATCGCTACTCGAATCTCAAAGACGTGTAACCCAAGGAATCCGAAGGACGACTTCAAGGACGTGTTTTCCCAACTCTCTCTCCCTCCCATTCTTTTTCCTCTCCGATTTGACAAAGTCCTGAAGTTTCGTCGTCGGGTCGATGACGACGACGACGACACCGACGACGAATGGCAATCGAGCGTCAGGGGTGAGATGACACAGTACACCCGCTTTGACCAAAATGTGCGAAAGACATCTCACGCACCGACTGCCTTTCTTTCGCACAGCCCTCGATCGCGCTTCAACGAGCTTGCTTTATGTACCTCCCATACCTTTTTATCGTTCCCTCGGAGGGTTGCCCAATGACCTATAGATGATCGCAGCCTTTCTCGCCTTGCCCTTTCGTTGTGTGTGCTCGATGTGTCGTCCTGCTGATGTACATGGACATACTTTTTTCTGACCATGTTCATATCTATATTTTTTTCACATGTCAGTATTTAAATGAATAAAAAAACAATGAATAAAAAAATTAATTAAATAAATAGATAAAAAAATAGACAGATAAATAAATAAACAAATAAACAGATAAATAAATAAACAAACAAACAGATAAACGAATAAATAAATTGACGAAAAAATTTTTGTCGCATTTAAAAAAAGCGTTGTCAATCACTCTGTACATATGGCGTTTTCCCGACTGATGGGTTCGCAAATATGCCGTGAAAAATGAAGCAGTGAAAAATGAAGCACTACGAGAGTGTCCCAAAGTGTCACGACGAGAAAAGAATGACGAAAAAAACCTCCTCCGACTACTCGCCACCGCATTAGATTAATTTCCGAACGACATACGACTCGGTGAGTGAATTGTCTGACCAAACCTCGCCCTTACTACTGGAGCCGCGTGTATGCGTGCAATAAATCTATATATTCTTTTTCCTCGCGACAGCCGGCCCGCCGGTTTCGAGGGACGAAAAGATACGAAATGCGAGGGTGGAAAAAGTGGCGACGGTCACCGAGATAAGGGATGGATAATGGGGAATAGGTTGTTTTAATGACGGGTCATCGAGTGGGGCATGAAAAAAATTAAGAAAAAAACACCCTTCGGTTGTCTGGTGAATTTTTATATTCATTTATCGTTACTGAAAAATTTCTTTACTTTTATTCTTCGCATTTGATACGTAAGGAATTGCGAGATTGTTCGGAGTATTCATTTTTTCTTTGCGATTGTAAGAATAATTTTTTTTTTTACCGAAAAATTACATATCGAATTCGAATTGGACATAACTTTTGTTATTTCGGTATTACGAAAAAAGGAAACACGAGAGTTTTGAAAAAGACTGTTAAATCTTTTAATTGTTTTTTTTTTTTTCAAAACGTGTTATTATTTTCTTTGCCGACGTTCTCAGCCCCACGAGTTCATCGTTTATTTTATTTTTCGTTTCATTTATTTCGGTGCCTGCTCTCGCGATCCCTTAAATTGTCCCGGTGGTGGGGGTAACTCGAAGCTGCAGATCGAGGTCGAGGGAGGGTGTACGTTTCGATCCAGGAATTCGAATGGCGCATGATCTCGTGACGGCTCATTCCTTGTGATTATCGTGCAGTTCGGTGGAACTTCGCTTGTTATTCTTCTTTTCGCAGGCAACCCCCGAGTGATATTTTTGCCCAAACAAATGCCGTAAAAAATGTGTTTCATCCCCCTGTCGAGGGAGGCAGGAAGAGAAATTACTGGCTATCGAAGCGTGGCAGGAACGTTCCGATTGGTTTTGTTTCGCGACGATGGGGGTCCAGGTCGAAGGGGAAAAGTTGTAACGGGCCAAAGACATTTTTATTTGAGATTAAGCGGAATCCACTTTCGCAAATAAATCTCGAGGGCGTATTTATTCTGAAGAAAAGAAAACGTGGTAAAAGAATAATAGAATTGCAAAAATGATATAGTACAGTAATAGAATATCGTGATACGACATAATAATATAATAATACGAAAATTTAATAATATCATAATTCAATAATATGATGATATAATAATAAAATAATATCAAGAATTGAGTGATCTAAATGTGTGATAAAATTGTAAGGGGTCCTTCGTTGTAATTATTTCGTTAAGGATGTTGAGTCCCAAATCGCAAATGATGATAAAATTCTGAAAATTTGGTATGTTTTTGTATGAAATATTTCAGAGGTCGTGTAAAAATTTCACGACAATTAGGAAGCTCGTTATTGAACAATTAACATTCACAAATTAAATGTTGTTTTATGGAAACTGATGTAACTCTGCAATAAGTTTTTTTTTGACCTCCCAATTTTATAATATATACAATATACTGAAAGCAACGGAAACAAAACGAAGTTTATTGATACATTTTTTTTCATTTCTTTTAAAAATTGTTCTTAACAAAATGTTAAATTTTTAATAACGAGCTTCCTAATCGTCGTGAAATTTTAACACGACCTCTTAAATACTTCATACAAAAACATACCAAATTTTCCGAATTTTCTTATCATTTTTTATTTCAACCCTTAAGGAGGTTGAAGTAATGATGATAGAATTCTGAAAATTTGGTATGTTTTTACATGAAGTATTCAGGAGGTCGTGTAAAAATTTCATGACGATTAAGAAGCTATTTATTGAACAATTAACATTAACATGTTTCATAGGGACTCAACATCTTTAAATGTGAGGTGATAGATGGCAATATAGAAGGGTGGTTCATCCCTTGATTCTTTTTTAATGACCCCACAGCAGTTTTTCATTGGCTCGAACGAGAAGAATTTTTGTTTCCGTTTCAATGAAATCCTAGCTTAAAAAAAAGTCTCCTGTGGCCTGAAAAATTCTGCGAGATCGACCAAAGTGTTTATGGAGAATGTCGAAAAATCAACGGAGAAAAAAAACCGCCAACGTTGAGGAAACGACAGAATCAAATGTCAAATACTTGAATATCAACGTCTTCGCCGCCTCGGAAAATGGGGAGCCGTATTCGTATTAGAATTCCTACGCTTTACCGGATGTAACGAAGTGGCAAAGCGTTTGAAATCTGAACCGAATGGGCGCCACGAACATCGTCGTGAGTCATCCGATGTTCTTACGAGAGCGCAACAGATGGAATCGTTTTCAACCCACGGAAAGTGAACATTTTTTCGTCAATCCTACGGAACAAAATTTCATCATGGATTGCGAGCATGGAAAAAAGTGAATTCAACCGCACGAACCGGTAATATAATAATTATTAATAACTAATAATAATTAATAATAACTATAAAATAAAATAAAAATAAAATAACAATAATTAATAATAAATAATATAATAATAATTAATAACAACAACAATAATATTTTTTATGATAATAATACTAACAACAACGACATGAAAATAATCATAACAATAACAACAACAAACAGAAGAATGATAGATTTTATAGTGATAATGGTAACAACAAAAAACCATAATAATTATTTTCATGACAATAATAATTATACCAAACAAAACAACAAAAACATAAAAAACAGCAATAATATGTTTGAAGATAATAATAACAACAACGACGACAATAAGAATTTTAATGCTCATAAGAGCAGCAAGAGTATGGAGATAATAATAAATTTCCATCGTAAAATAACTTTTTCAAAATGTCCGGACAAAAAAAGATCAAAGTCGTCGAACCATGAAAAAAAATCTTTCCCTACAAAATAGTTGGCGACTTTTTTTTTTCCAAGCAGCAAAAAATCGTATCTACCTCCACGCATCGTCATTCCGAACTTCCCGCATTTTTATTCCTAATAATCGATACTATTTCGTTATTCCGAAAACGTCACCGGAACCAAATTTCAGGCGATTTTTGCCGATCGAATAAACATACACGAGGCCAATTTTCCGACTGGCTGTGAGTCACAGTGTGTACACGCGTTTACAAAGCCTCCGGAGATCGTAAGCCCAGGCTTTACGAGCACCGGAGAACGACGAATTTCGCTCGGGATGTACATAAATTCAGCGAATAAGCTCAGACGTGTTCGGCCCTCGCGGTAAAATAACCGGGCAAAAATGGATGAAGAAGAAGATGGAAAGGAGCGACGATAGGAAGGACGGAAAAAAATAAATAAATAAAAGTGTATAACGCGAATTGCAAGGGGAGCAAATAAGAACGAGTAAATATAACTTTGATTCGAAGAGTTTTTGCTTCATTGCTCGTTTATTTGATTTTACGGCTTTTTTATTTGTCCGTGACTCGCCGGCTTTTCACGAAGATGGAAACATAATATGCGTGACTAACGCATTTGTTTACGTTGCATATGTGACTGTCATGTATTGATATAATTTATATAATAATAGTAATAATACGTGAGAATAAATAAAAATCACAACGAATATAATAATAGTAATGATACGTGATAATAAATAATAATGACAACGAAAATAATAATAATAATCGTAGTAGTAATAAATCATAATAATAAAAATACAAAAAATAATAATAAAACTGTAAAGGCTGCTGTTTGGTTTGCTTTATTTTTTTTTACAAAATTTCTCCTTAGATCATATACATTAACCAACAATAAGACCAGTGAAAAAAACTCGTTTCGAAAAAAAATTGTGTCAGTTTGTACGTTTCCGCGTTTGAAACTAAGAGTGTGAAATATGATTTAGGCCATCGACTATTACGCTGTGTAATTAATTACAATCAGAATGAACGACCGTACAAACAAACAAACGACATTTACGAATAATCAGGGTGTCTGTGGTATTTTTAAATTTTTATAAATTAACATTGCATTGTTGTTATTTTCCAAAAAATAATATATATAAAAAATAAAGGAAATTCAAACAATAAAGCCGAGTGAAGTAATTCGTGTGAAATTACCAATAATAAGGCATAATGTTTCTGTACATTTCTATATATATATATATGATCGAATAAACAAAAATTTACAAATAATCGAAGATTTTGTGTAATTCTTTATTCTCTTAAACGGTCTTTTTATATCATGATTATCATTTGAAGAAAAAAAACAAAAAATATCGAAAATAAGAAACAATAAAACAAAAAAACCAAATAAAGCAGTTAGGGTACATTTTTATAAATATGGTTATTCGCCAATTTTTGTCTGTTTGTTCATATATATATAGTACAAATACTCAGAGCTCTTCTATACTTTTGAACTTTTATAAATTGTCTTTGAATACCGTTATTATTATTTGAGAAAAAAATTAATCGAAAATATAACAAGAATTGAACAAAAAAATTACCAGAAAAAGACAAATAATAAGCTTTGCTTTTAAAAACATTTCTATAGATTCATACATCTACATATATATATATATATATATATATATATAATATTTTATATATTATATAATAAAGCTTATTATTTGTCTTTTTATATATATATACACATGTCAATGTACAGTAAAAAGGGTGAAATTGCTTGGCAAGCTTCTTCGGTCATTGAGTTCGTTCGTTCGTTGATAATACTCTCGATTTAGCTCTCCTCTTTTTCGTCTTCCCCTCTCTCGTACGGCCAGTATAAACGTTGTGTACCAGTATGCCTTCGGGAATTAAGAAACTCGGTCACTAGGTCACCACATTTGGATTTTTTTTTTTTTTTTTTTTTTTTCGTCGTGGATATTTCGTCGAGTTATTCTTCGCACGATCAGATTATCCTTTCATGCATCAGATCGTAGATTCGTGGGCGTCTTCGTCGCGAAATTGAATGTGCTCTCGCGCACACTGATGGATCGTGCGTTTCGAAAGATGGCAGAAAACTAAAAGTCACCGGGAGTAATTCGATGGAGGATCGACGCGAGCGTAAGAGACTGAAAATTTATCGAATTGGGAGGGGAAGAAAATCCGCGATGCAAAAAACACTCCTACGGGCTGCATTACGATGGACCTTTAATCAGGAGTGTTTTTTTTTGTTGGGAAAAAGTGAAAAAGGTAAAAATGAAGGTGCTCGGAGTGTAATTTTGCGTTTGTGTTTTCAGTGAGGTTTTTGCCATGAGGGAGGTGAACTCTTCCTGCCTGGAGACACGAAAGTGTACGCGCAGGCGGGCGGGGGAGGGGGGAGGAAGAGACAGATAGATCGATAGATAAAGTTTATTTTACCTTAGTAATACTTTGAGGCAAATCATGAATACATAACTCAAGAATAATGCATTTCGCTCTCTAGCAAAGTAACATGACTATCTTGGTGGTGAGAAAGTACATAGAAACCATTTATTAATCTAATGCCAAAATGAAAGAAAAAATTAATTTTCACATTCGTAAAATAAAAATGTAAATAAAAGATAAAGAGTCACTAGATTATGGAAAGTATAAAAAAGAGAGAAGGAAAGAGAGAGAGAGAGAGAGAGAGGTTGAGATAATGTTGTTTATTTCGTACGCTGTAGCTAGTGCTACCCAAGAGAACCGTGCATGTTGGAACATTCTTGATACTGAATAAAATGCAATAAGCATCTTTGCACAATAACTCTAACAGTATGACTAAGACTAGAGTTAACTAAAACTACATAATAATAATAATAATAATAATAATAATAATAATAATAATAATAATAACAACAATAATAATAACGACAACAACAACAACAACAACAACAACAACAACAACAACAGCAACAACAACAACAACAACAACAACAACAACAACAACAACAACAACAACAACAACAATAATAATAATAATAATAATAATAATAATAATAACAACAACAATAATATAATAAAACTAATAAACTAAACATAAAACTAAAAGCTAGAAACTAAATCAAACTAAAACTAAAACTCAAAGAGAGAGAGAGAGAGACGAGAGCAACATATATATATATATAATCAATTAAACTAGCAATCGTACCAAAAGATTCTGAACTCTTCAATTTCCATTGTAATTTTTATTTCAAGCAGTGTGCAAATTGACTCTCTCTAAGAGAACATTTTTAGCATCGATATTCATAAAACTCTTCTGGTTGCCCTCATATCCCCTCTCTCTCTCTCTCTCTCTTCTTTATCTCGCGTTCGTACTTTCGATGAGTGATATAATGGAATATTCATGACCGAAAATCTTCCCGTGGCCAATAAACGCTCTCGAATTAGCCTCTCTCCGTGCGGCTATTATTTAACGGTCCGGTTGCCTACTCTTGTTGCGCGCAAATCGAGGGAATGAGAGGCAAAACGTGAGGAGAGAGGAAAAGGGGTGGCGAGAAAAAAAAACGTGTTTTTTTTTCTCGTTCTTTGTCCGTGCTGCAAGAATTTGATTGTCGAATATTCGTGCACGATTTTGCAATTGCATCAAAGCGGCTGAATACACTTGGGACCCCCAAAAAAATGAGTCGATTTTCAATCTTTTGTCCCGGCATGAGTATTGGGATGACGAGGTCGGAATTCTACACACAATTGATACATATCCCTACGGTATTTGAGTTTTTTTTTTCTCGTTGAACAATAGTAATAAACAATGTTTTTATCAATGGTTGGCCAATTGGTGTAAGTGCTTCCGGCAACTAGGCTCATCTGGAATGCAAAAAAAAATTTACCCTCAGTATGATAATAAAACTTTCGTACGACCGGATGCATTTTTGAAAATTCCGAAAATGGCAAGATGTAGAGAAAAAAAAGTTCGATTCGCGACTAAAAAAATCACTTTAATCATTTGTCATTAACAAATGGGTTGACGTACGAAAAGCTCATCCGTGCGTACGATAGAAAATGTTATGAAACAGAAAAAGTACAGAATAAACACTCATGACAGTTTTATCATACATATATGAACAACTCAATGTATATATACTATATATGTATATATATGTATATATATATATATATATATATATATATATGATTATAATGATTGTAAAATAATCACAAGTGATTATAAAATTCATATATACACATTATATAAATAATATAATGTATATATAAGTACAAATTATAAGTTATTTTTTAAATATTATTTATAAATTATAGTTAGTTATAAATTATAACTTTATAACTAACTATATTTTACTTTATAACTAACTTTATAACTTTATAACTAACTATAATTTATAAATAATATTTAAAAAATTATATTTAAAAAATAACTTAAAGTTATAGTATAAGTATAGTATATATAGTGTATAGTATAGTATAGTTATAGTATAAGTTATAAATTATAAGTAAATATAAATAATATAAGTATATATATATATATATATATATACACTTATATTATTTATATTTACTTATAATTATAATAAATACTTATACTTATACTTATAATAAATTATAAGTAAATATAAATAATATAAGTATATATATATATATATATATATATATATATATATATATATATATATATACTTATATTACTTATATTTACTTCTAATTTATAACTAGCTATAATTTACACATCATATTATTTATCCCATCACATGACACGCTATATTCCATCCCATCAAAAAGTACGCATTTTATTCCCGTTCAATTAAACTTGGGTATGAAAAGCTCGGCTCGATATTATTCGACTTCGTATAATTGTCCCCGAGACGTATTTACTGCACCGTACGCCATACTTTACCCGACAATGTCACCCACGTACACCCACGTACACTGAATAAAATATATTGACGTGGCACGTTCGCGTACCCTTGGCACCACTTTCGTGGCATCAACAGACCGCGATGAGGCACGCATCATTAATAATTATTTCCGTATCTCTCGTGCTATGGGCAATTACAGTGTGCGCAACAACGAGCCACGTGTACACTCACATTTTTTTTCAACCCCCTTTCAACTCTTCGACCCTTTTTCCCTCTCTTCCTCGTTCACCCAACCCAAACAAACCAAAACGATGTAATATTTTTTCAAATCCCTTTTAACCCTTCAGTCCTTTCTCTCTCTCTCTCTCTCTCTCCCCCGCCCACACAACCCAAACAAACAAAAAAAAACTCCACATTTTATTGAGCCCTTATTCAATCCTTCAGTCTTCTTTATCTCCCGCTCTCGAACAACCTCAGATTTTTTTTCAACTCGTTAACTCTTTTGCCCTCCGTCCCTCCCGCCCCATCCAAACAAATCTAAACAAACTTACATTTTTTAAACACATCTAAACAAACAACAAACAATTTTTTAAACAAATCTAAACAAACTTACATTTTTTAAACACATCTAAACAAACAACAAACAATTTTTTAAACAAATCTGAACAAACTTACATTTTTCACACATCCCAAACAAATCAAAACAAACTCCATATTTTATTGAACCCTTTTTCAATCCTTCAGTCTCCTATATCTATCTCCCTCTCTCAAACAACGTCAGATTTTTTTTCAACTCGTTGTTAATCCTTTAGCCCTCCGTCCCTCCCACCCCATCCAAACAAACCTAAACAAACTTACATTTTTTCAACCCCTTTTTAACCCTTCAGCCCTCCCTCTCTCTCTCTCTCTCTCTCTCTCTCTCTCTCTCTCTCTCTCTCTCTCTCTCTTGCCCGCCCACACAACCCAAACAAACCAAAACTTCTTCAACCCTTTAGCCCTGCGTCTCCTCCACCCCACCCAAACAAACCCAAACAAACTCACATTTTTTCAACCCTTTTTCAACCCTTCAGCCCTCTCTCTTCCTCCTCCCTCTCATCCGACCCAAACAACCTCACATTTTTTCCAACCCCCTTTTAACCCTTTAGCCTTCTCTCTCTCTCGCTTTCGTTTTCTCTCCCTTCCACCTAACCCAAACAAACCCAAATGAACTGACACTTTTTTCAATCCCCTTTCAACCCTTCAACCCTTCCTTCTTCTTCTCCTCTCTGCCCCTCCCCTATTCCCTCTCTCACTATTTTTATCCACGTCCTCGCACGCACGCGACATTCTCTATCATCGAGAAAAAAAAATACGAGCTCCTCGCTTTTGCAGAACGTTCTGGAGAATTCGATACGTCTCTGTGATTAGAAAGAAAAAGGGAAAAAAGGCAGACACATGCGGAACGAACGGGAACAAGAGATGAATGACGAGAGACACACACCCAGGGCGAAGGAGGGAGGGGGGAGGTGGAGCTTCATGGCGTAGAAAATGGAGGAATAAAAAGAAGAAAAAAGCTCGATCGAGGGTGAGGATCGAGAATCGAGGCCTTGCCCTGGCCAGAACAATGAGTATATACGGAACAAAGAATATCGAGAGCTCGGTTGTCGAGTCCCGAGCAGCATGCTACAACGGAAGCTAGAACGTGGACTCAATTAGTGACGTACCGCACCTCTCATCCCTAACAGTCAATGATGAAGGGAGATCGACTCGCGTAGGTTGCCAGTTACAACTATGTGCATACATCTCCCATACTATACATATCTACATTTTACATACATACATACATATAGATATATATGTTTCCAAACAATTGAAACCGCCATAACTTTCTTGATTTTGAGCTAGAGAATTTTTCTCTCCTCGTTGGATCCGTCTCGAAATCAATTTTTCTAAAATAAAAATCATGCCGTTGCATTTAAAGACGTTTAAGGATGTTGAGTCCCTGTGAAACGTGTTAATGTTAATTGTTCAATAAATAGCTTCTTAATCGTCATGAAATTTTTACACGACCTCCTGAATACTTCATGTAAAAACATACCAAATTTTCCGAATTCTATCATCATTACTTCAACCTCCTTAAGGGTTGAAATAAAAAATGATAAGAAAATTCGGAAAATTTGGTATGTTTTTGTATGAAGTATTTAAGAGGTCGTGTTAAAATTTCACGACGATTAGGAAGCTCGTTATTAAAAAATTAACATTTTGTTAAGAACAATTTTTAAAAGAAATAAAAAACATTTATCAATAAACTTCGTTTTGTTTCCGTTGCTTTCAGTATATTGTAGATATTATAAAATTGAGAGGTCAAAAAAAAACTTATTGCAAAGTTACATCAGTTTCCATAAAACAACATTTAATTTGTGAATGTTAATTGCTCAATAACGAGCTTCCTAATTGTCGTGAAATTTTTACACGACCTCTGAAATAGTTCATACAAAAACATACCAAATTTTCAGAATTTTATCATCATTTGCGATTTGGGACTCAGAATCCTTAAGTTACCGCGATATCTCGTAGACGTGGTGACGAAAAAATTATATTCTTTATCAAAACCATAAAACTTTTGTATATGACACTCTATTGTACTTCATCTTTTCGATTTATTTTTTGCTTTTTTAAAATGCTTTTTTTTTAAATGGATCACCTTGTATATATATATAGTGTTTGTATTATTGAATCACAATCTTTCTTTTTTCAATATTTTCATACAAACGAACTCATATTCCCATTCACTTGAGTGGGTGTGTGTATATATAAATATACAGCATATAAAGGGGGAGAGAGGGGGGGACGCGAGAGAGAGAGACAAAATGATTTTTTTCGTTATATGACAATGAACAAAATTATATACTAAAAAAATGTCTTTTTTCATACGTAAACCTGTTTTATTGAATTAAATGATCTCTGGTTATTTATTAAATTAAGGCGTTACCCTCACTTGTAGCGCAAAAAAAAGGCCTTTTTCATGAATTTTTTGAAAGAAAACTACAAAACTTTTTTAATCGATCAATATACCATCTTAAAGAACACATCTTGAAGAACTTTCAGTAATTTTTTTATTGAAAAATATTACATTGTTTAGTGGCATGTGGCCGTCAATAAAATAATGTTTTTATATACACGGTTAGCGGTGACCAACATTGCGGCGAAGTGGATCATCTGAAAAAAAAATGCGGATGGATTTAGTCAAATATAAGTATAAACTAGTCTTTAATCGAAGGATTTTAAAAAATATTCATTTTTCACAAAATGGCGGACAGTCAAAATGAATGGTTCGATTTTAACGAAAAAAAACGGCCGTTTTTTGGCTATAAAACGGCCATTTTTTTTCGAAAAAAAAAATCGAACGATTAAAGACTACATTTTTATGTATTAAATAAGCCTGCAAAATTTTCAAGAAGATCGGTTTATTAGTGTTCGAGTAATCTTGGTCACCGACTTCAGAAATGCCATTTTGAGAAAAACGCGCGCCAGACGGCAGACAAGCCGGTCATTTACACAACGGATTCTTCTCTTTCAACGCTCGTATCTCAGTCAATTTTGTTCGGATCGACTTGAAATTTTCAGGACATATTCTCAGATACTTATACTTCAAAAAAAAGCAATAAAAAAAATCGATTTTTTCAAAATCGCAAGTGGGGGTAACCCCTTAATCCCTAGGTACTGTTATTATTGCAGTGTATGCTGCAATAATTAATAATATATAAATATACTTATATATTCGATTTTTACAACATTGCTTAATCGATGTGTCGTTATTATTACTAATATTATCATTATTGTTGGTCGTGGTCGTATTTTTCATTGCAATATTTAATCCCGCACTTTTTGGGTGCGCGAATGATTTCCTCGGGCTGGAAGTCGTGGAAATTTTTCTCGTCTCGGCTTTTTATCGCTCCCTCTATCTCTTTTTCTCTCTCGATGTATTTGCCTCTCTCTCTCTCTCTCTCTCTCTCTCTCTCTCTCTCTCTCTCTCTCTCTCTCTCTCTCTCCTCTCTCTCTCTCCCTCTCTCACACTCCGCACCTCCGTTTCCCATGTTTCTTCAAACCATCGCTTGCGACACGATCAAGGAAAATTTCGTTTCCGCTCTGACGTTGGCGGGCGCTCGCCGTTGGAAAACAAAGTGGCCCGCTCTGGTGTTTTTCCCGTCAAGAGAAAATGCGAATTTTTCGCACTGCACGTTAAAGACGTGCGAATTTCGTATTTCGTACGTCGAGACGACGGCTAGTGACAATATCTATATGTGGGGCGCAATCAACAACAATCCTTACCCTATCACGGTGCCTGAGTCGTCAAAGGAGAGAAAGAGAGAGGGAGAAAGAGAGAGGAAAAATCGTGACGAACGACACAGTACAGCTTGCTGTGAAACCTGTATACCGAGAGAAGAAAATGCAACGAACGTGGTGAGAAAGTTCTGGAAAATGGAAATACCGAAACGAGTCAAAGGCCGAGAAGCTTTGAGAATTCTGCAAGGTATTTCATTATATATATATATATATATATATATATATATATATATATATATATGCAGGTCTTAAAAGTCAATATAAGGCAGTCAATCAGAAGGAGCACACAAGCAATTTTTGCGAAGAACCTTTCGCTGGGAATGTGCAGCATTTATTTTTACGGATTACTTCAGTATTTGCTTCGATCTATATTTATATATGATTATTATAATATTTCTATAATGTTTTATTTATTATTATGTATACTGTTTGAACTATATTATTGAAATTGTTGTATATTAGTTGATTTTGTGTATTATTATTAATATTATTAGTATTATCTTCAGCGTATTTTATTTATTTATTCATTATTATTATCATTATTATCCAAGGGCGTCGTCAAGTGGGGCAGGGTGGACAGCTGCCCCCCCTAGAGATCCGAAAAAAATGTATACGAGGATCTAAAATGTCTAAAATTCATATTTCAGATATATTTTAGGCACCCTCCCCATCTCGCCCCTCCTATCTTGCCCCCTTCAGCCCATTATTTGGCGATGCCCTTATTATTATCGGTTCTCTATTTCCTTCCCGAGGTCCTTCCGGAATCCTGCGAATATATATTTATATATATATATGCATAAATATCTGCAAGACCGATTTTCCGTTCCTAGGTAAAATTGAGCGTTAAGGATGTTGAGTCCCAAATCGCAAATGATGATGAAATTCTGAAAATTTGGTATGTTTTTGTATGAAGTATTTCGGAGGTCGTGTAAAAATTTCACGACAATTAGGAAGCTCGTTATTGAACAATTAACATTCACAAATTAAATGTTGTTTCATGGAAACTGATGTAACTTTGCAATAAGTTGTTTTTTGGCCTCTCAATTTTATAATATCTACAATATACTGAAAGCAACGGAAACAAAACGAAGTTTATTGATAAATTTTTTTTATTTCTTTTACAAATTGTTCTTAACAAAATGTTAATTTTTTAATAACGAGCTTCCTAATCGTCGTGAAATTTTAACACGACCTCTTAAATACTTCACACAAAAACATACCAAATTTTCCGAATTTTCTTATCATTTTTTATTTCAACCCTTAAGGAGGTTGAAGTAATGATGATAGAATTCTGAAAATTTGGTATGTTTTTACATGAAGTATTCAGGAGGTCGTGTAAAAATTTCATGACGATTAAGAAGCTATTTATTGAACAATTAACATTAACATGTTTCATAGGGACTCAACATCCTTAAAAAGAAAGAAAATTGCACTCTCAAGTTGCCCGTCAAGAATAGACGAACGAAAGGCAATTTCGCGATTTCTTTTGTCAATATTACTATAATTCGTGTGAAGAAAATAAGGATAGAAAAAAGTCGATGAAAAATAACGCAAAATCGAAAGGAGAATAAACAATTAGCACGAAACATGTGCGCAAATGAGAAAAAAAACTAGGTGAAAAAAAGAAAGTGAAGAAAATGAAGAGACAATAGTGTATAAAAAAAAAATCATTGGTAGGAACAAAACAAAAATCACAATGAAGTAGAGAGGATAGAGAATGGAGGGGTCCGAAAAACCCATTTCCATTGAGGCTGCAACCGGAAGGCCCCGTACATTGGCAGACACATCGTCTAGCGGTTCTCTCCGCGCTGGTGTGTCCGCACTAGCTCGCGCCGAGCAGGATGGATTTTGTGTGGAACGATATATCTCGGTCCCTATGGCGATTTGGAGCTCCGGGCACTAAACTCCCCTGGAAGAGGGAATAGAATATCGAGTACTCGAGTCTAGAGTGAGATCGATAGGTTCACTCGCCTCTTGCCAGGGGACCTGTTCTATACGCGGAATATCCGTCGTCTTTTTACTGTGCCTCCTCTTTCCCCTCGACCCTTTTTCTATCATCCATTTATATATATATATATATATATATATATATATATATATATATATATATATGTTTTTATAGTTACATACATTTTGAGATATTTTAGTTATTTTAATTTTTAGTTATTTTAATACTGATGTATATTACTAAACCACTTAAGGATGTTGAGTCCCTATGAAACATGTTAATGTTAATTGTTCAATAAATAGCTTCTAAATCGTCATGAAATTTTTACACGACCTCCTGAATACTTCATACAAAAACATACCAAATCTTCAGAATTTTATCATCATTTGTGATTTGGGACTCAACATCCTTAATTGGAATTAATTCTCGAGACTTTCAATAGAAATGACCTTTTTTTGATATTTACAGAAAATGTATATTCTACTATGCCGAAATGAAACTGTAATGTTTTTATTTTCATCTAATAATGTTTGCACTCAATGTTTGCACCATTGTGACAGGTCGAAAAAATTAATTTTTTTTCTCGCATTTTCTCAAAGTATACATATTCAAGATGATGTGAAAAAATGTTCAAGTCGAAGTATTAAAAGTAAAAGTAAAAATTGACGAAGTAAAAATTGACCAAGTTACGGACGATTTTGTGAGAGCAGGTAGCGCAACGATTTACGTATGCCAAAACTTTCAATCGCACTTTTCTCGAAACAACTTACAGTTATAATTGTCCGATTTTCAATTTAAAAAAAAAACAAAATATCTGTAATTGCAATAGGTATATTACGTAGGCGTTTTTTTTTAATTCGATATTTTTTAAGCCCCTGAATATAAGTAAAAATTTCGTCAAAATTGCACATTGTTTAACACGCGCCGTTTTGTGAATTATTGTTCGGAAAACGGCTACGGACACGAGTACTACATTTATATAGATTATAAAACTTTTTTATCTCTATTTTTCAGTCCAACCATTGTCGAGTTATCGATCCGGCCGTTTGGTCTTTCGAATGTGACTTTTCAAATGTTTGTTTATTGAAATTGTAATTTATTGTGTAGCCTCAATCCTATTCCCGACTTCAAGCTGTGTTTCCACGTAAGAATCATCAAAATAGATTCAGTAGTTCTCGAGTTATAAAGGAACATATAGGGGCCCTACAGTTTTATTTTATATGGATATATATGAGGAATTCCACGTGAATCCGGTGGACTTTTTCCCGAACCCCCGCCAATTCGATTCATTTTTACAAATCTGATTCCATTGACTCTAAAAGAAACCCTGAATTTTTACATTTTTCGAAACAACCCTTAGTCAAAAAAAAATTTTTTTTTTCGGAAAAACGCGTCGATTTAAAAATCTGAAAAACTTCCCAAAAATGCGTGATTATATGTAAACATTTTCAAGCTACCACCCGCAGTGGAAGTATGATTTTTTCGTTAGCAGTCAAAAAGTTCTGGTATTCATTTCAATTGAAGTCATATTCAGCACAGAAAAAAACATACTTCCACTGCGGGGGATGATTGAAATTTTTTACACATGATCACGCATTTTTGGGATTTTTTTCAGATTTTCAAATCAGGGCGTCTTTTTTGGGGAAAAAAAATGTTTCGAAAAATGTAAAAAAAATCAGGGTGTCTTTTAGAGTCAATGGAATCAGATTAAAAAAAAATAAATCGAATTGGCGGGGGTCAGAGAAAAAGTCCACCGGATTCACGTGGAATACCTCATATATATGTGTGTGTGTGTGTGATTTTGACCCTTCGCCCTATCACCTTCCCTTCCCTTTTTTTTCGTAGGGCTGCATAGTACCCTGGTGGATCATTTCTTACGGTTACGTCTCTCCGGACGATAATCGAACGTGAATTAAATTCATTCGGTGCTCGATTGATCCCGAGGGGCGTACGCTCGACATTAGAAAAAAAACGAGAAAAACTTCTCAATCCCTCTCGGCCCTTTTTTTCCTTATTTATCGACGCTTTTTTTCACACGATATTTTGATATCCTTTTTTTTATTTTCTTACGAAACGAAGCCCAACAATAAAATAACAATTCCGCAAGAACCCAAACAAACCTAAGCAAAGAAAAAACACATTTGAAATAACCCACGCAAATCCAAATAAATAAATAATACATTTGGTGCTCCATTGATTGCGGGGGGCTCGACATTAGAAAAAAAACCAGACACTCGTCTCAATGCCACTCGCCCCTTATTTTCCGTATTTTTCGACGCTTTTTTTTCACGCCATATCTCGATATCTTTTTTTTTCGTTTTTTACGAAACGAACCCAAACAAATGAACAATAAATTTGCAATAACCTAAACAAACCCATACAAATAAATAACACATTTACAATTACCCACACTACCCTAAATAAATAGAGAACACACTTGCAGCAACCGAAACAAACACAAACACAAAAATAACGCACTTTCAATAACCTAAACAAATAAATAGCAAATTTGCAATAACCCAAACAAACGCAAGCAAATAAATAACAAATTCGCAATAACCCAAACAAACCCGAACAAATAAATAACGCATTTGCAACAACCTAAACAAATAAATAACAAATTTGGAATGACCCAAAGAAATAAATAACTAATTTGTAATAACCCAAATAAATAAATAACTAATTCGCAATTACGTAAACAAATAAATAACACATTTGAAATAATCAATGCAGACCCAAACAAATAAATAACACGTTTGCAGCAACCCAAATAAATATATAACACATTTTCAATAACCCAATCAAATATTTTATAAACAAGATACTCTTAATAACTCAAACAAGCCGAAATAATTAAGGCGTTATACGCAGTTGCAAGGCCAAAAAAAGTCGTTTTTTCACGAATTTTTTCTGGAAAAGGATTTCATTTGGGCAAAACGAAAAGTATTAGGCAGTGTAGTGGCATCGTTTAGCTTTAGATTGGCATTGTTTATTTTCAAAAATATTCATCAACATTGCTCCTGTAGAAGGTCCCCGAAAAAAAGTGTCCGGCGGTGAGCAAAATATCTCCAATTTGGATTATCTAAAACGAAAAAACCAAAAAGATTCTTTTAGGGGATAGATTAATCCAGGTATTGATCGAAGGAATAGTCGAAATTTTAATTTTTGACAAAATGTGGCTCCGGAAAGAAACAATTTCGATTTTCGACCAAATTTTTTTCGTTATATCGTTGAAAAAAATAGAAATACTTATCGGAAATCTTATTTCTTCGATCGATACCTGAAGAATATATCTGACAAGGTGCAATTGACAAGGTTGACTGCCAGGGTTGTGTTAAAATTGCAGACCGATTGGTTGAGCCGTTTTTGAGAAATCGTGCTCACCGACTTTAAGAACACCGTTTTGAGAAAAACGCGTTTGAAGTTTCAACAGTCGTTCATACATATTTAAGGATGTTGAGTCCCTATGAAACATGTTAATGTTAATTGTTCACCAAATAGCGTCTTAATCGTCATGAAATTTTTACACGACCTCCTGAATACTTCATGTAAAAACATACCAAATTTTCAGAATTCTATCATCATTACTTCAACCTCCTTAAGGGTTGAAATAAAAAATGATAAGAAAATTCGGGAAATTTGGTATGTTTTTGTATGAAGTATTTAAGAGGTCGTGTTAAAATTTCACGACGATTAGGAAGCTCGTTATTAAAAAATTAACATTTTGTTAAGAACAATTTTTAAAAGAAATAAAAAAAAATGTATCAATAAACTTCGTTTTGTTTCCGTTGCTTTCAGTATATTGTAGATATTATAAAATTGAGAGGTCAAAAAAAAACTTATTGCAAAGTTACATCAGTTTCCATAAAACAACATTTAATTTGTGAATGTTAATTGTTCAATAACGAGCTTCCTAATTGTCGTGAAATTTTCACTCGACCTCTGAAATACTTCATACAAAAGCATACCAAATTTTCAGAATTTTATCATCATTTGCGATTTGGGACTCAACATCCTTAATGAATACCATTCTGCCTAAGTCCCTTTCCCATTCTCCCAATCGTCGTCACATCGCAAACGGCAAGAAAAGAAGAAATTTCCTGCGAGCTTTCGATCAACCTTCACAGCGTACCAAAAAACTTCGCTTCACGTCACACAAGCCCCATGACGGTCGTTCCCGTCAATTCTCATGCGCCCTTGCGTGGGGAGCGTGCGGGACGGTCCGTGACAAATTCTCGTCGTGGGAACGAAATATCATTCGTCACGAGAATACACCCACGACTTCGAGAAGAAGGCTCTTCCGGGTCTTCATAAGCGGCAGGGAGCTCTTTCCTGTGTCCCTCCGGTGGTAAACTCCGGAAGAAAGTAACTCTCTAGTGCACCGCTCTCGTGCGGACTGCGCTCGTTTCTCAAATCTCTTCGGGGCCCTGTGTAACGTTGCCAAACTGACAAAACGAGATCCGTACATCGCTAACCGACGGTCATATCCTGGCTCGTAACTTCTCGCAGTGAGAATATGTATATATTCACTCTGGAGAAGCTCCCGTTCTTAAGGCGTTACCCCCACTCGTAGCGCCAAAAAAAGGCCTTTTTCATGAATTTTTTTAAAGAAAACTACCAAACTTTTTTAATCGATCAATATACCATCTTAAAGAACACATCTTGAAGAACTTTCAGTAATTTTTTTATTGAAAAATATTACATTGTTTAGTGGCAAATGGCCGTCAATGAAATAATGTTTTTATATACACGGTTTGCGGTGACCAACATTGCGGCGAAGTGGATCATCTGAAAAAAAAAATGCGGATGGATTTAGTCAAATATAAGTATAAACTAGTCTTTAATCGAAGGATTTTAAAAAATATTCATTTTTCACAAAATGGCGGACAGTCAAAGTTAATGGTTCGATTTTAACGAAAAAAAAAATCGAACGATTAAAGACTACATTTTTATGTATTAAATAAGCCTGCAAAATTTCAAGAAGATCGGTTCATTAGTGTTCGAGTAATCTTGGTCACCGACTTCAGAAATGCCATTTTGAGAAAAACGCGTTTAAAGTTTCAATTTCAGTTCTTTAATTCACGGATTCTTCTCTTTCAACGCTCATATCTCATTCAATTTTGTTCGGATCGACTTGAAATTTTCAGGACATATTCTCAGATACTTATACTTCAAAAAAATGCAATAAATAAAATCGATTTTTTCAAAATCGCAAGTGGGGGTAACCCCTTAAGGCCTTAGGCCACAGTAAAGGGTACAAAATCATGTGCGAATTTAACAATTTTTTTTTTGTATGGAAAAGTGATTCACTCATTAAATTAATTACACATCTATTTAGTATGAATATCAAGCTGTTAGAAGTTTTTTTTCTTTTCGATGTACAAAATGGCCGACTACTAATATTTTCTTTTGTTATCTTTTTTTTCATCTCCGCGGCGTGACATTTAGCATCCACAATTTTTTACCCAGAACAAAAAACAACAATTCTCGTCGATCTACATTGGAATAGCTAGAGAAGTACGTACGGAATTTAAAAAATATTGTTTTATTCGAAATTTGTACGTATTTGAATTTGAGAAATGAATTTTCAGTGAAAAATTTCATTATAACTGCTCATAAACTACTCATAAAATGAATAGTTTTCGATTAATCAGAAATTCCGTACGTACTTCTCTGCGAAATGGAATTAGAAACGTAACTTTTAAATTTGAAGTAAATCGAGTGAAAATTGTTGAAGTTATTTGTCACGCCAATTGGGACAAAGCTGTTTCGAAAAGTTTCGAGTAGTCGGCCATTTTGGATATCGAAAAAAAAAAAAATTCTAAGAGCTTGATATTCATGCTACATAGATGTGTAATTAATTTTATGAGTGAATCAATTTTTCATACGAAAAAGAATTGTTAAATTCGCACATGATTTTATACTCGTTACTGTGGCCTAAGGCCTTAAGGGATACTACTCGGCGGCAGAAAATACTCTAACTGTGACAATTTATTTTAGGAGCATGAAAAAAGGAATAGGATGTCTATTGAAAGGGTTTATATACAAAAATTATACAAAAAAAATTATTATAATTTTCATACAAAATTGCGACGACAGAACCCATCTTGAAAAACGGGGTTTTTTTTACAAATAGCTTCACGGGAGGACGGTTTTGTCGTAAAGTACAAGACATGGAACAAATACCAAAATTATAATCTATATATTATTAGCTGTAGGGCTACGTAGGGATTTTTTAAATCAAATTTTGAAAACATGGCGCACTTTGAAAGAAATAAAACTATTTTTTGCCCGAAAAATATGTTGTTAATTGTTTATAAAAAAAATAGTATCCTATAAAAGTAGTTAGTAGTTTATAAAAAATATAGTATCAAAATTTCAAATCGATCCATGCAAACGTGTTCGAGTAATCGTTCCTCCGAATTTGAAAAAGTGGTTTAGAGAAAAACGCGTTTAAAATTGTACGAGCACTCAGCGCGCGCTCCAAGGCGCGGCAGCAAAATAGATAAGTAGAACTTAAAAAAAAAAAATTCACTTCAGGACCAATTGCATATTGTTTTTATGACCCCAAAGTATTTTTAAGGAAAAATCATATGTCTCCAAAATCCTAGAGTGGTGTTATCCCTTAAACGGGAGATCCTTTTAGCCATCCGAAAATAAGCGAATGATCCAGAATTTTTCATGTCAAAACTATACATTCTGCATAATTAAAAATTTTTTCACGTATGACTACATCTTTTAGCATTCCAAAAAAAATATTTTTATATTTTCGCATATTTAAAAATGGCGACCGTACAACATTTGCTCCAAGGACGGTTGCCGCCTGGGTGTTTCAGGGCGTACAAACTAGCGTTTGGTGTATTGATCTAAAAAAATCAGAGCCAACAACTTTGAGACTTCCAAGACTCACGCGCTCTATGTGCACCTAAAAATTTCGAAGGAAAATGAAATTTCAAAAAATGGCACGTGTTTGGATAAATGTTTTTTTTTTTCGTCATGAAATATTTACCATAGTATTTGTCGGTGAAAAAGCACTTTTTTCAAATAATTTGCAAGAAGCTTTAAGGTTAAGTTTGAGAAATATAAAAAAATTTGACTCTGATTTTTCAGCTCAAGCATCAGCCACTAGGTTGCACGACGTGGAATAACTCAGGCGGCACCTGTCTAAATGTGAGAGTTAAAAAAACCGAAAAATTGATAGATCCCATAATATATTCATAACATTTTAAGGATGTTGAGTCCCAAATTGCAAATGATGATAAAATTCTGAAAATTTGGTATGTTTTTGTATGAAGTATTTCAGAGGTCGTGTAAAAATTTCACGACAATTAGGAAGCTCGTTATTGAACAATTAACATTCACAAATTAAATGTTGTTTTATGGAAACTGATGTAACTTTGCAATAAGTTGTTTCTTGGCCTCTCAATTTTATAATATCTACAATATACTGAAAGCAACGGAAACAAAACGAAGTTTATTGATAAATTTTTTTTAATTTCTTTTAAAAATTGTTCTTAACAAAATGTTAATTTTTTAATAACGAGCTTCCTAATCGTCGTGAAATTTTAACACGACCTCTTAAATACTTCATACAAAAACATACCAAATTTTCCGAATTTTCTTATCATTTTTTATTTCAACCCTTAAGGAGGTTGAAGTAATGATGATAGAATTCGGAAAATTTGGTATGTTTTTACATGAAGTATTCAGGAGGTCGTGTAAAAATTTCATGACGATTAAGAAGCTATTTATTGAACAATTAACATTAACATGTTTCATAGGGACTCAACATCCTTAATGGGGGTGGTTCGGATTAGTATCGATACGAGGCATGTAGTTTTTCCTTCAAGCCGTCATTTTTCGGACCCCCTGCGTATATAACACATGCGTATGTGTCGGGGGGGGGGGGGGGGGTGAAATTCTGAGTCGATTGACATAAGCATGTGTGGGTCTCAGATCAACGCTTGAATTATTATTAATGTTTAATTATCTTACATATGTAAAGTTGCAGAATTATGCATTCATTACAGGACACCCTGTATATGTACATATATATTTATTGCCCTCTGATTCTCGTTACATCCTTCGGACCCTCCACGATCCGAATACCCAGAACGATGCAGTTACTACCACTTAAGGGTTTATCGAGGAAAACCGATTTACCGTTTCGACGGATTTCCGGTGTCCCCGTCGTAAACCCGAAATGATTCTCTAATCCCGCAGTATCTCTAGTATCGAGATTGAGCAATAAAAGGGAGCGAGAAAAAACCGGGCTTGTGCGGCACGCGAGGGGCGGCTAATGACAAATTCGATGGCGGGGGGTGAAAAATAAATGCAAAAATGAAAAAATGCAAATAGCAAAGTAGCTGCAGAGAAGAGAACCTCATATATGTGATAAAGCATTGACGATTATTAGACGCTTATTTTTTTTATCGGCGGAAAAACGGTTTTAAGGGGTGGGCACCCCTTAATTTTGTTTTTTGTCAATGCTTGTATACTGCACTTTTCATCACTTTACATTAAAAGAATTTTGGCTTCTGTGTAATTCAGATCGGTGGACTATGACTTAAGACAGAACCTGCAAACCACCCCTCGACGTGCCTTTCCTTGAAGGGTGGTTTACCCCTTAAAACTTTTTTTCCGCCGATAAAAAAAAATACGTGTCTCATAGTTTTTAATGCTTTGTCACATATATGAGCCTCGACAAAATCGCAGGCGGACACTTTCGTGATGTTCCCCGTAAGAAAGGTAGAAAGAGAGGCAGAGGGAGAGAGAGAGAGAGCAACCAAGGAAGGGCAAAAAGGCCGAGAATAGAGAGGGGAAGCGTACCCACATATCTATGTGTGTCTGTGCGGGGTAAGAAATTCCTCGGTCTTCAAGTGGTTCGCGGACGTCACGCGAAACGATTTAAGACTCGTTAGGAACGTCGCAAGCGCGCGCGCGTTTTCACGCAGGCACGTGGGAATTGCCCGCTCCAGGGGTGTGGTCCTTTCACCCTTTCACCCGCGACGCAACGGTTACCCTCGTATATACAAACCTACTACACCCACACACACATATATATATACATATATCCCAATATATCATTCTAATATATATATATATATATATATTAGAATGATATATCATCTATGAAAATGATATATCATATCAGATTCAATATATCATTCTAATATATATATATATATATTAGAATGATATATTGAATGATTATATGTATATTCATTATTATTATTCATTTATATATTCTTCATATATAATATAATATAATTCATATAATTCATATAATTATATATTATGAATTTATATATATTATTCAATATATATAAATATATTCAATTGTATATATTTAATAATATAAATATATAATTCCATAATTCATATATTTCAAATTCTTCATATAATTCTTCTATATAATATAATATAATTCATATAATACTTCATGTATAAATATTCTTCATATATATTATTCATTATATATATATTCATTATTACTATTATATATATATATATATATATATTAGAATGATTAAAAAAAAATTCCTTCTGGATTCTTGTCCTACTGTTGGGCACTAATAAAAGAAAATTTCCTTAAAAAAAATGGGCGCAGTCACTCAATTTTTAGAGGTGGCTATCTCGACTTTTTGTTATTTTTTTCATGATTTTACTCAATAAATATGATCATGGTATTAGATTATACCGGAAATAGAATAAATAAAGGAAATAGTATGTTTCACAGCTGTTTTGCGACGAAGAAAAGTATATCGCACACACATTGAATCCCTAGAAAACAAAATCGAAAATATTATTATGAATCGGTAAATAAATTGAGCCCAAACAATATTTCAAACGCTGTTTAATAAAACATAATAACTTATTATTATGATGATAATTATGATGATGGGAATTGAGCCATTGCTCAATTGGATTAAACGATTCGAAGAGGTGGAAAAATACTCGGTATCACTATACAAACGAAAAATAGTAGTGTTGGGTCAAGAATCCTAATGATGAAAAAGCGCGTGTTTCGAGGAATGCGAAAACTGGATGTCGTTAGAAGCAGCAGGGTGCTAGGGGGTTTGTGAGAAAGACTGCGAGGGAGACCAGGAAAAATATTCAGACAGAGAGAGAGAAAGGGAGAGCGAGGGAGAGAGAGGGAGAGTGATACGTAATATTTATTATGCCCCAGTAAACTTTCGAGCAGCCATAAAGGTACAAATGGATTTAAAAATAAATTCAACAGTAATTTAAGGGATAAGAATTTGATATAAAAGAAAAATAAACAATATAAGATGCGGTAAAAAAGTATAAAGGCTAAATAAAATATAGAAACAAAATGAACTGCAAAAATAAAATATAGAAATGAAATAAAATATAAGAGCAAAATAAAATACAAATATGAAGTCTAAAAACAAAATCAAACGTAAAATTAATATAAAAATTAAGGGTCCATACAAAAAAAAATGAAATCCCAGTCTTAGGATTTAATCAGCTTGCCAAATTAAGATGAGAAGAAAATAATATTGACAATTTCCGCATATTGGTGAAAGACGTGTAATGTATGAGAAAGGGAGCCGGAAAGCAAGAGAGCGAGAGAGAGAGAGAGAGAGACATATACATGACACTCAGACATGTAATTATTATCATTATTGCTTTTTCAAATTATGAGGAAGATGATTTTAAAGACATTTGACTTCAAGTGTCATCCAAACCCGAAAATGAACATCTCGGTGAAAAAATACCGAGGCCTGATTCTTGATTTTTGAGAAAAACAGTCATATGGGCGTTCAGTCGCAATTATAACAATATTTCATTAACGCGTTACCCCCACTTGTAGCGCAAAAAAAGGCCTTTTTCATGAATTTTTTTAAAGAAAACTACAAAACTTTTTTAATCGATCAATATACCATCTTAAAGAACACATCTTGAAGAACTTTCAGTAATTTTTTTATTGAAAAATATTACATTGTTTAGTGGCAAATGGCCGTCAATGAAATAATGTTTTTATATACACGGTTTGCGGTGACCAACATTGCGGCGAAGTGGATAATCTGAAAAAAAAAAATGCGGATGGATTTAGTCAAATATAAGTATAAACTAGTCTTTAATCGAAGGATTTTAAAAAATATTCATTTTTCACAAAATGGCGGACAGTCAAAGTTAATGGTTCGATTTTAACGAAAAAAAACGGCCGTTTTTTGGCTATAAAACGGCCATTTTTTTCGAAAAAAAAAAATCGAACGATTAAAGACTACATTTTTATGTATTAAATAAGCCTGCAAAATTTCAAGAAGATCGGTTCATCAGTGTTCGAGTAATCTCGATCACCGACTTCAGAAATGCCATTTTGAGAAAAACGCGTTTAAAGTTTCAATTTCAGTTCTTCAATTCACGGATTCTTCTCTTTCAACGCTCATATCTCAGTCAATTTTGTTCGGATCGACTTGAAATTTTCAGGACATATTCTCAGATACTTATACTTCAAAAAAATGCAATAAAAAAAAAACGATTTTTTCAAAATCGCAAGTGGGGGTAACCCCTTAAAATTATTCTTTCTCCGTATATAAATGAATATATATGTATACATATACACACAGCAACCAAGAGAGAGAGAGGGGGGGGGGGGGGGGGAGAGCGAGAGAGGGAGAGAGAGAGAGAGAGAGAGAGAGTAGTGGGAATTGAGCCCCCATTAATTATGTAGTGGCACGTAGAGGCGAGGCACTCGGCAGGAAGCTTCCGTCGAACTTACGGGCCATCTCGTGATTTATCACCCCAGCCCGAACTCGCGACCTCCAATCCCCTTCCTCATCCTTTTCAACCCCCCTCACTCTCTCGCTCTTTCACCCTCGTACCGATTTCGAAAATATATAAGCCCGGCAAGAGTTTCCTTGCAACAGTAAGCTCGTGCCCTTCTCTCTCTCTCTCTCTCTCTCTCCCTCTCTCTCTCTCTCTCTCTCTCTCTCTCTCTCTCTCTCTCTCTCTCTCTCTCTCTCTCTCTCCCTCTCTTCCTCTTTCTCTTGCTCGCTCTCGCAGCGCCCTCTCCGTATCGCGCAAGCTCAATGTACCTATATTCGTAGTAGTTCCGACAAGTGCGATACTCCAAACTGTGTCGCATCGATCACAATTAACTCGAGTAATTGGCTCAAATGCGATTTACTTGCCGGTACGGTATATGAGCCCTCGCGCGCGCACGAAATCGTGTATTTTGTGTATGTGTGTGCGTGTCTGCATATACAAACGAAACCATTTTTGCACCCTCCCAACTTATTATTACAACAAAATACTTTTCACTATCGTCATTATTGACAATTTTGAATATTTGATTGAATGGTTTTCAATATTTCTTTTGATAAGAGTATTGGAATGGGGAAATCGCAATTTTACACACGATTCATACGTAATCTTGCTAAATTCGACCTCTCTTTCATCGAAAAATATTGATAAACAATGGCGTTATTTATATTAACAGCAAGTGTCACCGTTGCTGCATGACCGATCGGTGTAGCTGCTCCTAGCAATCACGCTCATCTGAAATAAAAAATGAATATTTGTACCTTTGGTATGGTAATAAAAATTTCGTGTGACCGCGTGCTGTTTTGAAATTCTGAATATTACGAAAATTCCAAGTTGGATAAGGAAGTTCGATTTTCGAGCGAAAAAAAGAATATTGCTTATTCGTTGTTAACAAATGGAGAAATGTATCGAAAAATCATGCGGTTATACGATAGAAAAAATATGTATGTCGAAATAAAGAAAAAACGAGAATACGAAAGATTGTCGATGACGCTCTTTTACAAAGTACTTTTTTCGTTTAATAATATATACATATATATATAAATATTCATATATATATTTGATTAATTTCATATTCACGACCGTGTTTATTCCGATGATTTTGGTTGTGACTTTTTGTTGTTTGTTCCTTCTTCGATCTGATTTTATTTATTGTCACTTTTATTGCACCAATGCAAACACATTTCCTCCCTCTCCCTCTATCTCGCTCTGTTGTTTCATTGTGCAGGCTTATCGGGTTAGTGTTAATTCGGAAAAAAGCACGGGAAGAGCGAGGCGAAGAGAGAGAGAGAGAGAGAGAGAGAGAGAGAGAGAGAGAGAGAGAGAGAGAGAGAGAGAGAGAGAGAGAGAGAGAAAGAGGTAGAGAGGTAGAGGGAGAGAAAGGTAAATTGAATTTATATACACACGTTTTGCCAGCCCACTAGAGCGTATACAACTCAAACTGCGAAACACACAGGCATCGTGCAGCCACATCAGTTCATTTTTACCTTTTTTCCCTTGCGTTTTTTACGTTTTTATTCCTTTAGTGCAGCTTGGAAAAGTATACGCGCCAACGAGAATAAATAGTAATTAAGCCAGCGAGAGGGAGGTTGACTGTGTTGAATTTTTCAGATGAAACGCACCGGAGGGCCAATATGTGTGTGTGTGTGTGTGTGTGTGTGTGTGTGTGTGGGTGGGTGGGTGTGTGTAAGAAATAAAAGTATATATATTAGGGGTGGCACAAGTTTGAGCACTCTATTTCTTTTCTTTTTCTTACCATCCAATTATCTTCATCGAAGAAAAAAAAAATTGTCGCAAAAGCTGCGAGTGGTCAAAAAGTATCCAGAGGTCGTTCAAGCCTCCCAAATTTTCATTACAGATTCGATTTTTTTTCATCCACTTCTCAACCGTGAATTTTACGGTTCATAATTTTTAAATTAACCGCGTGACACCTCTAGCAGGCCAATAAATATTTAGTGACCGCTCAACAGCTGCGAAATTTCAAATTTTCGAGAATCTTTGTTTATTCTTCTCACCCATAAATTTGACGCTTTGTAAAACTTCGAAACTCTGTCATTTTATTAGTCCCTGTCATTTTCTCTGTCATTTTATTAGTCCCTGTCATTAGCTCTGTCATTTCATTAGTCCCTTTTTGTTTAGAAACGTATTTGTCAATTTTACCACACACTTCTATCCCAGGAATTATAATCTTTGTGCTCGTAAAATAATTCTATAAAGATCTAGACCGTAAACAACATTATAGGCTGTTTTATTCGTAAAACTGGTAGGTTGAAAAAAAATTCAACATTATCGACGGGAGTGCCCAAAAATAGGTCGATATTAAATATTTTTTTCCTGACGAGAGTTTTGAGACGACGAGGTCGAGATTTTACACACAATTGATTGATAGTATTGCCAAGTTTGAGTTCTTTCATTATTTAAAAGCATTGATACCGAACGGAGATATTATTATTTAAGCAAAGCGCCACGGTGCTGCATGGCCTATCGGTATGGGTGCTTCTGGCAAATGGACACATATGCAATTTGAAAATTAAAAATGCACTCTTAAGGATGTTGAGTCCCTATGAAACATGTTAATGTTAATTGTTTAATAAATAGCTTCTTAATCATCATGAAATTTTTACACGACCTCCTGAATACTTCATGTAAAAACATATCAAATTTTCAGAATTCTATCATCATTACTTCAACCTCCTTAAGGGTTGAAATAAAAAATGATAAGAAAATTCGGAAAATTTGGTATGTTTTTGTATGAAGTATTTAAGAGGTCGTGTTAAAATTTCACGACGATTAGGAAGCTCGCTATTAAAAAATTAACATTTTGTTAAGAACAATTTTTAAAAGAAATAAGAAAAAATTTATCAATAAACTTCGTTTCGTTTCCGTTGCTTTCAGTATATTGTAGATATTATAAAATTGCGAGGTAAAAAAAAAACTTATTGCAAAGTTACACCAGTTTCCATAAAACAACATTTAATTTGTGAATGTTAATTGTTCAATAACGAGCTTCCTAATTGTCGTGAAATTTTTACACGACCTCTGAAATACTTCATACAAAAACATACGAAATTTTCAGAATTTTATCATCATTTGTGATTTGGGACTCAACATCCTTAAGCAATAAAAGTTTTGTATCACCAGCCTTTTTTGAAATTTCGACAAGTCATCCCGTCATACGACAAAAAATGTTATACAGGAATTCTTGTTATAAAATGCTATGAACGTTATAAAATGTTATAAAATGTTATAAAGTGTTATAAAATGTTATAAAATATTGTAAAATATCATCAAATGTTATAAAATGTTATAAAATGCTATAAAATGTTATAAAATGTTATAAACGAATGAACCTATACGAAGTTGAAGTGTATCGGACAAATAGATTATGAGATAGAACTTACACCGTTTCATAAAAAAGGCGAAAAAGGGTTGCTCGCAGCGGAGCGGTTCGCCGTAGCGTAGTGTGGGGTGCCCTTTTACAAAACTCAGCATAACTCGGTCAATTTTTCGAATATTTACAAAATCTTTGTTGCAAGTTTGAGTTAAGACACCACGCTATGAAATAATTCAATAAAAACCGTATTTTTTGAACTTCGAGGTTATGCAGACTTGGGGTGGATTTTTTTTACAACTAATAATAATATTAGCCGAAGGGTTAACTGCTGATTTTTTTTCACACTCTTTGATGTGGATCACAGAGACCGAGAGTGGGTAGGAACGGAATTCTCTCTCTCTCTCTCTCTCTCTCTCTCTCTCTCTCTCTCTCTCTCTCTCTCTCTCTCGCTCTCTCTCGCTCTATTTCTAGCTGGCAGAACGTCAACTTCCTTTGGCAATTTTGTGACGTACACGTCTATGCCACTCTTCGCTCTCGTATAGTCACCTGACCCCCGATATTTTGCGAAAGCTGCAATGCACCCCTGTCCCTTCTCACCCCCGCACTCGCTTCCCTCAGCCAATTTGACCCTTCCCAACGACGCCTACAACTTCCTTTTAATGTGGCACGTGCCTCGGATTTCCTCGCTCTGCAGTAGGAAGTTTCATGTTTTCCCCGATAATCAGGAGCCCGTGTCGTAAAGCTTTTTGAAGCTTGATCCTGCGCTACTTGTTCCCAGGGAAAAATTATCATGAATTACTGATTATTTGCCCAAACAAATACAAACAAACAAAAACGATCCTCAGGGTCCGTTATTTTATCGAATAAATTGGACGTTGGACCAAATTTGAGGAAAATCGTCGAAGTTGTTTATTATGCTTCAGTTTGTGATTTCTAGATCTTTAATCCGAAAATTATTATAATAATTTTGTGATTTATAGTATATAACGTTATTTGATAATTTTAGTAATTTTAACGATGAATCCATCAATAGTATATATTTTTAATAATTCAATAATTAATAATATAATATAATATATTTAATATGATATAATATAATATAATTAATAATAATAATAGCTCAATAATTAATACTTAGATTATAAATCATCTGATAGTAATCGCAATATTTTATAATAATAAACATATTTATTATTATAAAAATAATAAACATATTTGTCGTCACAATCTTGTGATATGACTAAGCAATACGTTTTGCACCGATCATTCTATCACATTATTTGATCAATTAAGTAATTCAGCGGTTTTTCCGTACAGCTGGGAGGACACTTTCCTTTTTCGAAAAAAAATTGGATTTCGCCTCCCAGTTTCGAGGTCTTGTTGAAAGGTAAATCGTCGTAAGAGAAACACCACTTTTTTCGTACGCTCACGATCTATTTTTCTATCAATATTTTTTCCATATCTATGACTCTGTAATTTATTATGGAAAAATTTAACCAAGCACCATATTTTACAGGCTCGATAATTTTCTATAATAATTTTTCGACAATAAACTTTTTCTTATAATATCTTATAATAAGACTTTTACATTTTTACCATTTTGACCTAGTAATATCGCCGAATAATACTTTCTTCCATGACGGTTCATCAATATTATTTAAATCATTAAAAAGTTAAGCAGTTTTTGTACACAGAACTTTTTTGCCGAAATTTCGAGTTTCGTCTTCAATTTCTGAGCGTTTGGTATTGTTTTCTCTTAAGGATGTTGAGTCCCTATGAAACATGTTAATGTTAATTGTTCAATAAATAGCTTCTTAATCGTCATGAAATTTTTACACGACCTCCTGAATACTTCATGTAAAAACATACCAAATTTTCCGAATTCTATCATCATTACTTCAACCTCCTTAAGGGTTGAAATAAAAAATGATAAGAAAATTCGGAAAATTTGGTATGTTTTTGTATGAAGTATTTAAGAGGTCGTGTTAAAATTTCACGACGATTAGGAAGCTCGTTATTAAAAAATTAACATTTTGTTAAGAACAATTTTTAAAAGAAATAAAAAAAAATGTATCAATAAACTTCGTTTTGTTTCCGTTGCTTTCAGTATATTGTAGATATTATAAAATTGAGAGGCCAAAAAACAACTTATTGCAAAGTTACATCAGTTTCCATAAAACAACATTTAATTTGTGAATGTTAATTGTTCAATAACGAGCTTCCTAATTGTCGTGAAATGTTTACACGACCTCTGAAATACTTCATACAAAAACATACCAAATTTTCAGAATTTTATCATCATTTGCGATTTGGGACTCAACATCCTTAAGAGAGACGATTTTTTTCATACACTCCCACATACTTCGGCGATTGAGTTTTATTTCAATATTTCAATATTTGTGGCGCGTAGCCTCGCTTTCTCCCCTCATTCTTGCTCCCATATTCTGGTCTACGTTCCTTACCTTTATGTACAGGTGCGTGTGTGTGGATCTTTTAACGCGAGTGTTTGTCGTGGGCACACGTGCAACTACGAAAAGGAGGCCGAGAGGCCACCAGCTGGGCCAAGGATTTCGTTGTTCACGTCGACGAGGATTGCGCCAAAGAATTCAATTTTTTTACCCTCTGGAGCAGATTTTTTTCCGAGTGGCATTTTTTTATTTTCCGCAAAGCGAATTCACCGTCACACGTATGAGACAGGGAGAGAGGGGTGGGGGTAGACACAGAGAAAAAGGGAGCTTGCGCCAAGGTGGAACCCAGATATATTTTTGATTTCTAATCTATTCATCCTTATCTCGAAATCTCTTCTATTCGAATCTCTGTCGTTTTATTTGCGCTGCTTCCTTCGAATTTCTATATCTCCTATTTTGCATCTGTGACTTTTATCCCAGCTTACTGCAATAATAAAAATTGCGGCGAATATAAGTGAACAAATGACGGGATAAATAAATAGTAAAATAAAAAATAAATAATCGAGTAGAGATATAAGTAAATAAATTATATTCATATGAATATAATTTATAATTATTAATTTAAATAATAATAATTTATAAATTATATTCATATGAATATAATTTATTACATATATCATATATATATATAAATTAATTGTTCATTTATATGTACATTCGATTGTTTATATTTTATTTTACCATTTATTTATACGATTTTTGTTCTATATATCTATACATCTATATATATATATATATATATATATACATAACATTTATTTATTCGACATTTTTTTTTCATTCAACCATTCATTCGTTTCATTATTGATTTGTTGATTAATCTACACAAGTGGAATTTGCAAAATTTCAGTCAGGTGACGAAAAAAATATATAGGGCCGAAAAAGAACGGCCGCTAGTGTCAACTTCCAAATTGAGAAAGACGAAAAATCCGCGAGTAATTTTTTCGTTACTTTCGCGCACGGTTAAACCGAGTGCACGTTCACGTCGTGGCCCCGGGCATATATCTTCGTTCTCGTTCACCCGTCCACCCGAAAGCTCGCTCTCGTTTCCGCAAAATTAAGATGAAAGAAGAAAGGGTCGAGGGTCCTCGGCACGAATTTTCAGGCACGAAGAAAAAACGATGCGAAGCTGAAGCGCGGCTTAACGCGGAAGAGGTGCGAGAGGGGGCGAAAGAGGGGGTAGGGGGGGGGGCTTGGACGGAGGAGGATCGCTGCGAGACCGTGGGACCTATAGGGCCGAGTGAATATAATAGAGGGGGTGCGGGTTGGAGGGGGGTGCATTGTCGAGGGATGTTCCATTGGGATATGTATATATATATATTAGGGTGTTTCAGAAATTTTTTTTTTTTTTAATTTTCTTCCAAACAGGTTTAAAAGTTTCATTGAGGTATACAAAGACGCCAGTTAAAATTTAAGATTTTAATATTCACATTAAGGGGTGGCGCATCGCACTTTTCGATTTCCCATAAGAATAACATAGGAAACATTTTCTTTGCTGCTTCTGATTTTTATGACTAGCTAACAAAGCATCGTACCAAAAATCTCAATACATATTTTTGTAGGAAATTGAACGCTCTACAAAAAAGGTCTCTTGTCAAAATTTCGTAAAACTAACTGTATCAAAGTTACAGCCTGTCAAACGTAGAGTTACCTATAATTTGACCTTTTGTTAAAATGTTACAGCGAATGCAGGTCTTATAAATAAAGTGGACATGAGTGTCGTTGTAAAGCATGCATTTTACTATGAATAGATTATCACTAATAATTCTATTTTGCAATAATGAAACGAAATTTCAGTGTTTTTCAAATTTTTCGAATTTGCTCTGCAATTTTTCCATTTTATTTATTTTGAAAAAAAAATAAAAAAAAAATAAACTTATTATTTCAACACGTCAAAGTATTCTATAATTATTCTTACTTTAAATAGGTTTCGAAAATGTTGTATGTATAATTCCAAATATTCGTTGAGGAATCTTTCTTATTTATTCAACGATTGATGAATATGATTATTTTTACACTGTGTCAGTGGTACCATTCTTTTTCTGCTAGATGGAGTTATACATGACTACTAGTGTAGTTAGTTCGTTCGTCAGTCAGTGGAGGCGCGACGGTCTATTAACCCACTAAAGTCACATTTGTTGGCCACAAAACTGGTTAATGCTCCTGCGTTAGTGATGACTGTTTTTGTTACTAATTATTCTTATATATGATAATTAATCTTAAAGTATTTATCATTTTCTAGTAATTCTGAGTTTACGTTCCATGGACCATTCGCTGTTATAAAAAAAAGGTCAAATTATAGGTAACTCAACTTTTGACAGGCTGTAACTTTGATACAGTTAGTTTTACGAAATTTTAACAGGAGATCTTTTTTGTAGAGCGTTCAATTTCCTACGAAAGTATGTATTGAGATTTTTGGTACGATGCTTTGTTAGCTAGTCATAAAAATCAGAAGCAGCAAAGAAAATGTTTCCTATGTTATTCTTATGGGAAATCGAAAAGTGCGATGCGCCACCCCTTAATGTCAATATTAAAATCTTAAATTTTAACTGGCGTCTTTGTATACCTAAATGAAAGTTTTAAACCTGTTTGGAAGAAAATTTTAAAAAGATTTTTTTTTTGAAACACCGTAATATATATATATATATATATATATATATATATATATATATAACGCCCTGAGAGGACTTCGCGTTTTTTTGTAGGCGCAGACGGGCAATGGGGTAGGGGTGTGAATTGTAAAAAAAGTTTGGTTTTTCATAGATATATAAGACAAAATTTTTTTTTTTTATTCTTTCACCACCCCATCGCCCTTCTGCGGTTACAAAAAAACGAAAAGTCCTCTCAGGGCGTTTTTCAAATTCTGAAAAATGGAAATACGTTATAAACCTGCCTTGTGCATTTTTCGATGAAGTTCAACCTGTGCTTCCGATGTGTACTAAATTCTTGGTTGTGACATTTCGATTTTGGGGATGATTGTTCGACAGTTTGGAAGTCAGAAGAATGCTCTTTAGGTCTCGCGAGTAAAAAAAAGCTTGAAAAATATGACTTTAGATGAAATTCGAGTGGGATGAATATCTTGACCGAAAAAGTACTTTTCTCCATTCCAAACTCTCGAATTGTAACCAAAATCGAAGTTGTAGAAAAAAATTAGTAAATGTCGAAAGCGCGAGTTGAGCTTTGGTGAAAAATTCACAAAGTGGGTCAAAAGCGTATTTGAATTTTTTCAGAATATAGACAACGGCCCGAGTGTACTTTTCGATTTTTTGCAGCCGCAGAAGGGCAAGGGTAGGCGGGAAAAATTTAAAAAAAACGTGGTATTTTTTGACACCAGGAGAGAAGTTTCTGGCTATGGAAATCTATAATCCACGTTGGTAAGGGAAATAGTTGTCTGGGCTGAACTGGAATACCCCAATGTATATACAGGGTGTTTGGCGCATGGGGCAACACATTTTTTGGGGGGTTGGCGTCATTTGCTAATTTTTTTCGTTTTTTTTTTAATCCCCGAAATGTCGTCTTTAAATCGTCATAACTTTTGTGTTTGTGGTTGTAATAGAACGAAATAACTTTTGTTGTATCCTGCAATTTGTGTTTATTATAAAAAAATCATAATTTGATACAATTGGTTTCAAGAAAGTGACTCTTGAGGGTACAGTCTTAAAAATGTGTAAGTTTGTATAAAATTTCAACTCCTAAATTAAATATTAAAAAAACGTATTCTCTCTATTTTGACCACATAAAGAATAATTTTTATAACATGTAGCATACCGTTTGAAAGGGTATAAACTAGATAACTTTTGAAAACAAAGCAGAGTTCGAAGTCGATTTTAGTTTTTTGAGAAGTTGATATTTATCATACATTTATGTATTTTTAAGGATGTTGAGTCCCAAATCGCAAATGATGATAAAATTCTGAAATTTTGGTATGTTTTTGTATGAAATATTTCAGAGATCGTCTTAAAATTTCACGACGGTTAGGAAGCTCGTTATTCAAAAATTAACATTTTGTTAAGAACAATTTTTAAAAGAAATAAAAAAAAATTTATCAATAAACTTCGTTTTTTTTCCGTTGCTTTCAGTATATTGTAGATATTATTAAATTGAGAGGTAAAAAAAAAACTTATTGCAAAGTTACATCAGTTTCCATAAAACAACATTTAATTTGTGAATGTTAATTGTTCAATAACGAGCTTCCTAATTGTCGTGAAATTTTTACACGACCTCTGAAATACTTCATACAAAAACATACCAAATTTTCAGAATTTTATCATCATTTGCGATTTGGGACTCAACATCCTTAATTACCCGATTAGCGAAATTCATGGGCGAACGTTACGGGTGGGAAAACTTTCACGGTATATATAGCGCGTGTATAAGGCAAGTAGGGATGTTTTGTGTGCGTGTACGCGTGTAAGCATTAATGCCTACGCTTTGCTATCCTTTCGGCGCAATGACGTCAAGCTCAAAGCTCGTTTAGCTCACGGAACTGTGAGCGCACTTGCACAGACGCAGAGAAAGAGAAAGAGAAAAAAGGGGCAAAGAAATCGATTGATTAATAGTTTTTTTTTATTTCGTCCTAGTTACAGTTAAGTACAGTAATACTTTGATCAATATTCTTCTTCCATGTAGTTGTTATAATTTAATAATAATAATAATATTGATTGAATTTGATTAAAATAATGAGATTTAACAATTCCTATTATTACAATTAGTTATTTTAATGAAATATCTTTTTATACATGAGACATAAATTTATTATTTATAGAAATATCATTCATAGAAAGAGAGAAAGAGAAAGAGAGAGAGAGAACATTATTTGATTTGTACTCTGGAGCTTCAACCCCCTAAGAGCACGGTGCCAAAAAATACCTTACACGAATACAATAATATGTTCACATACTCTTTCCTAAACCACATCTTATAGCTAAGACTAGTGTTATTATAAAAATAAAAATAAAAATAGAAACAACCAATAAAAATAACTTGATATTATTTTAAGTTAAATTTATGGCTAGTAAAGAAAGAATTCAAAGAGAGAAAAAGAAGTGCTAGATTTGGTACTTCACGTAATCCTCACAGAGAGAAATAGAGGGAGAGAAATCTATCACCCACTCTCGAACTCTGTAGTACACATCAAAGAGTGTGAAAAAAATCAGCCGTTAACCCTTCGGCCAATTTGATCGTTAGTTGTAAAAAAGATCCACCCCATGGCTGCATAAGTTCGGAATTGAAAAAATACGGTTTTCATTGCATTGTTTTACAGCGTGGAGTCTTAACTCAAATTTGCAATGAATATTTTATAAATATTCCAAAAATTGACCGAGTTATAAGGCAAATTAAGGGAGATTGATTGATCAATTTTTGTTGTTGTTGTGTTCTGGTTACTTTTCAGGACAAAATTTCGATAAATACTATTATTCAATGAAATAATTCCAATTTAATCATGCCTGTTATTAAATTTAATAATTTATATAACCAACATTCCGATAAAAAATAAAAACATATAAACGGCGGTGTATCTTATTAGCTTCGGTTCACCTAGAACGAGCACGAGAGAGGGGTATATGTATATATATAAATTCAATGTGCATACAGCCATACTACAATGCATCCATGCGTCCGTTATTCGCCGCATTGGCCGATTAAATCCTCATCGAGCGATTTGCATCCGGAACTTTACAAACGATTGTTTTAACTCTCGCAGCTTGGCGGCTCTCTCGTTAGTCGTCTACCTGAATTATGCAAAACTATGTTTCCTTCCTTTCTTGCTGATTTCTCTGGCCTGAGAAAAATTGTCAGCCCTTGCTAAAAGAGGGTCGAACTGCATGACCCCCCCCCCCACCCCGAGCACCGTCATTCGATTCCTCCACGGAAGCCTATCGTAAAAAAACCGAATAACCTCATCGCCGCTTGCAGTGACGTTTAATCCGTAACAATTCGTCGATCGGCAAACAATCAAAAAAGAAAAACGACAAAGCCCCAAAGGTTCCGGCGTTCAGGCTCGACCCTTCAGCCCCCATTGTTGAGCGTTGATTAAATTTCACCGTGTTGCGTTGTCATAGTATATATATATATATATATATATATGGGGCATTCCATGCGAAACCAACGAACCCGTGACCCCGACCATTTTTTATTTTGTTGACATATTTTAATTTTTTTGTACCTACTGAAAGCTGTCTTTCGGAATTTTTTTAGATTTTTGTCTCAACCCGTCCGAGTGCAATAAATTTTTCAAAATTCAACTCAATTTTTTTTCAAATTCTCATAGACTTTTCAAAAATAGAGATATCAAAAGAAAATCCTAGACCTTTTTTTCGTTTTCAGTTGTAGTTGCATAAAAAAAATACGAAACAAAATGGAAATTTATTTTTATGTTTTTTTTTCAGTTTCGAACATAAAATATTTTTTTTTCTTCAAAACTTGGACAGCTTTGGACGAAAATTGGTAGCTTGTGATATTGATAACTTGTATTTTTTTTTACATTTTTTACCTCGTGTGAACCAAGGACTCGTGTTTCCTCTTTGAATTAATAACGCATGTAGAGTGATTTGATTCCGAACTATTCTTTTTCATTTTATTGAAGGGTTGTACACATTTACATTTTTGTGTGAATATTGGAATAGTATAGTATTCGTTTTCGGTGCATATTGTTGTGCTAATTCCAGGCTTTAATTTTTTTTGTACACTTTGTACGCCATGTAATAACCGTAAATATTTATTCGTTATTGACGCTATAATCAATACGTTATTTGATGGTTTCGCAAAAATGATCGCAGAAAAATAGAAACACAACAGTCTCCCAATCTTAACCCAAGTAATATAATGCAAAATCCGCATTGCAGATGACTCCGTAGACGGATCAGCTGTGAATCAGCGCCGCAGCGGCCATTTGTCTAACTTTTTTACTGTTACGAATAACTTCAAAAATAGACAAAAAATGCAAGTTAGAAATATCCCAAGCTACCAATTTTTTAGTACGTATGAAAATGTCTTTTAAAAAGTGATGCATTTTTTCAAAAAAATCAAAATGGTGCAAGTTTTGAAAAAGAAATATTTTGGGTTTGAAACTGAAAAAAATATATGAAAATATATTTCGATTTTTTTATGCAACTGCAACTGAAAACGAAAAAAGGATCTAGTATTTTATTTTTATATCTCTATTTTTGAAAAAGCTATGATCATTTGGAAAAAAATTGTGTAAAATTTTGAAAAATTTATTGTGCTTGGACGGGTCGAGACAAAAATCTAAAAAAGTTCCGAAAGTTAGCTTGCAGTAGGTACAAAAAAATAAAAAAATTTCAACAAAATAAAAAATGGTCCGGGTCACGGGTTGGTCGGTTTCGCATGGAATGCCCCATATATTACGTATATGGGATATTCCACGCCATTCCAGTTAGCCCGTGACCCCGACCATTTTTGGTTTTCCTGTTTTGTTTTTGTAAAATTGTCCCCCATGAAAGAAACATCCACACCAATTCTTAGATTTTTATCTCTTCTCTTCTCTAGGACTTCTAATTTTCCTAAAAATATCAATTTCAGAAGTTCGAGCTGAGAATTTATTTTTAATTTGTGCTGCATTTACCGAACATTTTTGAAATTCGAAAATACTTTTTTTTCGTTAAATTCTGTCCAAATGAAAAATAAATCGTTTCTGGCCTATCAAAGCCGAATTAGAAATCACAAAATCATTAATAATATTATTGTACATAAAAATGCTAAAAAACGTTTAAAAAATATGATTAACTCGAAAAAAAATACAACAAAAAATGGAGCCACAATGATATTAGTCGTAAAAATCATAGAATAGGTCATTTTAGAGAATTAAAAAAAATAAAAGAAGCCCTTCATCTTTAAATAAATAGTTATCACGTTGGAAGCGGAAAAAAAATTTGAAGCATAAATTTTATATTGATAATTGATAATTTATTTTATATCTTTAAACGAAAGTATGCTTCAAGGTGATAAAATTATATAGTGCCATTTGTCGATATCTCAATTAGTTCAGGAGTTATCAGCGTTTAAACGTTTCCAAAACTTCTGAAGCCGACATTTTTTGGAAAATTATAACTCCCAAAAGAGAAGAGATAAAAATCTAAAAATTGGTGTGCATATTCCCTTCATGGGGTACAATTTTACAAAAAAACGTTAGGAACACCAAAAATGGTCGGGGGCACGGGCTAGCTGAAGTGGCGTGGAATATCCCATATATATATGTGTATATATATATATATATATATATATATATATATATATATATATATATATATATATATATATATATATATATATATATATATATATACACATATATACACATATATACACATATATACATATATACACATATATACACATATATACACATATATATATATATATATACACATATATACACATACATACATGCATACAGGTTATATATATATATATATATATATATATATATATATATATATATATATATATATATATATATATATATATATGCATGTGTACATATATATAGTACGGCTGGAAATTAGTGACAGGTGGTCGATGAAAGTTGCCGATAGGCGGGCGGGAGAGCTGCGCCGGGACAAACCGGAACGCATACTTGTCCGGGGCGCGGACGCATTATTAATTGTCGGAATAATTATTACGGGCCCGAATGACGTGCGAGAGTACGAAAGCGATGGCCGGCGGGTGGGGCTTCCGAATGCGCGACCGAGGAAAGGTGCTTGCAATCGTACGTGTGCGGGGGTATGCACGTGGAGAGAATATTGCTAGCTGACTGAAAACTGCTGAACAGGATTACGACACACACACACACCCACACACCCACGCATATATATATATATAATACATATGTTATGATACAGAAATTGTAATGTCATAACTGGAACTTTAATTTTATAATGTTAGGGCTTAAGGAAGCTTTCCAGTGTGACAGCCCGAAAAATCGCTGTTTTTCGCGATTTTTTTTTTTAAAGAAAAAATAATCTAATCGGTCTGGTTTTTTTTTTGTATATTAAATGGGTATTGAAGAATACAAAACAATTTTTTAAAGATCGATTTATTTATTAATTAATATCTATAAAAATGATGAAAAAATTGTTGCAGAAAATGCACTTGGATGTGGTGTCCACGTTGGGGGTCACAATTTTGATCGGAAACAAAAAACACAAAAAGATTATTGATCGGTATATAATTGGCTTTCGTGCTATGGAGGCTTTTTTTTTTTTTTTTTTTTTTGCAAAAATGGCGCCGGTTTGAACAAAAAGTATCGATTTTAGCATTTTTTTTGGCAGTTTTTTTTACAAAAAAATAGGAAGATGTCAAAAAAAAAAGCTTCCATAGCACGTTAAACAATGACGTTAAGAATATTGTGTAAAAAATTCAACTCGATAGCTTTAAAACTCTGCCCTCCAAGTTGGACACCGTTTTGAAAAATGCTGTTTCGAGAAAAACGCGTTCAAAGTTTCGCTGTAGCTGTAGCGCTCCGTTGCCTTCTTCCAAGAAATGCTGTACAGTAACCGAAATAATCTGAATTTCGGCATGAAAATTTCAGGGAATATTCGGAAGAGTGTATACTAGTCGATAAAGCAAAAAAAAAAATCGATTTTTTGAAAATTTCACACTGGAAAGCTCCCTTAATTTTAATATTGTTACAATATCCATATTTAAGGATGTTGAGTCCCTATGAAACATGGTAATGTTAATTGTTCGATAAATAGCTTCTTAATCGTCATGAAATTTTCACGACCTCCTGAATACTTCATGTAAAAACATACCAAATTTTCAGAATTCTATCATCATTACTTCAACCTCCTTAAGGGTTGAAATAAAAAATGATGAGAAAATTCTGGAAATTTGGTATGTTTTTGTATGAAGTATTTAAGAGGTCGGGTTAAAATTTCACGACGATTAGGAAGCTCGTTATTAAAAAATTAACATTTTGTTAAGAACAATTTTTAAAAGAAATAAAAAAAAATTTATCAATAAACTTCGTTTTCTTTACGCTATCTTCAGTATATTGTAGATATTATAAAATTGAGAGGTCAAAAAAAAAACTTATTGCAAAGTTACATCAGTTTCCATAAAACAACATTTAATTTCTGAATGTTAATTGTTCAATAACGAGCTTCCTAATTGTCGTGAAATTTTTACACGACCTCTGAATCACTTCATACAAAAACATACCAAATTTTCAGAATTTTATCATCATTTGCGATTTGGGACTCAACATCCTTAAATGTTAAGGAAACTATGAAAAAAGATCTTATGCAGAATTTGCATACAAATCAATTCGAACATCTGACTTTGATAGCCTGCGGTGTAAAAAAAAAATGTACTACGCATATCGTGCCAATTACTTAATAAAGTTGCTTAGTTATTGTCGATTCATATCATTTGTAGGAATGGCATGCGAAAAAATTGTCAGCGAAGCTACGCGCGGTCGAAAAATATTTTGAGGTCGCTCAAGCCTCCCAAAAATTCAAATTTTCATTAAAAAACCGATTTTTCTTTTCGTCCACTTCTTACCCATGCCTCTTACGCTTTATAATTTTTAAACTAACCTCGCGAAAGCTCTAGCCGGCTAATGAATATTTAGTGATTGCTGAAGATTTTCGAAATTTACAATTTCTGCTAAAAAATAATTCCCGCATGCACTATAATTCCTTGTAGCATAAAAACGAAATAAACGCCGAAGTGTTACATTTTCTGAATATTTTTTAATAATAATTCGTAACAAACACGAAGTAGACGATATGTGTTATTATGTATCATTATGTATTATTGTATTTTGGCGTCGCTCGTTACAGAGTACAGCTACGATTGGTCCGCAGTTTGACTAACGAGACCAATTGTGGGACGCATTACGATCCGCGAAAAACAGCTGCCATTTCAATTTTACGAATAAAACGATCTACAATTTTGTCTACGGACAAGAGCTTTAGACAATTATTTTATGAGAAAAAACATCATAAGTCTTGGGTTAGAAGTGTGAGGTAAATTTGAAAAATTTGTTTCTAAAAAAAAGGGATTAATTGTTTTGAACATTTTACAAAGTGTCAAATTTATGAGTGAGAAGCGTTCAATAATTTGGCGAAAAAAGGAAATTTCGAAGCTCTTGAGCGATTACTAAATATTCATTGACGGGCTAGAGCTTTCGCGAGGTTAATTTTTAAACTATCATTCGTGGGTGAGAAGTAGACGAAAAGAAAAATCGATTTTTTAATGGAAATTCGAAATTTTGAGAGACTTGAGCGACCTCTCAACGCTTTTTTGCCGCACGCAGCGTTCGCGACGATTTTTTGTTTTTTCTTTAAAGTAGATAATTGGATGGTGAGAAAAAGGAAAGAAAATAGAGCTCAAATTTGTGCTACCCCAATATACATACATACATACATACATACATATATATATATATATATATATATATATTAGGATGGTTCGAAAAAAAATTAATTTTTTTTCGCGTTACTCAACGGGAAATGTTACTACGTCATGAAAAAGTAATTCATACAAAATTGAAGAGGTCGAAACATTTTTTTAGGTAGTGCTCAAACGACTTTTCATTTTTTTTTCGATTTTTCGTCAATTTTTTTTTCTTCATTTGTTTTCTTACTCCAAAACAATATATTACTCCAAAAAAACACGCATACTTGTTAGACGTTCAGTGATGTAAACACCGTGTTCTTGCTCATCAAGTGATTGATATAATTTTCACAACCGAATTACATATATAGATTCTTAATCTTCAAATACAAATTGTTTATGGTAAAAAAAATTCAATAAAAATTGTGTATTGTTACAGAAAAAATTAAATCAGGAATTACATCGGATCACGACCTAACATTTTCTGCATCGAGATAAAAAAAAGTTAATACTCCGATAATCATGAAAAAAAAACATGAAAAAGGCGTTTGAGCACGAACTGAAAAATTCTTCAGAATCCTCAAATTTTGCAAAACTTTCGTTTTCTTAAGGAGGGAAATCACAGTAGCACACAAAAAAATAAGCATATTTTCGGGAATTAATTTTGGCTGAATAAAAGTATCAATCGAAAATCTGTAAAGTAGGTTTTATAGCAATACTAAAAAAGTACAAAATGTAATTTTTTCAATAAAAAATATTTAAAAATGGCGGCTGCGCAGCATATGCCCCAAGGCGCCTATTTTTGAAAGCGTGTCGATGGCCGAAGACGTAGACTCCTTAATTTTTGACCTGGAAGAAAAAACCAAAATTTTTTAGTTTCCATATAACAACAGCTAGCGAGCTACGTAGGATTTTTTCGATATATTGATTTTTCGCAAAATGGTGCATGTTTGAAAATAACGTTAAATTTTTAACAAAAAAAAAACGCCATAAAATCGTTGATAAAAAAAACTAAGCCATATGAAATAAAAAATTCTACGTAGCTCCGTGGAGAAAGACGTTTCGAAGCTACTGTCAAAATTTCAAGTCGATCGGTAAAGATTTGCTCGAGTTATGTCTTCGGCGAGCTCAAAAAAAGTGGTTTCGAGAAAAACGCGTTTAAAGTTTTAAGTACTGAGAAACCATATGAAAATTTCATATACCTCTAATCTGCAATGCCTGCACCGTACAGTCGATTTTCGTACGCAGTATCCTTTTTCGTCCCTTTTCTAACACGACTCGACGATGTGTCACTCATAATGACAATGATTTACAAATATCACTGTTTTTTATCACTATTTATGTTATATATGTATGCACGAAAGTGAAGCGTCGTGAAAAAGCGTTGTATTGAACGCAAGAAATTTGGGCACTCGGACACTTTTGCCGTATTCCATCATTTGGTATATTATTTTTGAGACCCTAAAGCACCTTTTGAGCGAAATTTTTTTTTTTCGAAAAATTGAAAATTTTACTGCGATTTTCCCCCTTAACATACTTCAATTTTCCGTTGAGAAAAAAAAATTGATTTTTTAACCACCATAATATATATGTGTGTGTATATATATATATATATATACATATATAATATTATAATATATAATATGTATATATATATCAGGGTGGTTAAAAAAATCGATTTTTATATCTTCATTTATATATCGATATATATATATATATTTATATATATATATAGTGCATCGCCTTGAATGTTACGTACGTCTGACCGACATTTCCATCGACGGCTTCCCGGGGGTCCCGCCAGAGGCCGCACAAACGTATACGACCCTCCCACTTGCTGCCTCCGTCGCCCTCCGGCTCGACCGCCTCCTCCTAGCTCGTCTCCTTTTCCGAACCGCCGCTGGGAGGGCGATAGGTAGAAATCTCGATGTCAGGAGTGTTGGTGCGCCCCGAGCGTTGCGGGGGGTGCGAGGGAGCAGCAGTCGACGCAGCAGCATCACGGTGACGTCAAACGTTCCCCGAGGCAGCCAGCCAGGACGATACCCCGTTACCCTCCGCGGCCCCCCCTGTGCGGCTAGCATTATTTTAAACCAGCGCACGGCACATCGTCCTCCCCTAAATTACGCACGCAGCTACCTCCGGGGTGACGCGCGAAAGCATAAAAAATGTACGGACTATGGTGCACGTTACACGTAGGTGCATACGTCGATGCATATAAGCGTTTCTGTATATATATATATATATATATATATATATATATATATATATATATATACAGAGTGGCCCGAACAGTGAGGTCCGAAAAGATAATCATGATGCGTCATATCAATATCCATCCGAATCACCCCCATGTACACTCCCGCTCAAAAGTTTGGATACACTCATCGATATTTCTTGCCGCACTTGAAGTTGGATAACTCTGCCAAAAAAAAAGATATCCAAATTCCCAAGGCGGCGTTTGAAAAAGGGTGTATCAGGCTACAGTTTGTCGATTTTAAAAAATTTTTACGATTTTTTTTCGACCCAGTACGCCCTTTGGTACTTGACCGTTTTTAGGCCTTTTTTCGACCATCGCGAATCGGGCGCACATTTTAAGGAATTTTTTTGTATTTTTTTTACCATGAAAAACTCAAAAGGGATGATTAAAACTCCATCTTCCTCTATTTAAAAAATTTTTGCGATTTCTTTTCGAAATGTTATTTCATTTTTTGCTAAAAAAGATAGATTTTGAAAAATTCAGAATAACTCGAGAACAATAGGGTTTAACAAAAAACATCTAGGATGAAAAAAGTTGCGTATTTTTATACTGGATCGTCTGGAATTTTTTCAGAATTTTTCTCCGAAATTTTTGTTTTTGGAGTATTTTTATTGAGTGAGAATACTCAAAAAAAAAAATTTCGGGGAAAAATTCTGAAAAAATTCCAGGCGATTCAGTATAAAAATACGCAACTTTTTTTATCCCTGATGTTTTTTTTAAATCCTATTGTTCTCGAGTTATTCTGAATTTTTCAAAATCTATCTTTTTTAGCAAAAAATGAAATGACATTTCGAAAAAAAATCGCAAAAATTTTTTAAATAGAGGAAGATGGAGTTTTTATCATCCCTTTTGAGTTTTTCATGGTAAAAAAAAATACAAAAAATTTCCTTAAAATGTGCGCCCGATTCGCGATGGTCGAAAAAAGGCCTAAAAACGGTCAAGTACCAAAGAGCGTACCGGGTCGAAAAAAAATCGTAAACATTTTTTAAAATCGACAAACTGTAGCCTGATACACCCTTTTTCAAACGCCGCCTTGGGAATTTGGATATCTTTTTTTTTGGCAGAGTTATCCAACTTCAAGTGCGGCAAGAATTATCGATGAGTGTATCCAAACTTTTGAGCGGGAGTGTATGTTCAACGATCTTTTTTCATTTCGAGAAAAAGGATTTTTCCATGATTTTTTTGTCGTTCCTTCTTGTAGCAGAGATTGGAGTTTTTTATCTCGCAATCGGGAGTCATTTGGTATAAGTATGAATGAATAATAAATATACTATAAGCAAATATAATATAACTGCATGTATATAAATTTAGTACAAGTATTTTCTTTATCATCTGAGCTTCGGTGGCTGATTCTATCGAACCTTTTATTGAAACTTTTGATCAACGTTCAAGGCATTCACGTTAGTGGCCAGCTGGCCATTTATTTGTTGCTCAAAAGAGCACTGCTTAACGATAATATAAAAAAAAAATCCGCAAGGAATGTACTTAAATCAAAGAGAACCTTTTTGTAAATGCTTTTTGCTCGAAAAGCAAAAAAGATCGCGGAATACACATGGGCATTAGGTGAAAAGGTATCGATTGGAGGCATCTATACTTTTCCCTTTGGATGTCACTTTTCGGTCCACCCTGTATGTGAATTCGGGTCTACGGAGCCTACACTCGGAACGTCGATACTGCGCCATCAGCGAAGAATGAGCGTGGCCCTCGCGGCGGATTAGACGGAAAAGAGAGAGAGAGAGGGGGGGGGGAGAGATTCGATTTGATTAGATATATTTTTATTAGTGCACTAGGACCCACATTGTCTCTCCTACGCAATCCTCTTCGCCTAATCTGAAAAAATATAAACAGAGAATTGAAAACGACGTAAAAAACAAAACAAAAAAACAGTGACTCGATGACAACAAAAAAAAGTACCTCAGGGCTTGTTTGGGTTCTAGAAACTAAAACGCAAATAACGAACAAAATACGAACAGAGTGAGAGGAAGAGGGGTGGCGCGGGGGAGAAAGAGGGGGATTGATTGATTGATTTGCTTTTCCCTAATTGGAGAACTTTGGCGAAAAGTTGTTCGGAGCACAGCGGATTTCAATTTAGCACACTGCCCACCATAACATGACAAAATAAAAATCACCAACAAAAGTAAAAAGGTCATCAACAGTGTCATATACAAGAATACGATATCATACAAAAAAAAACAAAAGCATCGAAAAGAATACAAAACTACATGAAAAATACAAAATCGTTCACAAGAATATCAAATCGTACGAAGGAAGAGAAAAATAATCGAAGGAAAAAGAATCACAATAAAGAATACAAAGTCGCACAAAGAGGACACAAAGTTACACAAGAGGATACGGAATCACATAAAGCGAATACAAAATCATGGAAAAGAATACAAAGTCATAAAAAAGATTACAATAGTATCCAAAGAGAATGCAATATCATGCGGAACAATAGAAAATCATACGAAAGAGTAAAAAATCATTCGAAGCATACAAAATCATACAAAAAAAATATAAAATCATACAAAGGATTCTTATAAAGGAAAAAGATTTGTATGATTGAATCATACAAATCTTGACATACAAATCAATTTGTATGATTGAATCATACAAATCTTGAATCATACAAATCATACAAATCAAATGATTGAATCATACAAATCATACAAAATCATACAAAAATTTGTATGATTGAATCATCAAATTTTGTATGATTGAAAAATACAAAATTGAAACATACAAATTCAATCATACATTTGTATGATTGAATCATACAAAGGATTCAATCATACAAATCTTCAAAGAATAAAAAATCATACAAAAAAATATAAAATCATCCAAAGGAATACAAAGAATAAAAAATCACACAAAACAATACAAACTAGCTCTTTCACATTCGGCCCGTATTCGCGTATCAAGTTGTTCCCAGTAGGGCCAAGATGAAAGATCATTCCCGTGTAGCCAGTTCCCGATTTGATTAATTACGCCGCTGCCTTGGAGTCTCCAGCAGGAGTAACAGGATTCAAGCTGTGCTCGAGGCCCAATGCTAATTTGAGCCTGTTCGTTCCTAATCCCATCCCCCCATGTCACGACCTGGTTTGTTCGTACCTGATTCACACTTTTTGGTCTCTTCTTTTCCGGCTCGTTTCTCTTGATGCACATGTCGGACAAATGCAGCCCTCGATGTCAATGGAGACCATCAGTGCTCATTTAACCACTCGGTGCCATCAATGACGTTGATGTGGCAGATCTTCAAGCTGATGGACCCGTAGAGTCCTTTGTATCCTTGCCTCCTGTGTGTCCATCTCTGCAGTAGCAGGCTTGTTCAGCCGAATCTCCAAATGCCCGGATCACCAGCAATCGTTCGGTTACCAGGTTCGGGTGCTGTTGTAAAAATGGCGGGATCCGTAACTCACCCAAACAGAAGCAGCTGATCCATTTGTCACGGTATCTGCGGACCCGAGGTACCAGGCCCGATCATTACCCCGGATTTTCTTTTCTTCCCTTTGGCCCATCGGATGTACGATAAAGCAAGATCGAGGAGGAGAGATCGCCTGATTCTCGGTGGCCGGACATTCCACCAATGGTCGCGTTCGCCCATCTACCCTCCGGCTAGGAATCCGCGTGTTTTTCTTGCTCGCAGATTGCCCAACGGAATTAATGATCGATCGTGAGGGCTTATTCTTCTCGAGCGTCCGGGCGCACATACATTCGCGCCTGGAAATCGTTTCGGAGCACGATTTATTCCACCTTAGCACACTCTCCTGTTCTTTCCATTGGACCCTCCACGGGAATTTCCGCTCGCTTCTTTCGTTTTTTTTTTGTTTGCATCCGACCAGCCGGTTCTGGATTCGATGTCCTCGGGGGATGAACGTCGTGTCACGTGACCAATTCCCAGGAACGATCTAGGTTATAGAAAACCCGAGGGAACATCGGCGATGTATTGGACTGTGCACAGAGCCGTGTATCAAAAACCTATAACGGATAGACGGCGAGCCTGAAGTCGATGTATAGGGTGGCATGGTAACCATCATCGTCTTTGACGTGTTCGAAGCTACGGGTGTAAAAAAACGCATTCGTCCAGCGGAGGTTCCATCATGCCGAAGGCCTCATTAAATGGTGACGACGTAACTTTTGTAGAAGGAGTTTCTACATCGCAAAGGTCAGCTGTGTTTTTTTTTCGATGAAACGCTGTCTCCTGATGTCTGCCATCCGATAGCAGATATGGTGAAGGATATAATGAACGCAAGGTCATTCAAGGTCACCAAAGCTGCTTTCGTTGATAAAAGCTGTCCGAAGTGAGACGTCTGACTGAATTGACGACGGAAAGAGTATATCGCCTAGATACCGATGATCATTACTTCGATGGTCCATCAGCTTCGCCTTCTATAGACAAAGGCGACACTAATGACCTTGTGTCGTAGATCATTGCATTCGTCCCAACCGCCTCTATGAGATGGTGGACCTACAGACACACCGTTCCATTTTAAAACGAGAAACGTCATTGTCAGCTGTGAGCCCTCATGTGCCAAGTGCTGTTGAACAAATTTTTCAAAGGAGATAATAGTTATACCGTTGGATGCCTGGAAAACACGTCCTACCTAATTGAAGCCATTCAAACCCCATTGAAAGGGTGTGCACTTTGTGACGCCTCAAGCTGGTTTTGAAAGAGCCTTGAAAATGGCCACCAAACAAAAATAAGCCCCCTACAAATTTGCTTTCTGAAAACTTTGAAACTCTTGTTGAAGAGATTTTTTCCCAATATGCATTCTTCTCGAGACGTTTCGTTGTGCCAACTGAAAAGTTACACCCCGTATAGGTGGTAACTGTACATCGAGACAGGTGGATAACGAGTTTTCGCATAGCCGGAGCGAGTACGATGAAACTGCATGCACGCGGGGGCGGGGGGGGTGGGCAAGTACCCTCTTCGCTTCGATGTCCGATATACGCGAACTGGCAACTCATGGGAGGCTTTCGAAGAGATACACGCTCTGCCGACGTATCGCGTATACCGCGTCTCGGTTGGTCCAACCGACCACACGATACTCGGGGTCCTTGGCTAGGTCAAGTACAGCAAGAAACGATCCAGCGGAGATCCCAATAGGGAAGATGGATCAGCACCGAGATGGCGTTCTGCACGCGCGACGAAACGAAAAATTCTCGTTACAAGCAGTACTAGACGGTGAGGAAAACTTTCGAATATCCTGCACACGTTCGTGCATATCGAATAGCCTCGATCTCCTTCGTAGGAATAACAATTTCTCGTCCACGCGCGCCTCCGTCCCCAATTTCCATGCTCCTGGATCCCATAGGAAATTACTCGAAGCGTGCACACTCGTTGGAAACTCGTGGGAACTCTGACACGCCGATATGTGGGTTATGAAATAGAACCTCATTTGAGGGGTATCGAGAGAACCTGCCCTGGCTTGGATACTACATCTTCCATGTAACACAGTGTGTGGGGGGGGGGGGGGGGGGGGGTGCGCATGCTTGAAGAGTCTGTACTTTATTCATAGTGGATCGCACTGGAGAGTTTCACGGTAGGCCAGGTGAGCATACATGAATTATGCGACGGACCCAACTGGGGCTCTGCATACTGCACAAAGCGACGGAAAGGCTGCTGCAGCTGGTGTATTGTCGATGGCAGTTTTGTCGAAAGGTCCACATGTCTCAGGCTGATGTTCCTCTCAAGGAATGCTAAACAGCCACCCACCGAGCAGGCAGTGTCGTTGAAGATGCAGATGGCCATGATGTTGGAGGATGGTTGTCGATTCAGGGGGCTCGAGGTGACGAACCGTATTGCAATTGGACAGGGCACTATATTGTCTCGATTCAACCGTCATGGAAAAAGACCACTTAATCTCAAAACCCATCGCCCCTATGATCGTACCACCCGCACCAACGCAGTCGAATGTCCTGATGACAGGCACGACTGGAACGAATTCCGGATGAGGTGCCTTGACCAATCGGGCACGTAGGGAAGTGGCATCAACGAGCCAGACACCGAGTCGAAACTGGTTACGTGAGTTCCCAGCACAATGTCCTTTGCCGCGTTACATCTATCGGATACCCAGGCAGCTGTGTAGGTAGTCGAATACGTGCCGTTCGGGCATACGTGGCAGGCGGATCCGTCAGGATTGGAGCTTCGACAAGTTAAATAGCTGCTTCGAATTAGCTAGATCGCTTTTAACATTACCCAGTTCAGGCCGAAACTCGAGGCTGTACCACTCAACGATAATGGATCGCGTGACCGACCTTTCGTCGTCGTGCACGTCACGACCGGGGCGAAACTTCGGCTCGTCGTAGTTTTGCATCGTTAACGAATCTCCGGCGGAGCTGAGGGTTCGTTAGCCCCCATACCGCAAATAATAACCGCGTGCGATTTGGTCTTCAAAAAAACCGAATCAAGTCTAGCGAATCGAGGAGTTCACAAGTTTGTTTGGGTTTGTTTGGGTTGGTTTGGGTTTGTTTGGGTTTGTTTGGGTTTGTTTGGATCGAGGAGTTCACAAGTTTGTGAACTTTGGGGCAAACTTTGATCTCGTCTGGATCTGCAGCGAGGTATGTTGGAGCGGAGACAGAGGGAGGTGGACGTTGTGATAAGATAGAAAACAACGGATCAATCGAGTCCGCCAATCAGCCAAGACGCCAAACTCCAGATGCTGCAGCATGGTGACTGGAAGTGCTAAAAAATTCCGAGGGAAGCCTCTTCGCGAGTCTACCAGTCGCCAAATCGGAACCCAAGAAAGAAGAGGAAGTAGGTGGCTGGGACGAAGCGAGAGAGTCTCGACTGAGAGGAGCAATCAATCTTTGGGGTGGCAGATGAGCGAGAATCTAAAATGTAGGGCAGCACGAATTTAGTCCGGTCTAGAAGGTTGGGCGGACCCTGGAGGAGCCACAGCCCAGGGGGTGGTGCGGGACGGAGGCGAGGTGGTGCTCTTATCCATACCTACCGTCCGTCGGTCGGTTCTCTCTGCCGTCGTCGGTCGGTCGTTCACTCGCTCGGTCCGTCCACGTGCCGACGTGAATGCGCAACCGCTCGGCTTGTAATCGATATTGCCGACAAGGTACCACGCCCTGCACCTGCGAGATGTGCCGGATGCAACCGAGTTCTCTCTCTCTCTCTCTCTCTTTCTCTCTCGCATCGACGATGCGATTCTCCTATTCCTTCCGCGTCGTGTGTACTTCGGGTATTACGCGATCCGAGGGCGAAGGGGCTCAGGTGGAGGAACGAGGCGGATTCCACTTCACCCGGAGCAAAAATAGAACGCGAATCCTCGCGGTCGGACCATTCATGGATTATTTTTACTTCCGGGCAGACGCTATCTTGCGCAGGGATGCAAGTGTGTGCAGTGAGACGGAGACTGATAGCGTGTCATTGGTGCGAAGCTGGCTCGTTTCTGCATCGCCCGAACAAAAGACACCCAGCTTTGGAATTCGCTTGCGTTGGAGCGGCAACGATTGGCCATACTTAAGATGCCTTTCCGCATTTGGTTAAGATACTTTTCCTCGCGAAATGAGCTGAGGGGAGGGTTGTAAGCCCGAATAAAATCGAACATACCCAAACGGATGATCCCCTGGATGTGCATTGCTGCATCTGGATGAGCAGCTAGTTTTTTTTTCGGGGATTGGTGTGACGAAGGAGGCTGGAAACCCAAACAAACTCGAACGCATGATCTCATATATTGAGGTCCATTTGAACGAGGCAGAGCCTGCAGTGAGACGGAGACTGATAGCGTGTCATTGGTACGAAGCTCGCTCGTTTCGGCTCAAACCGAACGAAGGGAACCCAGCTTTGGAGTTCACTTTAGTTGGGGAGGTAACGATTGGCCATGCTTGAAATGATTTTCTGCAGTTGGCTGAGATAATTTTCCTTGAAAAAAGAGCTTAAGGAAAGGTTGGAAACCCGAATGGAGTCGGACAAACCCAAACGGATGATCCTCTAGATGTGCTTTGCTGCATCTGGATGAGCAGCTTGTTTTCTTCGGGGATTGGTATGATGGAGGAGGCTGGAAAACCAAACACACTCGAACGCATGATCCTGTGTATTGAGGTATATTTGAATGGGGCAGTGATTGCAGTGAAACGGAGACTGATAGCGTATCATCGTACGAAGCTCGCTCGTTTCGGCTCCACCCGAATGAAAGGAACGCAGCTTCGGAGTGAACTTTCGTTCGGGAGGTAACGATTGGCCATAAGATGCTTTTCTGCATTCGAGATACTTCTCCGTGGGAAATGAGTTCCAGGAAGGGTTGGAAACTAGAATACAGAGGTACAACCCAGACGGCTGATTCTCTAGATCTGAATCGTTGCATTTGGATGAGCAAGTTGGTTCCTTGGGGGATTGGTATGATGAAAAAGGCTGGAAACCTACGTAAACCTGGACGAATGATCCATTTGGATGAGGCACTTCTTTTCTGAAGAGCTAGTCGGAATAGGCCGTACACCCAAACCAACCTCAGCCATTCGTATCCATTTGGATGAGACAATGAGGTCAATAGAAATTCTAAACAAATCCAGGAAACTGTTTTGGCACATTCGTACCTCTAACTGGACGAGACAATTCCTTCCTCGGGAAACTACGTTAGAGTCACGTTGGAACTAGCTGCCCAAGCCAACTCAAACAAATGATGTATTGGACCAGGTCGAACATTGCGCAATGTCTGCTAACGAGTTTGATCGAAGGCGAGCAAACTTTTGTGTTTCTTTCTCCCTACAACTCTCCACTCCCGAAGCCAGGGTATTATGCAACGGAGGAATATTCTCGTTCTGAAAGGAACTACACAAGTGGAAGGAAATCCCCGTCTGACCAATCCCAGACTCTTCCACTGATCCCGGCCATTCGTCGTCTTTTCTACTCTGCCGCGTATCTCGGATTTTCACGTTTCGCCTTCCGAAATATGGGGGTGCGAGAAAATTTCAATAAAAACAATTCCACCCAGGCGCCATCCATTAGAGATGGTCGGGCCGTTGATGACGTTGGACGAAACAATCTCCGGCGTTTGAAATGTCACGAGGAAATACGCTAAGAGGATTGAACTTCCATAATCTCCGAGTAGGATGAAGCGAGAAAACTTTTTTTTTTTTTAATTCTATCTTCCCGGAATAAATCTCGAAAAATAAAATAAAATAAAGCAGGGCAAACAAATGAGATTTGCCATATAAATAATTCCATTTATTCTCGTAGCACCGTGCCTCGCTCTCGGGTTATCTCCGAGCCTCAGGCAAAGGATGAGAATGTGTAAGGATAACGATAAAACCGGAAATATACTTCTATCTCAGTCTCATCCGTCCGTGATGTATACGCGTATCTACGTACACACGCGTGTGAAGTCTGCAAGCTCTCGACGTCATGCAAAATTTGGTGTATCGGCCAATTTTGCCACCAGCCTCGGGAGCCGAGCTCCGCGGAATAATGAAAAACCAACAAGGAAATAATGGCGAAACGCTTCATTGTAGCTTGCTTGTTATTCGCGTTGGATACAATGTTATGTTGCCGTGTCGTAACGCGTGTAAATATAATAGTACCTGCGAATGAGTTGCTCGACACAGCGTATAAATAAGCATGTAGAAATAATCATTATTATAAATTACGCAAAATAAATTATTAATGTAATTATCGTTACGTTGGATTAACAGACAATAAAAGAAACATTTTTATCCATTTGCATGCAAGTAACACTGTCGCGTGATATCATTAAAATAATGACAATAATATCGTCACTGTTTTTTTTATCTTTTTCAACAACAATATAATTTTTTTATTAATCTATTAATAAACATAGATGGAAAGATAATCATATATATACACCTATATATACATAGGGTTACTATATATACACATATATACGGAAGTTATCGCCATTCTTTCGTGAAAATTAATACTTTCTTTTAAAAAAATCATTCCTAATGCCTTCAAACGCTTGAAAGTGTTGAGTGATCAACTCCTAACGATTCTGCAGGTTCAGCCAGCATCTGAGATGAGTCTTCACGAAGTAATGCCTTCAATTCAACACATCAAAATCATTTTTTTTGGGCCACCTAAGCCAATCCCTGGATGTTGTTTCCGACGCAGCATGGTCGTCGTAAGTCTCAACAAGAATTCTGTGTGCTTTGCTGCAGATTTTTGTTGAATAAAGAAGTGCAGTAGACTTTCCCGCTGATACTTTTCTTGGCCCAAAGTTTGACATGTTGAACAGTATAAAAAAAATGGTTTTCACTTCAGCGAAATGAAATACTGAATTTCAAGCTTGCTTATAATACTTCTTTGTACATACATTACAACAAGGAAAACAGCGAGAACTTATTCAACGTCTTAATAATATATACAGGGTGTGCCAGAACTGCATGCGTTTCTTGAAATGGGGCGGTTGGTGGTGAAATTCTAAGTCAATTGATATGAGCAAGTGTGGGTCTCAGATCAACCCCTGAATTATTATTAATTTTTTAAGGCGGGCCAATCCGGTCAATCGACCCAGAATTTCACCCCTACCCCCCCCCCCACTTTAAGGAAGGCCTGCAGTTCTGGAACACCCTGTGTATGTATATCTTTTTATATCGTTAAACACATAATATGTATAATGTGTATACCAATAAATTAGATAATAATTGATTGGATATCAATAAATTCATTTAAAATTTTGGTTATTGTTAAAAGTAAAAATAAAAATAATGGCGATATTGTTATCATTATTTTAATAACTTAATGTGGCAGCACTAGACACACTCACACACACACACATACACACGCCCATTTATATGTAGATATATTTAAATATACATATTTTTCCTCATCAGTAATAATGGTAACGATATGAAAATGGTACGCAACAAAAAATACTGAATCATGTACTCGCATAAACATGAACATTTTTATTAAACCTGACGGAATATATAACATGTTAATAATGATATAACATAGCATTATTTCTGGCACACATATATAAACAAATCTATATCTATATGTTCACACCGATATGTAAATACTGATATAATATATCGTTATAGAATACTTACGACGGTGATATTATCATTATTGTCAGTGTCATTATCCGCAAAAATTCACATATAAATTTATTTATTAATGTACATACATATATGCATATTGTAACAGTGACTTTACATAGATATATGGGTGTCATATGATCATATAAATACGGATACATGAATACTGCTATACTCTATTATTATTAAGATATAATATACATATTAAGATATATTAAATAATATACACATTAAGATATAATATACATTGCGTTACTCGTCATAACAATTTTCATATTTGTGCGCTCACATGCATATGGATTTTAAATGAATTGAACAGTACAATAATGATAATGATTCTAAAACCATTGTCATTATCATTATTAACAAAAATACAAATTCAAATTTATCTATTAACATACACACACGTACATATTGTAACTGTGACTCTAAAAATATATATGTATAGTTATGCACGTTCACTTGTTCTTATTTATTATTGTTCACAATAACAACGACAAAATAATAATATTCAATTTCTACAGAATACATATTCATCCGTCCGCATTAATATACAAATTGTCACCAAGATGAATACCACAGATAGTAGAAAATAACGCAGAAGTTAAAATGCAAATATTGGGGGACAGAGGGAGGGAGAGAAGCAAAGTAAGGAAAAGAGACAGAGAGAGAGAGAGATCAATGGTACGAAAAATGAAAAGAAGTGAGAATGGAAGTTGAGGAATAATGATAGAGGAGAGCAACGACACCCTACCAACGGGAAAGAGACAGAGAAAGCTCAGGAGGGAGACGAGAGCGAGACATCCTATGGAATTATCGATCGAGGTAAACTGCAGCCGAGTAACCCAGCAGCCTCTCTCGGACGGCGCACCTGCACCCGAGCCAACGCGCACATATGTAGTACATAATCCATATGTGTATCCACGCACGCACGCACGCACACACACACACACACACACACACACACACACACACACACACACACACACACACACACACACACACACACACACACACACACACACACACACACACACACACACACACACACACACACAC
>OX632364.1:37309204-37319204 GCA_951751655.1 Ophion costatus | reverse complement strand
ACAACAATAATGATAACAATAATAGGATGGTCAATATTTAAAAAAATAAAATACATTTTTTATTATTTTTTTTCATTGTAAATTCCACTGTACGGGCTCTTCCCCGTTATTACATTCCCCACCATATTGCATAGCTCGTCCCTCATATAAAATAGATTACATATACATACACACAAATTAATGAATCAATAACAAATGAACATACATTCCTTTAAAAAGATCCGATATACACATATGTACACACGCACAAAAATTAATAAATGAAAAGAAATCAATATCATTTCAGAAAACTTCTATCTCTTATTTCTATATATTATATTCTATCGGTACTACATAGATATTCACACACATATACAAATGCACGAATAAAACATGCGTTTACGCATTTTTAATAAAACTCTAGGAGCTCATGAGTCATTTTATTAAAACCAATTGTATAAAATAACGATTTATTCGTAATAAACATACATTGCAGAATATAACAGTTACATCGTGCTGTTACAACCAAAAACCATAAATGTATGACGATTTAAAGGCGAAATTTCGGGTACTGAAAATAAATCGAAAAAAAATCGTACCTTAATTACCGTGACATTTAGGACATAGGGTCTAAGGGTGAAAAAAGTATCAAATGCCCCTGCCCCCAATTCCCCAAAAAAGTGTGTCGTTTCATGCGCCAAACACCCTGCATGAAAACATACAGACGGAAATTACTAAATAGAGAATAGATACATCCCTTCAAATACTTCTTAAGGATGTTGAGTCCCAAATCGCAAATGATGATAAAATTCTGAAAATTTGGTATGTTTTTGTATCAAGTATTTCAGACGTCGTGTAAAAATTTCACCACAATGAGGAAGCTCGTTATTGAACAATTAACATTCACAAATTAAATGCTGTCTTATGGAAACTGATGTAACTTTGCAATAAGTTTTTTTTTTTGGCCTCTCAATTTTATAATATCTACAATATACTGAAAGCAACGGAAACAAAACGAAGTTTATTGATACATTTTTTTTTATTTCTTTTAAAAATTGTTCTTAACAAAATGTTAATTTTTTAATAACGAGCTTCCTAATCGTCGTGAAATTTTAACACGACCTCTTAAATACTTCATACAAAAACATACCAATTTTCCGAATTTTCTTATCATTTTTTATTTCAACCCTTAAGGAGGTTGAAGTAATGATGATAGAATTCTGAAAATTTTGTATGTTTTTACATGAAGTATTCAGGAGGTCGTGTAAAAATTTCATGACGATTAAGAAGCTATTTATTGAACAATTAACATTAACATGTTTCATAGGGACTCAACATCTTTAATATATATATATATATATATATATATATTTTTTTTTTATTTATATATATATATATATATTTGTGTCTACCAGTCGAGGTTCTGTGCCCGGTGCGAGGGGGCGCGGAGGGGGCGAGGGAGCGCGGCCGTTGCCCGAGTTACCGCCGGGCGTCGACGGGCTCTCGGCGGGAGAAAACGCCGCCAGAGGGCATGCGAGAGGCTGCGGGGTGACAGCGCGAGTCGGGTGGTGGCGGCGGCGGGGGGTGGGCGAAAAGCGCGTAAGGGGTGCGACAGAGAAGCGGGGGTGCGAAAAGGGGTAGCGAGAGAGACGGGGAAAGGTTGTGGAGGGCGGCGGAGTTTTGGAGGGGGTGGGGGGGGGGGGGAGGAGGAAACCAACAGCGAAAGGAGTGCACAAGCGGCAAAACGGGGAGTGAGGTTTTGAAGAGACGAGTGGTTCGCAAGTGAGCGAGCGTTATATCTGATATTAATTATCTTAGCGATGACGTAAAGAGGCTATTCGTGTCAGGAACGGGTTCTTCGCCTCGGTGGAGTAAGATTTCCTTCAAACTCGACCCCCCCCCCCCACTCTCGCTCTGTCACTCTCTCTGTCTGCCCCCCCCCCCCATATTTTTCTGTATGTCTATCCTTGCCCCCGTCCCCCTTTCGTGCAGTTCATTTTGGCTTGAAAAAGCGACAACTTTTTTTTTGAAAATTGGGGGGAGGAATCGCTTTGCTGCAAGCATGATTGTAAAGTAACGTTATAATGATTTTGTTTGGGCTTATTTGGGTTGTTGTAATTTTATTATCGTATTACAAACTGATCAAGCGTTAATACGGAATTCAAAAAACGATTTATGATAGTCAAGTACGGTGACAATGAAAAATAAACAACTTAAGGGTACAATAAATTACTATGAGTTTCGTCATTTTTATTATTATTATATGAATGATAACATAACTTTTTGTTCGTCATATAATATAATTATATTAAATAATATATTATCGTTGAAAACTATTTATATACCGCTTTATTATAATTATTAGTTTTTTTTTCATTAGTTTTTCTGAGTTCCAACGTTTATCCTTGCGAGCTTTTACATGTTCTTATAAGAATTATATAAATAAATACGCAACTTTCATTCGTACATTATTAATTCTTATCAACTTGATCCATACAGATCATTTTAATCATACTCGATCCATACTTGATGATCCATACAGATCATTTTCACCATACTTGATCCATACTTGATCCATCAAACAGATCATTTTCATGAATACCAGTTACGAGAAGTTTTGGGAACAGTAGGCAAAGCGTAATATTCTACGATATTGAAGGACACTTTAAGGATGTTGAGTCCCTATGAAACATGTTAATGTTAATTGTTCAATAAATAGCTTCTTCATCGTCATGAAATTTTTACACAACCTCCTGAATACTTCATGTAAAAACATACAAAATTTTCAGAATTCTATCATCATTACTTCAACCTCCTTAAGGGTTCAAATAAAAAATGATAAGAAAATTCTGTAAATTTGGTATGTTTTTGTATGAAGTATTTAAGAGGTCGTGTTAAAATTTCACGACGATTAGGAAGCTCGTTATTAAAAAATTAACATTTTGTTAAGAACAATTTTTAAAAGAAATAAAAAAAAATTTATCAATAAACTTCGTTTTGTTTCCGTTGCTTTCAGTATATTGTAGATATTATAAATTTGAGAGGTCAAAAAAAAAACTTATTGCAAAGTTACATCAGTTTCCATAAAACAACATTTAATTTGTGAAAGTTAATTGTTCAATAACGAGCTTCCTAATTGTCGTGAAATTTTTACACGACCTCTGAAATACTTCATACAAAAACATACCAAATTTTCAGAATTTTGTCATCATTTGCGATTTGGGACTCAACATCCTTAAGTTAGGTATTAAAAAAAAAGAAAGAAATGTACTTGGATCGAAGTGCCGTAAACTTTCGATCAGGTCAATCGAGCACGTTTGGACGCAGAACGATGCTCGGATAAATCGTTGACCTATTTTTTTTGGCTCTCTCTTGTGTCTTCCTCTCTCTCTCTCTCTCTCTCTCTCTCTCTCTCTCTCTCTCTCTCTCTCTCTCTCTCTCTCTCTCTCTCTCTCTCTCTCTCTCTCCCTCTCTCTCACTCCCCCCTTTTTGACCGACGATGAGGGAGGCTACGAAAAAGGGGACAAGGGCAGGGATGAAAATGCTCCGTAAATAACGAATAGCCCATCAAGCCTGTTTGTACTACTTGAGAAAATCTCTTTTCGCCACTCTCGTTCTTTCCATTCCGGTTTCTTTATTTTATATATATTTCTTTTTCTTTTTTTGCTTTTCGCCCTACCGACGGAGCTGAGGAGATTCCCTGCGATCTTCCTAACCCCTGACCCTTTTTGCCAGACGAAAAAAAAAGAGAAAAAAAGAGGACACGACCCACCGAATAACGCTCGATGGATGCCTCGTCCGCTATTACTCAAAGACCCAATGGAGAGATCGTTTTTCTCCGAGGAAAATAAGGAGCTCCAAATTTCTCTTTTAATCAAGCCAATTGCACGAGCTTTCGTAACAAGGGGAATGATTCACGGGATTGCTTCGTCCATGTCGGTTTCGTGGAACAAAAACATGGGGGCTTTTTTTTGGAAAATCAATCGTTGATGCGAATGAACGTATCGGATTTTTTTCTCACGAGTATTTGGGGCAAGTGGAGTTTTTGTTGTCAGAAAACATTCGACCGTGTGTATTTTTAGTAAAATAGAGTTCAAGGTAATTGCATTTTCGGTATAGTAATATCTGAGAAAGAAATCGCTTTTAAAATAAATCACGGAGAATTTTGGTTTTATTGTAATAGTTATTGAATGAACAAGCATTAGGGAAATGCTATTTTAATTAGAAAATATTTGAGAGAATAATTTGATTTTGCATCGCCATTTGGGTGAACAATTTTTTAAAATTTTGGTATATTATTTTATCGAAATAGTATTTTATGAAACTAGTTTTTTTTTCTGAATAGTCTTTTGTCAATTTAATATCCTATCAAATATAATTTTATAAAATTAGTATTCTATCAAAAACAATTTGATAAACATAGTATTTGGCTGAAATAGTACTTTATCAGAGTAGTATTTTATTGAACCGATACTTTATTAAATACAATCCTTTCGAAACTAATTTCTTCAAGTATGTCTTGCAACTAGTATTTGAAAAAAGTATTGATATTAATCTTATATTTGATCAAATAGACTTTTATCGTATAGTTTTTCTTTTTAAATAGTATTTTAACGAACTAACATCATATAAAAAATCATTGAATCAGTACTCTATCAAAACAATATTTTATCAAACGAATATTAAAAGAAAATAATATATAACAAAATATTCTCTCACAAAAATAATTTTCAAATAAATTAGCATGGGAATAGAATACTATTTCCAAAATATCCTCTCAATTAGTTAAATCAACAACTACCCTAAATTCACCTTCGAAAGTACTTTCTAAATTTCCCTTTGTCCACACTCACTTCCCTCGAGGCAACTCAATTCACCAAGCAAAAAAAACCCTCCGGCAACGTTTCCCCACCTTCGACGGCAGCAATCCTAGAGTAATGGGTTTTGTCCAAATAAAGCTTACTTACTACTTAACACCAGCCTGTATCGTACATTTTACATCATATATCTGGGTCAGAACTTGTTATTAAAAAAATTATGGTGAAAGGATAACCCAGCGTGACGTACAAATCGAATTTTTTTTAATGTAAAAAATTCTGGTTAAAACGAAAAGGGCGAGGGATGGGGAGAGACGACGAGACAAGCAGGAAATAAGATATGGAAGAGGAGAAGAAGCTTTCGGTTATGGGGTAGCCGTGTGGTTGGCTCGAGGATTCGTCAAGTAGCCACTCTGGTCTGAATTTGAACAGGGCTTATATCACCCAGCGTTTACAAGGGCCCTGGTGTGTGTGTGTGTGTGTGTGTGTGTGTGTGTGTGTGTGTGTGTGTGTGTGTGTGTGTGGGTGTGCGTGTGGGTGTGTGTGTGGGTGTGTGTGTGTGGGTGTGTGTGGGTGTGCGTGTGGGTGTGTGTGTGGGTGTGTGTGCGTGTGTGTGTGTGTGTGTGTGTGGGTGTGCGCGTGGGTGTGTGTGTGGGTGTGTGTGTGTGTGTGTGTGTGTGTGTGTGTGTGTGTGTGTGTGTGTGTGTGTGTGTGTGTGTATGTGTGTGTGTGTGTGTGTGTGTGTGCGCGCGCACACATATACAAAGCTTCCTCGCCCTCTATTTTTTACTATTTCCCGTCACATTTTACTTTTGTCTTCGATACTGTTTTCTTTGCCCACGTTGTTACGTGGCCCTTTTTGTTACGCTGTGTGTGCGTGGGTGTATTTGTGACGTATAAGATGCGAGATTTTGCCGTGTTGGGGGCGTAGAAACACGAAGAAAAAAGTTCAAGGGTGAGAGAGCCTCCAAAACGCACTTGGAGCACTGGCTGACCAAACAGTGCCTTTTCTACTTCGAGCACTTTTTTCTGGATTTTTACTGGCGCCCTGCAGCTCCACTCGCTTTGTCAAGGATGTACGTGGCGCTGAATCAACGGGCGGAAAAAAAACACGTTTTGCGACAAAAGGTTCGGTAATTGGTTGTTGCGTAATTTTTTAACGGAATTTTTCACTTCGTGGGTGGAAGTGACAATGGTGATTTTTTTACGTTAAAGCGGACGTGCACGAATAATTGGGTGCAGGGATGTTTATCGTTTGGGAGGGGCGAGATTTGTATTGGGCTGCGAAAGTCGCGAAGAGGATTTCCAATTTATTGAAATTTCATTTATTCGTTTGAATAAATGGGAAAAACAATTCGTTTTATGGTGCATTTAAGCTTGTTACTGAGAAAGGAGCGACAATGATTTTTAATTCTGAAAGTACATGTAGAAAAGTAAGTGCATTTGCATTCATATTATAAGTGTATATTTTTTTAAATTAAATTTTCGTTTGTTATGAAAAATAGCAAAGATAATTTTTAATCGTTATAATAAATTTTGAAACATATTCACTGCCAAAAAAGGGTTGAAACGCATCCACGAAAATTAGGGTGGTTTTCGTTTTTCGTCGATAACTTTTCAACGGTACGAGATATGCAAACAATTGAAATTGCAACAATGTTTATATTTTTGTGTACTGTACACTGGAGATGAGAACGATAATGCTATCGACGAAAAAAGATAAACACCCCTTTTTCGAGGGTACGTTTCACCCGTTAAAATTCGGTTTGCGCAGATATAACAAAAAAATACGCGTGGCCTATTTTTACCCATTCTACAAGCATGCCAAATTTCATCGAAATTGATGATATCGACCTCGCAACCTTTCCTTGTAGAGACATCCATTATTCAATTTTTATTTTATTACATCGTTGAGTTCATTTTTATTTTTAAAAATAGCAGAGGCCACCTTTAATTGTCAAGGTAATCGTGAAAAAAATGATCCGTAAAAATCCTTTGAATTGGTTCAAATTGGTTTTAACTCACTGTTCAAAAATATCACATATGATATTTAGTCTTCGAAAAAATGAGATTACATTAGTTACACTGACAAATAATTGTTTTATTTTTAATATATCAAAACTCCGGGAGGTTAAAAAAAATTATCAAATCGTATTTCATGCGAAATTTACTGTCCTTAGTCTTCGAGGATAATACTGGATCCACTTGCCGACAAGCAGCGAAGAAAAAACGCGAATTGAGAAATATAAGCTGATTTTTGCATTAAAAACGAATAAGCACGACAAATTTCTCAATTTCCCTTCACGAAGGTCCTGCGAAAGTTTAACCGAATATTTCGCTGGCTTAGGGGAGCGAATCTCGTCGTAATTCGTTTCTTATCTCGCTACTTTCATCTCCCTCGCTGCCCTGCCCTTCACTCTTCTCTCATTTTCCGTTCGAAGGGCAAGAGAAACAGTGAAGGGAAATTTCACCGAAGCGCTCGAGAGTGAAAAGCACAAAATTACGCGAGAGGTTTCGAGTTAATTCAAATTTGCCTTGGCCACCAAGACGAGCGGACGAGGTCGAAAACGACGACGAAAATCTAACACGTACTCTGAGCCCTTCGTTGCAATTTTCACAAGGGGTGCGAGTCAATCTCGAATCGCTGTCGTACTCTTACCGAGAATTATAAATCTCGGCCATATCACTCATACTTTTTGCCACTTGCAGAATATTTTTTTGACTCTATCACTGACTCTCGGTAAATCACTCATTCGCCACCTTTAGGAATTTTTTCCTTCTTGGTATCGATAATTTTACGAAGTTTTCCTTTCCATTTTTTCGAAAATCATTTTTCACCCAAAAATCGTCATTGTTGTATGGAAATTATTGACAAATTTATGTTTCGCATATATATATAAACACATCAATTTAATTTAACTTTAAGGGCGGACACCACTGCGAAGGGTCAAAAAAGGTCGCTTTTGCCGAATTTTTTCGTTCACTAGATTATTTATTTGGGACTTGAAAAAAAGGTATATTATTAAGCACACAGTAAACTTGTTTCGTGTTAATTTTTATGAAAGGGAATGTAATATTAACAACGTTATTGAGGTACAATGTGGTCCGACGGCCGGATCGATAACTTAACAATGGTTGCTCTGATTTTTTTTTTTCGTAATCTATATACATGTAGTTCTTATTCTACGTAGACGTTTTTCGGAAAACAATCGCAAAATATCGGGTGATAAAAAAAGTGTAACTTTGGTGAAAATTTAACTCATAGTCGGGAACTTAAAAAATACAATTAATAACAAAAACAGCTGCGTACAGTGGTAGCTACTGCAATTACGCCAATTTTTTTTTTTTATTAATATTTAATACACGTAAATCGTTGGGCTACCTCTTCCCACTAAATTGTCTGTAACTTGGTAAATTTCGAAAATGTTCAGTTCACAATTTTTGCACACGTTCTCGAGTACGTGTACTTAGGGAAATGTAAAAAAATCGATATCTTTTCCCTCACAGTAATGCCCCGTCGTAATTGTTTTGCTAAATGAATTCAAGCTGCGTTTGAATTAATAATATAAGTAAAATACATGTATTTATCCCGCGCATCAATGATTTTTTTTCCGAGTATAATATTAATGAGAAAAATTTGAAACTTGGTACACTTATTGTGCATAGTATGGTGTACTAAACAGAATTTTTTCAATTTTTTGCATTCATAATTTTGTAAATGAGAAGCTCTGTAGAGATGCTCATATTTCGTTTTTTTAAATATTTGTTTTCAAATAAATTTCAAATAAAATAAAAAATAAATTTTCAGTTCGAAAATGTAATGCCTGCGGGGAAGAAGACATAGAAGATTTACTATGTTTGTTTGGGTTATAACCCAAACAAACTCAAACAAACCCAAACAAACCCTGGTTAGCAAACCCTGGTTAACAAACCCTGGTTAACAAACCCTGGTTAACAAACCCTGGTTAACAAACCCTGGTTAACAAGCCCTGGTTAACAAACCCTGGTTAACAAACCCTGGTTAACAAACCCTGGTTAACAAACCCTGGTTAACAAACCCTGGTTAACAAACCCTGGTTAACAAACCCTGGTTAACAAACCCTGGTTAACAAGCCCTGGTTAACAAACCCTGGTTAACAAACCCTGGTTAACAAACCCTGGTTAACAAACCCTGGTTAACAAACCCTGGTTAACAAACCCTGGTTAACAAACCCTGGTTAACAAACCCTGGTTAACAAACCCTGGTTAACAAACCCTGGTTAACAAACCCTGGTTAACAAACCCTGGTTAACAAACCCTGGTTAACAAACCCTGGTTAACAAACCCTGGTTAACAAACCCTGGTTAACAAACCCTGGTTAACAAACCCTGGTTAACAAACCCTGGTTAACAAACCCTGGTTAACAAACCCTGGTTAACAAACCCTGGTTAACAAACCCTGGTTAACAAACCCTGGTTAACAAACCCTGGTTAACAAACCCTGGTTAACAAACCCTGGTTAACAAACCCTGGTTAACAAACCCTGGTTAACAAACCCTGGTTAACAAACCCTGGTTAACAAACCCTGGTTAACAAACCCTGGTTAACAAACCCTCGTTAACAAACCCTCGTTAACAAACCCTCGTTAACAAACCCTGGTTAACAAACTCTGGTTAACAAACCCTGGTTAACAAACTCTGGTTAACAAAACCTGGTTAACACACCCTGGTTAACAAACCCTGGTTAACCAGAGTTTGTTTGGATTTGTTTGGGTTTATTTGGGTTTGTTTGGGTTAACCCTGGTTAACAAACCCTGGTTAACAAACCCTGGTTAACAAACTCTGGTTAACAAACCCTGGTTAACAAACCCTGGTTAACCAGGGTCCAGCTCTGTTTTTCAGTTCGAATTTTGAGTTCGAAAATGTAATGTCTGCAGGGAAGAAGACAGAAGACTTACTACGTTTGTTTGGGTTATAACCCTAACAAACCCAAAGAAACCCTGGTAACCAGGGTTTGTTAACCAGGGTATGTTTGGGTTTGGTGGGTTTGTTAGGGTTATAAACCAAACATTCTTCTATGTCCTCTTCCCTGCAGAGATTACATTTGCGAACTGAACATTTATTTCATATTTTATTTGAAATTTATCTGAAAACACATATTAAAAAAAACGAAATCTGACAGAGCTGTCATTAACAAAATTATAAATGAATAAAATTGGAAAAATTT
>OX632364.1:37244505-37309004 GCA_951751655.1 Ophion costatus | reverse complement strand
TGAACAATTAACATTAACATGTTTCATACGGACTCAACATCCTTAACGTTGAACGTCAGAAGCATCGCTGTCCTTCCAAAAAAAGAAGGAGAAAAAATCGAGTTTGTTACGTCGTTTTTTTTGTTGCTTTTGTCTGGCCTGTCCGATTCTTTCTTTTTTTTCTTCTGTTTTTATCCTCGGGAAATCACGCATTTCCAAAGTTGTGTACAGTCGGGGAGGCAAAAGAATGGTCTTAGAAGCGATAAAACAATCCCCGATTAATCAGAGGTCTCACACCTTGCGAGGTAGGTGTGGTCGTCCATAGTTATATATATATATATATAGGGTTACAGAGTTACAGAGTTTACAGTGTTACAGAGCAATAGCACTCAAACTATTGATCATATCCAAAAATGTTTCAGACAAAAGTTTCAAGTTAAAATCGGTAATAATGTCATCGAAAAAAATACATGGTTCCATTTTTAAAAAAGTGGAGTTGACCTTGGGGTAGCTTTAGCGCCTCCACCGATAAAAAAATAGGGTAGTCCAGTATGACGGCCTTCTCGAACACTGAAACTTTTGTCTGAAACATTTTTGGACATGATCAATAGTTTGAGTGCTATTGCTCTGTAACACTTTATGTGCCTCACCCTGTATATATATATATAGTGATTCACAACTTTCAGGGTTTTCCTTGGTGAGCTCATATGGCGTGACATTGCGAGCAAAACGCTTTTTTTTTCAAAAATCTGCGACGAAAATTGGCCGAGATATTCGCGTTCGAAGTCCAACGCTGCGAAGGCAATGGCACGGTACTTCCTCACGCGCGATTTTTAAAAAATTCTCCGTAATTATTAAATAACAAACAAAAATTATTCAATCGTATCGTTCCGTTTACAAAGCGAGTCTCCGTATTTATTATTTTTTTGGCGAATTTTATTTTTAATTCCCCTCTCCGAAAGTGGATTCGAAGCGGGGTCTAGCCAGCCTGCAAGTTCCCCATGTGAGTAACTACAGTGTCATTTTTGACTACATGGCGTACCGAATATCTCGGCCAATTTTAGTGGCGCGAAATTTTGAAAAAAAACAAAAAGTGTTTTCCTCGCTATAGCACACTCTATATGCTCACAAAGGAAACCCTAACCCCATTTTTGCCTGGAAAGAGACACCCTTTATGCTCACGAACGGAAAACTAGTAGTTAAGATACACCCCGTGTATCTTAACTACTAGTCTACAACAGTAGTTACATATATATATATATATATCTAAAACAAGATATATATATGTATATATATATATATATATATATGTACTCATAAATATGTACTCATAAATAATTTATTTTATATAAAAATTAAATATAATAATAATAATAGATATTTATCAAATTTAACTATTAATTAAACATTTAATAATATATTATATCCTGGAGAACGATCATTAATACCTATTTAAGATAGAACATTGTATCTAAGTGAAGCTTTCTATAAATAAGAGAAGAAAAAAAAAGAATCATTGATTATATATGATCATAGGAGAAAATAATTAATTAATAAAAATTAAATTTTTATTATTACTATTTTTTTATTTTTATTTACTATTATATTTATTATATTTACTATTTTTATTATTACTAATATATATAGTAATATATATATACTCATATATATATATATATATGAGTACATATTATTTATGAGTACATATATGTACTCATAAATAATTACAGATCTATGCATAGAGGGAGGACTATATCCTGCAGGATATAGGTGGTCTCAAAGTACCACGCTCGGGGGTTGGTGATCAAATATACGAGAAGATTCGGGCGCAAAAGGGTGCGTCTGAGTTTCATCAAGGGCTTTTTCATCGGCCGAGCTCGATCGAGTTAAGGGTGGGAGTGCGGGGGAAAGACGCGACGGCAGCGATGTAAGGGTCGGCTGTGGGATAAAAAAAAGGTTGCCGGTGATTGGGTGGGGTGGAATCGGGTGAGGGAAGGTTACGTCATCCGGGAATCCTCGATCCTCTTTTGAGGTTAAACTACCCAGCTTGTGTATACATAAGTAGACAAAAGTGACGAAATAAGGATCGATAGGGGTTGGGTGGGGTTGGGAGTTTGAAGGGAGCCAGGGTTGCCCGATAAGGGGATGAATGGAGAAAGGGCCGAAAAGCTTGGTCGACCGGTATTCCAGGTCCCATTGTTCGAGGCGAAGGGCGGAAGGGATGAGAGGGATCGGCGGCTGCGGAAGAAGGGGGGCAGGTAAAATAGGGAGAGAAAAACAAGACTCGAGGAATCTTCGACCCTCATTGAGTTTACGTCCCTCAGGGGTCTCGTATCTCGTTAGGACCGTGTTTAAATCTTACTCGCCCTTTTCCCGATCGGCGTCGCGAGACGTCGAGGCGGAAAAAAAACATCCCCCGCACGAAATCCTCCACATGTGAATTCTACTCGATCGCTCCGAGATGCTTTTCTTCCTCCGTTGCGAACAATCGGGGCTGCGCCCTTCCAATTAGGTCCGACCATTCTAGAAACCCCATGCGTCACTTTTTTCGGAGCTTGAAGGATGTTGAGTCCCTATGAAACATGTTAATGTTAATTGTTCAATAAATAGCTTCTTAATCGTCATGAAATTTTTACACGACCTCCTGAATACTTCATGTAAAAACATACCAAATTTTCAGAATTCTATCATCATTACTTCAACCTCCTTAAGGGTTGAAATAAAAAATGATAAGAAAATTCTGAAAATTTGGTATGTTTTTGTATGAAGTATTTAAGAGGTCGTGTTGAAAGTTCACGACGATTAGGAAGCTCGTTATTAAAAAACTAACATTTTGTTAGGAACAATTTTTAAAAGAAATAAAAAAAAATTTATCAATAAACTTCGTTTTGTTTCCGTTGCTTTCAGTATATTGTAGATATTATAAAATTGAGAGGTCAAAAAAAAAACGTATTGCAAAGTTACATCAGTTTCCATAAAACAACATTTAATTTATGAATGCTAATTGTTCAATAACGAGCTTCCTAATTGTCGTGAAATTTTTACACGACCTCTGAAATACTTCATACACAAACATACCAAATTTTCAGAATTTTATCATCATTTGCGATTTGGGACTCAACATCCTTGAAGAACGTTCCACCGATATGAAAATGAATCACTGAATTCAATATGGCAGGAATGAGGAGGGCACTCGAGAATTGTTGCAAGAAATTTTGAGGTTAGTGTGACGTTTAATCGGCACCGAATGGAAGCAGCCCTTCGGCAACTCACGTGTCGTTATTAGCTTTAGAATACTAACAAACCCAAACGAACTCACCAGCTGTTACTGGCTTTAAGCCAAGGGCGTGTTTAAACACTACAGCTACATTGGTAAGTTACTAAAAAGCAGCGGCCATTTCGATAACTGATCATTTGCGAAGTGGTACTGACATGGCGCCAACGGCGTGTTTGATCATCGAACCGATACTAGTAAGTTGCCCAAACAGCAGTAGCATTGAAGAAACTAGAGGGTTACTAATCGTTACTAGAATTTTTAGCAAGTTAGTGAAAAGCAGTAGAAAAAAACAGCAGTTACAGTCATCGCTTAACTTAACTTAAGGGGTTACCCCCACTTGCGATTTTGAAAAAATCGATTTTTTTTATTGCATTTTTTTGAAGTATAAGTGTCTGAGAATATGTCCTGAAAATTTCAAGTCGATCCGAACAAAATTGGCTGAGATATCAGCGTTGAAAGAGAAGAATCCGTGAATTGAAGAACTGAAATTGAAACTTTAAACGCGTTTTTCTCAAAATGGCATTTCTGAAGTCGGTGACCAAGATTACTCGAACACTAATGAACCGATCTTCTTGAGATTTTGCAGGCTTATTTAATACATAAAAATGTAGTCTTTAATCGTTCGATTTTTTTTTCGAAAAAAAAATGGCCGTTTTATAGCCAAAAAACGGCCGTTTTTTTTCGTTAAAATCGAACCATTAACTTTGACTGTCCGCCATTTTGTGAAAGATGAATATTTTTTAAAATCCTTCGATTAAAGACTAGTTTATACTTATATTTGACTAAATCCATCCGCATTTTTTTTTCGGATGATCCACTTCGCCGCAATGTTGGTCACCGCAAACCGTGTATATGAAAACATTATTTCATTGACGGCCATTTGCCACTAAACAATGTAATATTTTTCAATAAAAAAATTACTGAAAGTTCTTGAAGATGTGTTCTTTAAGATGGTATATTGATCGATTAAAAAAGTGTTGTAGTTTTCTTTAAAAAAATTCATGAAAAAGGCCTTTTTTTGCGTTACAAGTGGGGGTAACGCCTTAATAAACAGCAGCTGAACTTGAGTAACTAGTATGTCACTAGTTGTTCCTAGCGTGGTCAGTAAGTTACTGACAACTAGCAATTAGTGGCATTGCCAGTTAGTTACTGACAATAAGAAACAGCAGCGTTCCAGTGACTTGTAGGTTGTTACTAGGATTTTTAGTAAGTCACTGTGAAGTAGCACTGTTGCAGTAATTTAATAGTTGTTACTAGACCTTTTAGTAGTCTAGTAAAACATAGCAGGGAAAATCAGCAGTCACTTGCTAGTAACTTACTGAACGTACCGACAAGCAGCTGAGTATCAGTTACTAGTAATTTACTAGGTGTTATTAGCACTGTTAGTGACTCACACAAAAGCAGCACTTATTGCTAATTTAGTGAGGCGTCAAAGTACTGCAGTAACTTACTAGTCATTGCTCGCATTGCTGGTAAGTTACTAAACGACATTAAAAAAATTGCAGTAACTTACTCGTTATAACTAGCATTGTTTCTAAGTTACTATGAAGTAACACTATTGCAGTAACTCACCAGTTGTCACTATTATTCCTACAAAATTACTAAATCCAGGTATCAGTAGTACCCCTACCGAATTACTCAATAGCAGCAGCAAATCAGTAACTAGTAATTCTTCAGTTGTCACTAGCTTCCTTACTGAACCATTAAGGATGTTGAGTCCCTATGAAACATGTTAATGTTAATTGTTCAATAAATAGCTTCTTAATCGTCATGAAATTTTTACACGACCTCCTGAATACTTCATGTAAAAACATACCAAATTTTCAGAATTCTATCATCATTACTTCAACCTCCTTAAGGGTTGAAATAAAAAATGATAAGAAAATTCTGAAAATTTGCTATGTTTTTGTATGAAGTATTTAAGAGGTCGTGTTAAAATTTCACGACGATTAGGAAGCTCGTTATTAAAAAATTAACATTTTGTTAAGAACAATTTTTAAAAGAAATAAAAAAAAATGTATCAATAAACTTCGTTTTGTTTCCGTTGCATTCAGTATATTGTAGATATTATAAAATTGAGAGGTCAAAAAAAAAACTTATTGCAAAGTCACATCAGTTTCCATAAAACAACATTTAATTTGTGAATGTTAATCGTTCAATAACGAGCTTCCTAATTATCGTGAAATTTTTACACGACCTCTGAAATACTTCATACAAAAACATACCAAATTTCCAGAATTTTATCATCATTCGCGATTTGGGACTCAACATCCGTAAACCCAGGAATTACCACCACCGCAACTAACATACTAAAAAGCAGCTCATCAGTAACCACCCACTCTCCACCTTGACAGTTGACACTAGCATTCTCACCGAGTTTCCAAACCCAGGAATTAGTAGCATCACTACTAAATTACTAAACAGCAGCATATCAATAACCAGAAAGTCACCAGTTTTTCACTAGCATTTCCTCCGAGTCCCCAACTCCAGGAACCTACTGGAATCCGTACTAAATTACAAAAACACATCAGCATTGCACTAACCAGCAAACTTACTAGTTGCTCCCAGCGTGCTCGCCACCCCCGTGCTAACCGGTCACCAAATCCCGTCCAGCCGGAAGAGGGCTCACGGGAGAAAACAAGATAAACAAAAACAAACACCAGTCATTATCTACGCCATCCGACGAGACTCAGCGGTTCGAGAGAGAAAAAAATTAGCTCGATAGACATCCCCATGGAATACCCGGGATATCTAAGGGCTCTGCTCAACCTTCGAACGATGCCGGCTCCACCAGTCAAAAAGGTGTGATGGAGAAATTGGTGAATGATGGGCTGCGAAGGGAGGAGCGGGAGACAGGGAGGACGATCGGGAATAGCAAGAAGGGCGGGGTGGGGCGGGGTGGGGGGGGGGGGGTACAGGGCGGTATAAGGGGGGCTATCGATCGTGACCAACGGAAAATTGCGAGCCCTGGAATTCCCATCACGTGCACAGTGAGCTGAAGCAACGAAGGCTTGGGCCCGGGTAAGGGAGCGCAGCTAGAATTCTACGTCCTATACAGGGTGGCCGGAAAAGTGACGTCTGAAAGGAAAATGTAGATGCCTCGCATCAAAACCTATCCCAATCGTCCCCAACTATGCCCTACGATCTTTTTTACTTTTCGAGAAAAATGCATTTTTTATTTTTCTTCGAGTTTTCCTGTAAAATCGGTTTTTATTTTTTCTGCTCTTCAGTTTATGTTACTTCCGGCTTAGAATTTTTTCAAAGCAATAAGGCGTCATTTTGACTACTATAAAAAAGAAATGTATCATCTGAACTTTAGTGACTTATCCAGTAAAAGTTTTTTCGAAAAATTTTTATCAAGAACGAGGCATCAATGTTAGTGCCGGTAATAAAAATGAATTTAAATACCGGCTTTAAAAATTAATTTAAGGGGGGAAATCACAGTAAAATTTTCAATTTTTCGAAAAAAAATGTTTTCGCTCAAAAGGTGCTTTAGGGTCTTAAAAGAAATATACCGGATGATGGAATACGGCAAAAGTGTCCGAGTGCCCAAATTTCTTGCGTTGAATACAACGCTTTTTCACGACGCTTCACTTTCGTGCATACATATATAAAATAAATAGTGATAAAAAACAGTGATATTTGTAAATCATTGTCATTATGAGTGACACATCGTCGAGTCGTGTTAGAAAAGGGACGAAAAAGGATACTGCGTACGAAAATCGACTGTACGGTGCAGGCATTGCAGATTAGAGGTATATGAAATTTTCATATGGTTTCTCAGTACTTAAAACTTTAAACGCGTTTTTCTCGAAACCACTTTTTTTGAGCTCGCCGAAGACATAACTCGAGCAAATCTTTACCGATCGACTTGAAATTTTGACAGTAGCTTCGAAACATCTTTCTCCACGGAGCTACGTAGGATTTTTTATTTTATATGGCTTAGTTTTTTTTTATCGACGATTTTATGGCGTTTTTTTTTGTTAAAAATTTAACTTTATTTTCAAACATGCACCATTTTGCGAAAAATCAATATATCGAAAAAATCCTACGTAGCTCGCTAGCTGTTGTGATATGGAAACTAAAAAATTTTGGTTTTTTCTTCCAGGTCAAAAATTAAGGAGTCGACGTCTTCGGCCATCGACACGCTTTCAAAAATAGGCGCCTTGGGGCATATGCTGCGCAGCCGCCATTTTTAAATATTTTTTATTGAAAAAATTACATTTTGTACTTTTTTAGTATTGCTATAAAACCTACTTTACAGATTTTCGATTGATACTTTTATTCAGCCAAAATTAATTCCCGAAAATATGCCTATTTTTTTGTGTGCTACTGTGATTTCCCCCCTTAATTAAAGTCGGTAATTTTTTTTATTACGAAGTATATACGCAAAAGAGAAAAATAAAAGAATGCATTTTTCTCGAAAAGTAAATAAGAACGTAAAACGTACATGGGGGTGATTCGAATAGGTATTGATACGGACGATTAAGGTTTTGGTTTTGGACGTCACTTTTCGGGCCACCCGGTATATATCTACATATGTGTACACACGCATCAGTCGACATGATTGAGAGAGGGAGATGGAAAAATGTAAATAAAAAGTCGTGTGGACGGACAGTTCGGCACCGTGACATGGGAAGCTTATTTCCAACTCTGCTGAGTCTCGTGGCAATTGTCAGAGACAGCGAAAGAGAGAGGAAATGGGAGGGAGAGAACGAGAGCTGGTAAATTCTCGTGCCTTCGATCGAGCGATAATTATTCACCCTTTTTTAAAATCTTTTCGTTCGTACAAAAAGTACGGCGGGAATAACGAGGCGTTGCAACTTTTCTCCTACGTGTATATAAAAGTTTATTTCGCTCTGTCGACAATTCGTCACCGAAACGTCACGAGTGTACAGTAACTCGTTTGTTTGTGGGCTTTTTTTCTTCGTTTTTTCGTCAGCACTATAGTGTGCCGAAAGAAAATTCGAAAAGTGGGATTTTTAATTATTAAAGGCAATTTGAAAAGCTCGTCGTCGTTTTGTGATGTCTGTAAATAGGCTCTCGCTTCGATGGGGATTATTATTACTATTATATGTATTATGAATCTCAAGGAATAAAAAAGTATTTAAAGATTCCAAATATACATATATGTGAAATTTGTAATTTTTTTTTCGTAAAGATTTTATTATAAATGTTTATCGATTTAATATGATGAAATATATTATTATACATATGTTATCAAATTATTACTATTCTATTATATTACATCATATTATATTGACGAAAATTTATTAATGCCATAGTTAGGGATAACATTTTTTTAAATCAATTTTACATACATATGTTTTTAATTTCTAAAAGTGTTCATAAATTGTACAATGCAATTAAAAAAAAGAATTTATTTCTAAAGATATCATTTATGAATGTTTATCAATGTAATATGATTCAATACAATATTATAATATTGTGTAATAATTACATATAATGATGTAATACATTGTATATATATGATATAGTATTATCGTTATTATTATTTTTATTATCATTATATTACAAAATTTCATCTTATCCTGATAAACATTCAGAAATAGCAACTTTTGTGTATAAAGTATAATTTTTATAATTTTTTTTAAATTCGTAAATATTAAAAGATCATAAACCTTTGTCGATTGATGAACATTTGATTCATTCATTTATGCAAATACAATATGATACAATGAAATATTGTATATGGGTGTGTGCAGCGTTATGATCTATTGACATTAAAGTTGTGTTAGATAATGAATCGTGAAAAAATGTTTTACTATTATCATTATTATTTACAATAAACATTGAAAAATGATGAAACATTATTCTTAGATTAAAAATGATAATATCAATAAGGGCTGAGCATTGAGTGCTGGTTTTTCTTGAAAACAAAACCGGAAGATATCCTTGGGAACAAATTTCTCATGCATATAGTCGCTATATATATATATATATATATATATATATTTATAGCGACTATGAATGAGAAATTGGTTCTCAAAGATATCTTTCGATTTTGTTTTCAAGAAAAACCAGCATTCGATGCTCACTCCTTATTGATATTATCATTATTACTCTAAGAATAATGTTGTATCATTTTTTAAAGCTTATTGCAAATAATAATAATAATAGTAATATTATATACACTCGTTACACTCTGAGTGTACACTATACACTTTTCCCCAAAAACAAAATATGCATATGAAATCAGATGCCTAAGAAATCTTTAACTTTTTATATAAACATTTATATATATGTATATGAAGCGAGTTCAGTAAGAAATATAAGGTAGAAAAGGGCTTGTCTCTCAGGTTGTCACTTATCGATAATTCGCAGCGTCGTCTCGTTGTCGTCGTCGCTCTTGCAATCGTAGTCGTTCTGGTAGTACTTTTCTTGCACAGCAAACGGAAAACTTAGACAACCGTGCGTCGCGCTTGTACTATTCTGTCGTCGCGTTTCTCACGTCTACGAAGGTACAGTGTTACCCCGTATCCAACGGAGTTAACACTATGAGGCACAATGTTCCTGCATGGAGAGAGATAGGGAGGGAGAGAGAGAGAGAGAGAGAGAGAGAGAGAGAGGGACCATTGTTTTTCGACGTTTCCCTCGGGAATACAATTGTTTCGGTCCTGTCCTTCTTACTTTACAGTAAATGACAGTTTTCAGTGAATGAGAACTTGAATTGAAGATGAAAAGGGGGAACTTTTCTTTTAAACGAGTCTAATGAAAATTGGGGGAATTATTGTTATGACGCATAAATATTTTATGCGTGGCGTGATTTAATTTGTTTTAAGGATGTTGAGTCCCAAATCGCAAATGATGATAAAATTCTGAAAATTTGGTATGTTTTTGTATGAAGTATTTCAGAGGTCGTGTAAAAATTTCACGACAATTAGGAAGCTCGTTATTGAACAATTAACATTCACTAATTAAATGTTGTTTTATGGAAACTGATGTAACTTTGCAATAAGTTTTTTTTTGGACCTCTCAATTTTATAATATCTACAATATACTGAAAGCAACGGAAACAAAACGAAGTTTATTGATACATTTATTTTTATTTCTTTTAAAAATTGTTCTTAACAAAATGTTAATTTGTTAATAACGAGCTTCCTAATCGTCGTGAAATTTTAACACGACCTCTTAAATACTTCATACAAAAACATACCAAATTTTCCGAATTTTCTTATCATTTTTTATTTCAACCCTTAAGGAGGTTGAAGTAATGATGATAGAATTCTGAAAATTTGGTATGTTTTTACATGAAGTATTCAGGAGGTTGTGTAAACATTTCATGATGATTAAGAAGCTATTTATTGAACAATTAACATTAACATGTTTCATAGGGACTCAACATCCTTAAGTAAACGATCGAGAAATAAATGAATGTAATCTTCAACGGATCGGTATAATCTTGGGGCCCGAAATACAGGTGAGTTTTCGACAATTTTTTTCTGATGGAAGTAGACGGATGAGAAGGGCGGGGGCATGATTTTACGCACTATTCATACACAGTCTTGCCGAGTTTTGAGTTTTTTTTTAACATTGCTAAACAATGTAGTTATTATTATTGAAACAAAGTGCTGCCACTGTCACATGGCCAGCCGGTGCAGTCGCTTCTGACACTTAGGGTCATCTGAAGGGAACAAAAAAAGATGTACCTTCACTATAATAATAAAGCATTCATATGACCAGACAGATTTTGCACATTTTCAAAATTGCGATAATGAAAAGCTGTAGAAAAATAAGCTCGGCTTTCGAACGAGAGAAAATAACTTTAATCATTCGATATTAAGGGGTTACCCCCACTTGCGATTTTGAAAAAAATCGTTTTTTTTGTTGCATTTTTTTGAAGTATAAGTATCTGAGAATATGTCCTGAAAATTTCAAGTCGATCCGAACAAAATTGACTGAGATATCAGCGTTGAAAGAGAAGAATTCGTTCTTCGTGTAAACTGAAATTGAAACTTTAAACGCGTTTTTCTCAAAATGGCATTTCTGAAGTCGATGACCAAAATTACTCGAACACTAATGAACCGATCTTCTTGAAATTTTGCAGGCTTATTTAATACATAAAAATGTAGTCTTTAATCGTTCGATTTTTTTTTTTCGAAAAAAAAAATGGCCGATTTATAGCCAAAAAACGGTCGTTTTTTTCGTTAAAATCGAACCATTAACTTTGACTGTCCGCCATTTTGTGAAAAATGAATATTTTTTAAAATCCTTCGATTAAAGACTAGTTTATACTTATATTCGATTAAATCCATCCGCATTTTTTTTTTCAGATGATCCCCTTCGCCGCAATGTCGGTCACCGCAAACCATGTATATAAAAACATAATTTCATTGACGGCCATTTGCCACTAAACAATGTAATATTTTTCAATAAAAAAATTACTGAAAGTTCTTCAAGATGTGTTCTTTAAGATGGCATATTGAGCGATTAAAAAAGTTTTGTAGTTTTCTTAAAAAAAATTCATGAAAAAGGCCTTTTTTTGCGCTACAAATGGGGGTAACGCCTTAACAAACGGATAAACAAATAAAAAAATCATACGGTCGTACGATAGAAATAGATTTCTGCCGCGATTAATAAATTTTAACATGCAACTTACATCGATTTATAAAAGGTAGTTTCGAGAGGAAGACAGAGGAAAAAAAAGTAAATCGCAGTACCGAAGCGCAATGGGCGAGCCGACCTTTTACGAAAGTCGTCATAAGTCGGTCAATTATTGGAATTTTTACAAAATCTTTGTTGCCGATGAATGTTGAGACCCTAGGCTACAAAAGTGTGGAATAAACAAATTCGTTCTTCTGAAACTTCGAGCTTATGCAGACCCGAATATATATATATATATATAGGGTGTCCCAGAAGTAAGTGCGTTCCCTGAAATGGGGCGTTGGGGGTGAAATTCTGAGTCGATTGAAATAAGCATGTATGGGTCTCAGATCAACCGTTGAATTATTATTAATTTTTTAAGGCAGGCGCACCTGATTGACGCGCCTTAAAATATTAATAATAATTCAACGGTTGATCTAAGACCCATACATGCTTATATCAATCGACTCAGAATTTCACCCCCAACCCCCTAATTCAGGGAACGTACTCAGTACTGGGACACCCTGTATATATGCCCATATGCGCACAAAGAGAAACATAGAAAGCGAGAGAGAGAAAGAAAGACAGGCAGACTGACAGCGCGACCAGGGAGCAGGCAGGCGTTGCCAAGAGTTTAGCTTACTTTACCGTAGTGAGCCAATTACAGGGAAAGGGCGCGAGAAAGGGCGAACAAAAAAAAGAAAAACAGAGAGGAAAAGAGAACACACCAAGACACACACACACACACACATTGAGAGAGAGATAGTAGTAAACACGAAAGTGATGTGGAATTAGACAGATGGAGAGCGCAGACGAAAGGAAGAGGAGAGAGCTTTTCTCAGTAGGGTACAAACGAGATGTGAGGGGTGGGTTGTGAGGTCAGACGAGACTTATATATATATATATATATATATATATATATATATATATATATATATATATATATATAAAAGTACGATATATATATATATATATATATATATATATATCGTACTTTTTTATACCTAAGTATAATGTCTACACATCTTTCTTGCCTCGCAAGAGGCTGCGGTGAAAAAAAAAAAACAAAAAGAAAAACGCAATAAGGGAGAGAAAAACGCAAAGAAATATTCGACGTCTTTCTATATTTTAAATATACATGTCACTACTGAAGTGTATATGTACTATATGTACTATATGTCGCATATGTGCGCGCGCACACACACACACATGCATATATGCATATATGTATGTATGTATGCATGTATATAAATATTGAGAGAAATATAAAAATTTCCACACGCATTTACCCATATTACACATCATCAGCGCGATCGATAATATATCTTCGCGTATTTTTTTGCTGTTGCAGAAGCCGACTATACCTTAGATGATTCCTTCTGGCATGAAGAAAATCCAACCGGTGCGTAAATGGCAATCGTAAAATATTCTTGTTAATTGTCGACATTCGATGAAAAAATGTATCCTTCTCATGCCCCACCCCTCGTCGCTTCGCCGAATTTTTGGCTATTTATATAATATAATTACTGCGGGTGATTATTTTTATTTTTTTATTTTATCGGACATTTGGTGACATTTTGGTGACTAAAACAATAGGTACGAGAATCCATTCGTATGCCACATGGCAGTGTACCTGGCACAGTACCTTAATAGGTACTGTGCAGGTGCCCGAAATAATTTTCGGGCACTATCTTATGCGTACAGTCATGCACACATGTATATGTAAATATATATAAATATATATGTATGCACGCACGCACATATAGTACGTACAATATAATATGAATATTACAGATCATAATGGTCACACGCACGCACACACACACCCACATGTATATACATATAGATGCATATACATAAACGTATGTATATAATACCATATAAATATTACAGCTTATAATATTCGTTTAAGGTATAGTTATAGACAGAGGTGATAAAAAAAAATAGGTACGATAGTCCATTCTTATATCATATGGTGGGTGGCTATTATTTAGTATACTATTTACCTGTGAATGTGTGTGTGTGTGTATATATACTAGCGGTCAAAAATTTTCGGACACTTCAGATAGCTCCAAAACTTTCGACCACTGGATAATTGCCAAATAATGTTAGGATAATATCATTCATTTCATTTATCATTTTACGAGCATGCTGTATAACTCTATATAATAAATTTTATTATCCTAATATAATTTTGCAATTATCCAAAGTGATCGAAAGTTTTGCAATTATCTGAAATGTCCGGAAACCTTTGACCGGTAGTGAATATCACATTCCATACGTTACCCAGTGAATATTTTTCAACAACTTCATCCCATCTTTATCGCTTTTTCGTTTCTGCCAAAAAAATACACCCTTTTTTTGTGGGGTCCTTTTTTTTCTCGTCTGATCTTCGAGTTCCACGAATACACCCTCGAGGAAAACATCCGGCCTTTGTTTTACCTTGTCGTTGAGACGCGGGTGGCGCAAAAGGGAAGTAAGCATCCCCGCAAGAGAAAAAGCGTCGAAAGCGAAATAAGACTTTTGCGTATGTGTGCGTGTATAAGGTGGGCCGGTAGTATTGTGACATCGAAATAAGTAGAGAACAGCAGGGTAAATGAAGCAAAAAAAAACCCGAGGCACGCAACGAGTACATTAGGGGAGGACACCCCTGGGACGATCCGAAAAAAGTATTTTTTTCGACTTTTTTGTCTGCTAGATTATTTATTGTGAATATGGAAAAAAAGTATGTTACTAAGCATACATTGAACATATTTCGAGTAAATTTTTATTTAAAAGAATTCAAAATTGACAACGTTCTTGAGGTATTATAGAGTCTCTGTATAAAAAAATGTGGTCCAACGGCCGGATCGATGACTTGATAATAGTTGGTCCGAAAAGACAAAGATTAAAAAGTCCGATACTGTTTATAAACGTAGTTTTCGTTGTACGCAGCCATTTTTCGGAAAAATAAAATCGGAAAATCGCGGGGCCGATAAAAAATTTTTGGCGAAATTTTTACTTGCACTCGGTGGCTTAAAAAATACTGAACTTGAAAAAAGGGCTGCGTACAACGATATCCACCGTAATTGCGGAAACTTTGGTTTTCTAAAACTGAAAATCGGAATTGAAGAAGGAATTGAAGAAATCGGAATCGGAATTGAAAATCGGAAAATTGGGAATCGTCAATTTAAACTTTGTCATTTTTCAAAATTTTAATTTCAGTATTTGAACTTGAACATTCAAATTTGCCTTGTACTTGACAATATTTGAACTTGAACATTCAAATTTGACCTGACGTTGACAATATTTGAACTTAAACATATTTCCACATATTCCTGCATGAATATATATACTTTGAGAAAATGGAAAATAAATCGGTTCTCTTGACCCGTCACATTGGTGTCCCGCCTCAAAACGCCCGAAACATTTTTTTATCCGGACATTATTTTCGGACATTTCGAACCCAAAGACGAAGCAGTTCGTACACAGCAATGTCAGCTCCTTTTGTTACGATGCAATGAAGAACGCGGCGAGCACTGTTACTCGAAACGCTTTTTTTTAGATTATCAACTATTTATTCGCCGTATTAATTTCACGAGGATTGGTAAAAAAATAAGGTGACTTTTCAAATTTCGCGGGCTACGTGCATTCGATTAAAAATTTTTTTTTTGTTACTTTGTTACACATGGCCCCAACATATGTTGACATTATCAGCTATTTTGCATATTTAGTTTGTTTTGCTCACACATCGTTGCTTGTTCGTAATTTTTTGGCCAATAACAACACCGTAATCATGCCTCAGCCACCGTATTCACCGGACTTGGCCGCCTGCGACTTTTTTCTGTTCCCAAAGCTGAAAAGACCCATGAAAGGACATGCCACGATTGAGGAGATAAAAACCGCATCGCTGGAAGAGCTCAAGGTTATGCAAAAAAGCGCATATCAGAAGTGCTCCGAGGATTGGAAAAAGCGCTGGCACAAATGTATTATATCTGAGGGGGATTACTTCGAAGGGGACAAAATGGACATTGATGAATAAATAAACATTTTTCGAGAAAAATAAAAAGTCACCGTATTTTTTTAACGAACGTCGTATGTTTGCAACCAAAAGGCCATCATTGACAACATCCTTTGACATAAAAAAAATGAATAGCCAAATCAAAATATATTTCGAACAAAAGTCACCGGTTTTCTTTTGCGTAGAATAAAATGCCGCCATAAAAAATATAGATTTCCATTATTTTCAATTTGACCTTGGAATCACCTTGAAAACGTCGCCTAACATAAGTGAAAAAGTGATGTAGGCATTTTACGCCTTGTTTGAATCTACTCGATACCTATCTCGAGATTTTTCCATTTACTCTGTTCCCGAATTCGATGTCTCAACATAAATGGTTCACCGTGTATATATATATGAAGGTGAACATAACCGAGAACCTGTGGTCTTACTTCCCTCGCGTTCGCAACTCGTAACTGCGCTATCCCGTATGTAAGCGATGTTTTCCCTACCTCGGGACCAACACGTCGTTGGCATTCTCCCCGCGACACAATGTATACATTGGCGTGATGCAAAAAAAATCGAAATTTTTCTTTGCCCCTTGCCGCGGTGAAGAATTCTATGGGGAAAGAAAAAGAAAAACATTCTCCCCAAGTGCACACTCTAGATCGTTTGTGATTAAGGATGTTGAGTCCCAAATCGCAAATGATGATAAAATTCTGAAAATTTGGTATGTTTTTGTATGAAGTATTTCAGAGTTCGTGTAAAAATTTCACGACAATTAGGAAGCTCGTTATTGAACAATTAACATTCACAAATTAAATGTTGTTTTATGGAAACTGATGTAACTTTGCAATAAGTTTTTTTTTTGACCTCTCAATTTTATAATATCTACAATATACTGAAAGCAACGGAAACAAAACGAAGTTTATTGATAAATTTTTTTTTATTTCTTTTAAAAATTGTTCTTAACAAAATGTTAATTTTTTAATAACGAGCTTCCTAATCGTCGTGAAATTTTAACACGACCTCTTAAATACTTCATACAAAAACATACGAAATTTTCAGAATTTTCTTATCATTTTTTATTTCAACCCTTAAGGAGGTTGAAGTAATGATGATAGAATTCTGAAAACTTGGTATGTTTTTACATGAAGTATTCAGGAGGTCGTGTAAAAATTTCATGACGATTAAGAAGCTATTTATTGAACAATTAACATTAACATGTTTCATAGGGACTCAACATCCTTAAAAGCCCTAGCGATCTATCGTGAACGATATTCGATAAGCAAAAAAAAAACATTTGTCGTCTGCTGCACCCTACATGCGAACGTATATGTTTCGAAAAGTTTCCGAAATTTTCACGCAACGAGAACACAATGGAATAATGGGAACTCATTGGCAAAGCCAGCTCTGTAGATGGATCGTCATGAAAAGCCCTACCGAACGATCGTGAGCGAAATTCGACGAGCAAAAAAAAAAAAAACATTTTTTGTCTGCCGCATCCTACATGCCAACGTATGTGTGTGGAAAAATTTCGGAAATTTTCTGCGACGAGAACGCGGTAAAAATAATGCTAACTCATTCTTCATCGTTCTCCTCCCTGGATGGGCGCGCTCGCGTCTACGCGCGTCACGTTTTTTTCCCACTTTGAACTCGATCTCGTCCGCGTGTACGCGCGAGTTCACCGAGTTTTATTGCGCGCGGCTCTCATCTCGCTAACTCCTCTCGTGCACGCTTCCTTTATCGCGCTGCCTCGATCTCCCACGGTACTTTTCGCATAGCCGCGAGGCTCGCTCGAGGCTCTCAGAGCTTGAAGACCCCTCGTGATCGTACACAGGACAAGCTTGGAACGGGACGGAGAAAACGTTTCGACGTGATTAATGCGACAGCCCGATGATGCTTCTCTCTCTCTCTCTCTCTCTCTCTCTGTCTCTCCTTACCTATCACTCTGATCTGGAGATATGCTGGATGATCTCGAGTTCTTGTCCTCCAAGAACACAAAGATCATTCGACCTAATATATGTGCACATTCGGTGCTCCATCGAGGTTGAGGTATATATATATATATATATATATATATAAGGGAGAAGACTTGAGTGTGAAAACCTTGAAGGGTGTATCAAAAATAAACTACATATATATTTCTTTTTTTTAAATTGGAATGGAGGCGTACACTCAGAAAAAAACGAGAAATGGAATATATATATATATATATACACACTCACTTTTATATGTACCCCTACATTTCAGATATAACTATATTCACCTAATATTGTGTATATACATAAATTGCTACACGGGTCTGCATAAGCACCGGCCCTACAAACAGGTTGATTTTACACACAGGATTTTACACACAACTCATACATAGTTTGGCCAAGCTGAGTTTTTTCTATTGAAAAATATTTTTAACCAATAGGGTTGTTATTGTTTAAACTAAGTGCTGCTGTTGATGCATGGCCAATCGGTGTAGGGGCTTCTGGCAACTAGCCTCGTGTGATATGGAAAATAAGAAATGTAGCTTCAGTATAACGTCAACGCTTGCGCGAGACGGCGTACTTTAACGGAATTTTGACAATTGCAAAAATGGCAAGTTGTACAGAAAAAAGTTCGATTTTTGACCAGAAACAAAACTACTGCAATCATTTTCTATCAACGAATGGATGAAAACATGAAAAAGTCATCGGGTCATGAGATAGAAAAAATTATAACCTATGCTCTGTAATTTGTAGCAAATCGGAGGAATAAATTTTAAGATACGACACACGGCATTCCATTGCAATAAGTATCAAGAACAAGACTAAAGAAAAAGGGGTAAATTGCAGCAAGGTGGTTCGCCGTGGGCGATCTGACCCTCCACAAAAATCGACGAAACTTGGTCAGTTTTTTGAAATCTTGATAAATCTTTGTTGCAAATTAAAGTTAAGATCCTATGCTACAATAGAGAAGCAATGAAAATATCGATTGAAAATTTATATTATGCACTTACATACACTTCCTAGTTCAAATATATCTCTAAATACACCACTCCAAAAAATTGAAGGAACAGAAAACTTCTTAAATTTTTTAGTGTTTTCTGATGCGCCGCATCTGTGTGAAAAATGGTCGTATCAAGATGAAAAAAAAAGCATTTTGAAGCTTCAAGTTTCTAGTTCTCAGATGTCACGACAAGACAAATGTAGGAGTTACGGTTATCGCGCAATCTTAAGAAAAAGTGCAAAACAAACATTTTCCAAGTTTTTTCTTTTTTTTTCAAGTATCCGCGGGCTTGGAAAAATGTTATTCAGTTAAATCATTGCATAGGTCAGTTAGCTTGTTTATTCAGTTTCAATTCGTTTTTTTGTCTCTCTGCGTCAATTTTTGGCTGAGATATCCGACTTTGAATGAAAAAGGATCCTTTGGTCGTTGATAATCGATATTTCAACAAGCAATCCTCGCACATAGAATTGAAGGGAAACGTTTAAAACTTTCATAAATTTCCGACAAGACCCTTTCATTGATTTTTGAGAAAAAAATATGTTCGACCCTTAGCAGTACTTGAAAAAAGTACAAAAAAATACTTTTTATGGTTTTTCAGTAAATCTATTAGTACTTTACAAATATTGATGGAAGGATGAATGTTGCCAGGTTTCTTTCAGCTTAATGTACCCCCAATAGCCCTGTAAGTTTCAAATCGATCCATCGAACCATTTTTCCGGACCGATTGATCAAAGTTTTACAAAACAATTAAAATAACAAGTGTATTGTTCCTAAACATTGTGTAATCATCATCAAAACGGAAACACCAATTCTTTTTCGACTTTTTTCGAATTTGCACGAGTAACTTGTTAAATTTGAAGTTTTCGTTTTTTGAAAAATGCAAAAAAATGTGAATTATTTTTATTTATTGAAAATTTGTAAAACTCTTCAGGCAATAATACTGACCCATATTAGACACGTTCCAAAAATCAACAAAAGTTGATACCCCCGAGCTGCATTCACTACTTGATCTGAGAACATTTATGCGATTAATTCTCGATATTTCCTGCGTAGGTTATTACGGTTACAAAAAACAGTTTTCTTCAAAACTCATATTTTTTCGGATGAAAAAAAAAAAATAACAATTTTTTTCAAAACTAATCTTTTTTTTCGGTAAATTTTTTCTAAGTTTTGGTAAACAAATTTAATCAAAAGTTTTTGTAAACTTTAATTTTTTTCAAAGTTTGATCATGCTAGGCGGCATTTATTTGAGCCAGAAGTTGGTCGGCTAACAACTTAAGTATTGTTTCCTGAAGTGTTTTACAATACTAGTTAAATTCGAGAAGAAAAAAATGCAAAAAACAAAAAAAAACTTGAATTAAAAAAAATGTTTAAATTGTTTTTTCCTCGAATGTAACTAGTAACTAGTGCAAAGTCGTGAAAAAAGCAATTGGAAAAATTTCAAACAAATTTTTAAAAAATGTTTTTTAATTTGTTAAACATTTCAGGCAACAATACTTGAGTAGAATATACACAGCGCTTAAAAAAGAATTAAACGAATTTAAGAAACTTTATCTTCCTCTAATTTTTTGGAGTAGTGTATACATATATACTTATATATACATAAACATATACATAAACCAAAAAAATCTATTTTATATATACACACATATATATATATATATATATATATATATATATATATATATATATACATCATCTAGTCTCGCGCCCTCTCTCACTCTCTCTCTCTCCCTTCATCTTCAGTCCTCTGATCGGGCAAACTCAGCATGGCGCCTCCTCTTTCATCCCGATCCTCGGCTGACCAATGGAAAATCGATTAGTGTCAAGCGGCCCACATCCTGAACACGCCATTCCTCAATGTCATGACACACGACTCTGAAATGAAATATCGAAAGTTTACTTACATCCCTGCACGAAAAAGTATATGAATAAAAAAGCGAAAAAGTGCGACTTTGTGTCGTGATTCCTTTCGCCCGATGGAATTTCGTCTATAATTCGCGAGTCACTGCCCAACTCTTATTCGGCCCCTTAAATTGAAGAAAACCCGAGCAGCTCGTATTGAAAAACGATATAAATCGATATTCGATACGAGCCATTGCAATTCCCTTCGTATTATTTTTGCAAATACACACATATATAAATATATACACACACACACACAAACTATCCAGATTTTTTAACCTCCCCCCTTGCCACTCTCAGGCCCATCCACAGACTGGAAAAGAATAATGTATGAGAAAGAAGAATCTTGTCTGTTAAGGATGTTGAGTCCCAAATCGCAAATGATGATAAAATTCTGAAAATTTGGTATGTTTTTGTATGAAGTGTTTCAGAGCTCGTGTTAAAATTTCACGACAATTAGGAAGCTCGTTATTGAACAATTAACATTCACAAATTAAATGTTGTTTTCTGGAAACTGATGTAACTTTGCAATAAGTTTTTTTTTTGACCTCTCAATTTTATAATATCTACAATATACTGAAAGCAACGGAAACAAAACAAAGTTTATTGATAAATTTTTTTTAATTTCTTTTAAAAATTGTTCTTAACAAGATGTTAATTTTTTAATAACGAGCTTCCTAATCGTCGTGAAATTTTAACACGACCTCTTAAATACTTCATACAAAAACATACCAAATTTTCCGAATTTTCTTATCATTTTTTATTTCAACCCTTAAGGAGGTTGAAGTAATGATGATAGAATTCTGAAAATTTGGTATGTTTTTGCATGAAGTATTCAGGAGGTCGTGTAAAAATTTCATGACGATTAAGAAGCTATTTATTGAACAATTAACATTACCATGTTTCATAGGGACTCAACATCCTTAAACAAAACGTTTTTAGCTGCCGTTGTTGTTATTGTTATTTTTGGTTGTTTTTATATTGGTGTTCCTTATGTGTGTTTCAGGCGAGGTCGAGAAACTTCTGCGAGAGTATCGACAAAACGAAGAGCTAATACGAAACATCCGTACCCACTCCTATCAAATAATATATCCGGTGCAGTTGCGGCATCACGAGAAAATGGGGATATCGACGAGGGATGCTGGGGCCCCCACGGTAAATCGATCACCCATTCAACTGCGTGCACTTATTCTATACACACACACACGCATATATATATATATATATATATATACACACACATCTCTGCTACATTCGTTTATATATACCGGGTGGCCTGAAACGTGACGTCGAAAAGAATAATCTAGATGCTTCGTATCAATGCCTATCCGAATCACCTCCGCGTATGTTCCACGATCTTTTTCCCTTTCGAGAAAAAAGCCTTAAACATTTTTTTTCGACTCCTTCTGTAGTTTCAATTTTTTTCCTCTTTCGTGTATGTACTTCCCCCTTGAAAGTTTTCCGAAGCAATTAGGAGTCGTTTAGACGAACGTGAGTATTGTTTTTTATCATCCAAACTTAAGTGACTGATCCTCTTAAACCGTTTTTTAAACATCTGACCAAAATCTAAGACATTTGCGTCAGTGATCACTTGGCCATTTATTCATTACTCAGCAATGCACTTTGTGACAAGTGCAAACACTGTAAAACACAAGTTGAAAAAATCGCAAGGAAAGGACATCCACAAAAGAGAGAAATTGAAAAACGCTTTTTGCTCGAAAAGTAATGAAGTTCGTAGAACGTAGATGGGGGTAATTCGGATAAACATCGATACGAGGCATCTAGATTTTTCGTTTGGACGTTATTCTTCGGGCCACCCTGTATGTATACTTCCTCTCGTCTGTTCCAGCCACACCCCCTCCCCATTCCGCACTTTTCCTAGTGTATTACTCGAGCTCCGGGGATTTGAGGGTGACGGGCTAGATCTGTGAGGTTTCTTTCGTGGATCTTTATGGATTTCCTACTCGGTATACCCGCGAGGAGAAAGCGGCGCGGGGGCACACCTCTAGAAAATCGTGTCTCGATCAAACAGGCGTTCCTCAAATCCTCCAATTTTCCAGAGGGGTTACCAGAAAAATATCCGCGTTACATCGGCAACCATTTTCAAAGTCACATTATCCACATGTTTTGCCGCGCATGTCTCCCGGATTCTCTTCTCGTTCGTGATTTAACGCGTTACCCCCAATTTTAGCGCAAAAAAAAAGCCTTTTTCATGAATTTTTTTAAAGAAAACTACAAAACTTTTTTAATCGATCAATATACCATCTTAAAAAACACATCTTGAAGAACTTTCAGTAATTTTTTTATTGAAAAATATTACATTGTTTAGTGGCAAATGGCCGTCAATGAAATAATGTTTTTATATACACGGTTTGCGGTGACCAACATTGCGGCGAAGTGGATCATCTGAAAAAAAAATGCGGATGGATTTAGTCAAATATAAGTATAAACTAGTCATTAATCGAAGGATTTTAAAAAATATTCATTTTTCACAAAATGGCGGACAGTCAAATTTAATGGTTCGATTTTGACGAAAAAAAACGACTGTTTTTGGCTATGAAACGGCCATTGTTTTCGAAAAAAAAAATCGAACGATTAAAGACTACATTTTTATGTATTAAATAAGCCTGCAAAATTTCAAGAAGATCGGTTCATTAGTGTTCGAGTAATCTTGGTCACCGACTTCAGAAATGCCATTTTGAGAAAAACGCGTTTAAAGTTTCAATGTCAGTTCTTCAATTCACGGATTCTTCTCTTTCAACGCTCATATCTCAGTCAATTTTGTTCGGATCGACTTGAAATTTTCAGGACATATTCTCAGATACTTCAATAAAATGCAATAAAAAAAATCGATTTTTTCAAAATCGCAAGTGGGGGTAACCCCTTAAATTTTCGATTTTATTTTGCCCCTTCGCTTTTCGCGGCTTTTAAACTATTTCCTTTGTCGATCATCACTAGCGGTGAAGTTGCTTGTGATTTTTCAAAAGTTTTGGGGTTTTTGGGATTTTCAATGGGTTTGAGGATTTTGGTTTTTAGGGATTTTCGAGTTTTAATGGTTTTGGCGATTTTGGTTTTTAATCATTTTCGGAGCATTTTTGTTCTCAATGTCATTAAGGGATTTTGGTATGTTTGGCTTTGGGGGATTCCGGTTTTCCGTAAATTTTGGAAATTTCTGATTCTCCAACAGTTTTGGGGGTGATCCATTTTTGTAATGGTTTTGGGGAATTTTGATTTTTGAATGGTTTTTGGAGGATTTCGGTTTTTTAAATGATTTTAGGGGATGTCGATTTTTTGAACGGTTTTGGAGGTTTCTAATTTTTCAACAGTTTTGGAAGATTCAGGGTTTTTCGTGGTTCTGGGGTATTGTGGCTTTTCAATGGTTTAGGGTAATCTTTATTTTCCACTAGTTGGGAGGTTTTTTAATTTTCAATATTTTTTTACAATAGTTTTGGAAGATTCCGATATTTCAATGATTTCAGGGATTTCCGAGTTTTCAACGTACTTGGGAGATTTCGTTTCCTTCGGATTTTTCGGCTATTCAAGTCGTTGGGGATTTTTTGCCTCCGACGATAAACTTGACCGTGACTTGCACCAATTATTATCAAATGGATATTTTTTGCGAATTTTACATTCCGCTAATTTCTGCTTGCACAATAAACACCCAAACAACAAACCAAATGTTACCGATAGCTTATCGTCGTCATTTTTTTCCTCAGAGGAGTGGATACAGCGACGGAGGATACAAAAACGCACGTGGAAACTCGAGAGTAAGTCAATCTGTAATCTGTTCAATAATATTGACCGTTCCAAAAGTATCCACAACTCGGAGATTTATCCACGAAAAAAAAAATCCTTTTTTTTTAAATACCAAATAAATTAATAACACACATTTTTCGATACTTTTCTGTATCATTTTCGTAGCCGATAAAATCCCGAAAAGTAATAGAATTTATTGCGGAATTGTCCACATTTTTAGCGGGACATTTATCGATTGATGATAATTCTAATTTTTTTTTTTTTTTTCGTTTTCACGCAGACGGAGGCACACTTTCATCGGACGTCCCTCCTGATCAAGGCCTTCAATCACAAATTTCGCCTAGACTTAGAATTAAATACGTGAGTCGTTTGAACTTATTTGACCAATCAACGTTCAACTAATATGTAGTTATTATTGACGTTTATGTTGAAGACGATTGTTGCAAACTAATGTAAGATCCCTGTCTGAAACGTCTACTCGTAAAATTGTACATCCGTGACAACAAAACTGAATCTAAAAAAAACTTGAAATTTCCAACACAGAATTCAGAAAAACTTCAAAACTACCAATATCGAAAACGAAAAAAACCAAGTCCTCCAAAACAGGTATACAACTTAACAGTTATATCATCTTCTCATCGGAATTACGAGGCGAAAAATTCCACAAATAAAACGAACAACATTTTTGGCCTATTCTTTTTTGTTTCTTGTTTTCTTCTTGAAAATTGCAATAGCGATAAAGCGCGTCCAGTGTTACGAGGTCATATTGACAATTGGTTAGGCAGTTGGGCTAGCGCTGTAATGCGATCTATATTGGTCGAGGAGAGGCAAAAAAGATGGGAAATGGGGTCGAGATGGCTATGGACGAGGAATATTCGCAGGCCCTCCTGTTACGAGGCAGTACGTTTAAAGGGGCAGTGGTCAAAGACGGTGTGTGGTCAGACAACCGTAAGTGGCCTCTTCGTTTCTCTCTCTCTCTCTCCCCCTCCTCTCCCAAAATATATACGTGCATCCGTACATACATTCGTACTAGGGTGATATATATATATATATATATATATATATATATATATATATATATATATATACAGGGTGACTTTTATAAGGTGGCCATGTGTTTTTTAAGGCACGGTGATTTTGCGATTTCAAAAAATATGATTCTTAATGGTTTTTCATGCTTTCTTTGAAAAAAAATATATCGGATTTTTGTCATGAATAGCATTTGCCAGAGGAAATAGCGTATTCTCGAAAAGAATAAAAAATCCATTTTGCGTATAGGAGAATGAAGTTTACAAAATTCCGAATGCGGAACACTCCCGAAAAACTGTATTTGTGCTACGCGTCATGGAGAAAAAAATTATCAAACATACAATTTAATGTGGATAGATCGAAATTTAATCAGTGGAACAAATGAGCTAATTCAGGCACGATAGCGCTATAGGAAGTGCTAGTCTGCTGCATTTTCTGCTAACATTTTCTACGCAATCGGTCAGATTGAGTCGAGAAGTCTGACGATCCTGCGACAACGACGGAAGGAGCATTATTTATTTAAAGTAATTTTTAAAGTCACCCATATATAAAAGTTTTCGATCACTTTGAATAATTACAAGGTTGTATTAAAATAACATAGTTCCTTTCATAAACCTATATAATGTCTTCGTAAAATAAGGAATGTAAAAAATAATAGTATTCTGAAATAATTCAGCAATTACCCAAAGTGATCGAAAACTTTTAAGCGCTACTGTAGGTATATGACAAAAAGTTATTTTGAAGATATAAAAAAACTATATCGATGTATGTATATAAATATATATTAGGGTGGCAAGATTTGAGCTTTATTTTTGTCCTTTTTCTCACTATCCAATTATTTTATGTAACGAAAAAAAAAAAATTTTCGCGAAAGCGGCGAGCGATCACAAAATATATACAGGTCGCTCAAGCCTACCAAAAATTCACATTTTCATAAAATAAACGATTTTTTTCCTCCACTTCCCACTCATAAATTTACATAACACACACACACACACATATATATATATATATATATACATAGAGAGCAAGAGCGAGAGAGAGAGAGAGAGAGAGAGAGAGAGAAGGTCATTTAAACAACAGTTCCTAAAACAATATGAATATATATGTGTGTATACAATGCATGCTCGCAAAGTGGTCACCGACGATTTAACCAGTAGTGTATACCTTGTTAGGTCAGCCACGTCGCTCGTACGACGGGATCGTGGCTGCGAGTGGTGGGTAGCGGCAGGGGGGCGGGGGGGGAGGTGCAAGTCCGTGTGTGCTGACTCAGGCAATAAATCAGTAGAAATTACCGGTTGGCCAGACGATGCGAGCACACCGGAAAGCTCGTTCCCGCGTTACAACCCTATATATATATATATATATATATATATATATATATATATATATATATATATATATATATATATATATATATATATATATATATATATATGTATGTATGTATGTATATATATATGCACTCTGTTCATCTCTTTTTCTCTCTTTCTCTCTCTTTCTCTTCCTCTCTTGTCCTATAATGTACACTCTCACGCTAGAACGATCATTTCTCTTTGGTTTGAGTTTGTTTCTTCTCGCAAGATGACGGTAAATCGCGCATGAAGGAAAAAGAGAACGTGGAAGAAAAAAAAGCGGGTGAAAAAGTAGCAGCAATGAGCGCAGAAGAAACATGCGGTGAAAAAATTCAGCGAGAAGATGGGAAATCGTTTTTATTTTCGAAAAATACTTTTTATCGAAAATATACGAGCCTGCGAACAAATAATTATGCAAACTAATAATAATGATAATAAAAATGGAAAGAAAAATTAATAATAATAACGATAACAACCCAGACAATCAGTTCCAGGCAGTACTAATAATGGAGACAATAAAACCCAAGCAAACCCAAACAAGAAAAAAGACAACAGGAACAATAATTATTATAGTCATCGTGATTTTATCTAATTTGTTATTCTTTGCCGCTTTTCGGATACTTTTGCCGTTGATTCTTCCGCGGCACGTTCAATCAGATCTTTGGAGACTATAGGTCGTTCAGGTTTTCTCGTGTACTTTGGAATCCTGAAAAAATGAAATAGTTTTTGTAGAAAGATTCATAGGTACTTGAGGTGGGGTGTAACGCCTGATTTTCAATACAAATTGACTAAAATTTAATCATAATGCTGTTATAATGTTATGTATGATCAAAAGAGCCCACTTGTTTTGGGTCAAATTACCCCTTCCTCATTTTTCCACTAATTGGACCGAGCCACCCCAAAACTATTAATATTAGATTATTTTTTATTCTGTCATCGTATCAATACAGTATTACGAAATAATAAATACTTACTAAAATACTTAACTGCCGTAACGCCGCAAGCATGGGCTGGAGACTAAAAGATACGATAAACTGCCTTTTTTATTTTTGCCGCGAAAATAGTAGTAACGTAGGTGGCGCAAGAGACCCTGCGGCCCATAAGACCCCGCTCTGCCCTATACGTAAATCGTTGCCCTACCCGCTCTCACTAAATCGTCTGTAACCTGCTAAATTTTCAATATTTTCGGTTGAAATTTTTTCCACATATTCCTGAATATGTATACTTTGAAAAAATGCAAAAGAAAAATCGACGCCCTCGTCACAGTGGTATCCCGCCTTAACGAAGGATATACCCAAAGATGGTCACTACTATAATCAATAATATTAATAAAAAAGTTAAAAACCGTCACGGTGGGGGAAAAAATAGGTAACAAACGCGAACAGCCTGTACTTTAGGAAAAAGAATAAAGCAGTAAAAAAAATACTAAAAAAAATGAAAACCACAAACGAAAAGCGAGGAAACCGACCCGTTGGAGCTCGGGAAATAAAAAAGTAAATAAAAACTAGTGAAAAGAAATGCAATAATATCAATGAAAAGAACAATATGATATAAATATGGAAATATTTATATTTATTTTATATTTTATATTTATATTTTTACTTTTATTGCCATATTTAGAATACTCGAAATGCAACAAACGTATTATACGTAAGTCGACCGAATTTACGAATGCGATTAATTCATGCGGTGCCGGGGTGAGCCACTGGGGGGAGCAGGGGGCATTACGCAAACGTAGACTCAATGCTGAGACCTGTTGCCCGCGATGAAACCATACACACTCTTTCAGCCTTCTGTTCGTTCTTCGTAAAGTGAATATCGGGTTTTTCTATACAGGGTGTCCCAGAACCGAATGTGTACCCTGAAATGGAGGGGTTGGGGGTGAAATTCTGAGCCGATTGATATAAGCATGTGTGGGTCTCAGATCAACCCCTGAATTATTATGAATTTTTGAAGGTGGGCCAATCACGTGCGACCGATGAGTTGGCTCATCGGGCGCACGTGATTGGCCCATCTTTGAAAATTCATAATAATTCAGGGGTTGATCTGAGACCCACACATGCTTATATCAATCGGCTCAGAATTTCACCCCCAACCCCCTGTTTCAGGGAACGCATTCAGTTCTAGGGCACCCTGTATACTCGCATTTGCGGCAGCGATATTAGAAACAATGTGTAGGTGGCTGCATACGAGAACGCCCGTTTTCGAGCAATGGATGTGATTGTGGGTCGATAAGAAATCGACGAACTGGCCCATCGGAAAAGACAAGCTTGGCCCATCTTTTGGCCAACGACCGGATTCCATGCAGGAATAAGTTCCCTTCTTCAGACGCAATTCAGTCGTTTAGCCATACTTTTTACTCCTTCGTACGAGGTGCTTTAGGCGAAAACAAAATTGCTGATTTTCATGATTTTTTTCAAAGGGAGGATTTCTTCACTACTTTTCCGACTTAGGGGACGTTTTATTACTACTTTCGGCCGTTACATGGAATTCTAAAATGTTTTAGTTATTTTCTAAAATTGCGGAGGTATGGCACGGTCTAGACGGGTTGCTGGGGACGTTGTCAGACGGTGTGACACGGAGGGTCAGCGGGGATAAACGGAAAAAAAACCGACGAAGATTTTTCTCTCATTAACACTCTTAAGCAGAATATGAACCAAGAAAAAGTGAGACATGTTGAAAATCGATGAAATAATACGCTTCGAAACAAAAATATTGAATTTGCCGAAAGAATGCCTACATTTTGCAATTAAAAAAATACTTTTATTTTTATTTTTAAAAATATTTCGTGTCACGTTTTTGACAAGAATATTGAAAATGCGAATACCAGATTTCAAGTAGTCCTTTCTTTCTTTTCGTTTAAACTTTCCTTTTAAAAAAATAATGAAAATCAGCAAATTTTTATGACGTTAAAGTTTGCATCGTTGGAACGCAACGAAAATAATTTTCTCCCAACCGTTAATTTCTTTTTCAGCAAAACAAAGCTACCGTGAACTTTTCTAAGATCATTATTAGATAGCTTTTCATAGATTTAGTAAAATAAATAGATTTTTGTTTGTTTGTTTGTAAACAAAAAAAATCTATTTATTTTGCTCCATCCACCTATAGCTGAGAAAGAGTTGAATTTACGGGCTCGGCTTATACGACTTTTTTGGTAGCAAATTACTTTCTCTACAAAGTTCTCATCCAAATTTTTTTCGATATATCTAATAGCTTAGGCGTTACAGCCGTTTGAATAGATATTTTCATACAATATTCACTTGAAATAATGATACCGCTGAAACGGTTGAATTTACGGACATGGCTCAATGAACTTTATTGTAGACTATCATATTTCCTGTGAGAATCCACTTGGAAAATATCGCGATATCAAAATTCGCGGAATGGTAACACTAATAATGAGAAAAACATTTTTTTCAATGGTAATCAAATGGGAAACCTTGAATTTTGATTCGCGACATCTAAATATTTTTTGACAACATCCCCCTTTCGTGAAACTTCGTTTTTGGGTACCAACTAAAGGTTTTCGGGCACGATGGGTAAATAAAAAGTTGCCCTGAAACAAATCACCCTAATATATATATATATATATATGATACTAAACACTTAGTATTAACTAATATTATTAAAATTATAAAATATTAATCAAACTAAAATTTTCTTTCAATTTCCCTATTTCCCAATTCCTAAACATTTTCTCCGAATAGTTTACTTCAAATTGCCCTACATAATCTTCCCAAAGATTAATTAATTAATACTTATTACATTTGTATTAATAAATATATAGAAATTTATGAATGGAAAATATTAATGTATATATACAAAAAAAAAGAATAGTTCAAAACCGCAACACAACCCCTCTATACGAATCATCCTTTATTCGGCGTTTTTTTTTTCGACGTCGGAAATGGCCAAATGAACGCAGATAACGAATGGCGAGAACGGGGTAGAAATGGGGGATTTTTTCACGGCTGGAGGAAAATAGACGAGTTAGAGAATGAGGGTGGATGGCAGGGAGGGTCGGGACGGGGAAGAATATTTGAGACACAAATATTCGCTGCGTTAGCTCGGACGGGATTTAATTTTCTCGGAAATAAAGCGGAGCAAGCCCGGGGCGATCCGGAGCGTACATCCGAGCAATCTCTTCCGCGGTGCGCTGCTCCTTAATCGAAATCCGTTGAAACTCGGCCTAATTAGCGTAAGAGAGAGAGGGAGGGGGAGAGAGAGAGAGAGAGAGAGAGAGAGAGAGAGAGAGAGAGAGAGAGAGAGAGAGAGAGAGAGAGAGCGATAAATTGAGGATACAATTAAATTAAATTGAACTTAAACTAAGTACGTACTTAATTTTTTTGCCTCCAAGCTGACATGGCTAATTCTCCTTGAACGAAAAATCCCCAAATCCACTAGACCCTGGCAGCCCTTCGGGGTGGGCAATTATACACGATCACCTCGAATTCGTCGGAAGGTGCACAAACATTTCTTCACGTCTAAAATTCGTCCTTCATACTTCCATGCTCACGAAAAAAAAAACTTTTTCTTAAACATGAATAAAAAATGACCAAAAGAATTCTGCACTCAAAAATTGCAAGGCTGAACGGTGAAAAGTTTGGAAAAATAAAAATGAAACGAGACCATTCATTTGGGTCTCGGCTCAGAAGCAGGTGGAACGAATTTTCGTCTTCACGATCCAGTCAGACGACGAATCCAAGTCGTTATAGAAGACTTAAGGATGTTGAGTCCCTATGAAACATGTTAATGTTAATTGTTCAATAAATAGCTTCTTGATCGTCATGAAATTTTTACACGACCTCCTGAATACTTCATGTAAAAACATACCAATTTTTCAGAATTCTATCATCATTACTTCAACCTCCTTAAGGGTTGAAATAAAAAATGATAAGAAAATTCTGAAAATTTGGTATGTTTTTGTATGAAGTATTTAAGAGGTCGTGTTAAAATTTCACGACGATTAGGAAGCTCGTTATTAAAAAATTAACATTTTGTTAAGAACAATTTTTAAAAGAAATTAAAAAAAATTTATCAATAAACTTCGTTTTGTTTCCGCAGCTTTCAGTATATTGTAGATATTATAAAATTGAGAGGTCAAAAAAAAAACTTATTGCAAAGTTACATCAGTTTCCATAAAACAACATTTAATTTGTGAATGTTAATTGTTCAATAACGAGCTTCCTAATTGTCGTGAAATTTTTACACGACCTCTGAAATACTTCATACAAAAACATACCAAATTTTCAGAATTTTATCATCATTTGCGATTTGGGACTCAACATCCTTAAATTACTCTCGAATGAGTTTTCGTCGTGAGCCCGCTTCGAAAAACGGTTCATCGTTATTTTTCTCTTAACTCTCTCAAATCTAAATTCGTATGACAAAAGACCATTGCGCGCTTTATATATATATATATATATATATATATATATATATATATATATTATATATATGTATATATATATATATATTATATTATATATATATATATATATATATACGGGGGGTTCCAGCTCAAGTCGGACAAGAATTTCCATTGTTGATTATAGATTCACATAGTGGAAAACCTCACTCCTGGTGTCAAAAAACGCCGAATTTTTCTGTTTTTTTGCCCCACCCCTTACCCTTTTGCAGCTAAAAAAAAATTTGAATCCACTCCAGCTCCAATTCCAAAAACTCCGTTTTTTTTTATTTTCAAAAAAGATACACTTTGGATCTGTTTTGTGCGCTTTTCACCAAAGCTCAACTTGTGCTTCTGATATTTACTACTTTTTTGGGGAAAATTTCGATTTTGGGGATGATTATTCGCCAGCTACGAAGTCAAAAGAGTACCATACTTTTTCGGTCTACTAATCCCACCCGAATTGAATTCCATCTAAAACCATATTTCTAAAATATTCTTTCACTTCCAAGACACATTATTTTTACCCACACGATTTTTACGCTATTTCCTTTCCAAACTATTGTCAAAAGTTCCAAACGCCTCGATTTTGTCTTCCCCCTTTCGCTGCTCAAGAGCTTCGCGAAACATAAAATTAAGTACAACTTTGGTACACTTTGACGAGTCGATTATTCCTTCCCCTATTAATATCTCGCGCCCTTAATAGCCGACCCTTCGCTCAATTAAATAAATGAATTCGTAGGGCACGGGCGCCCGCGGCTCCAACGTAATTATCCCTATCGCTTAATTCGAAGACCTTATCGGGATTTCTCGCAACGTAATTTGAGCAGAGAGAGAGAGAGCGAGAGAGAGAGAGAAAGGCAAATTAAATTCCTTAATTTTCAGGAGTTACTCATTGATAGAGACATTCCCGGGGACATTTTAAGGATGTTGAGTCCCAAATCGCAAATGATGATAAAATTCTGAAAATTTGGTATGTTTTTGTATGAAGTATTTCAGAGGTCGTGTAAAAATTTCACGACAATTAGGAAGCTCGTTATTGAACAATTAACATTCACAAATTAAATGTTGTTTTATTGAAACTGATATAACTTTGCAATAAGTTTTTTTTTGACCTCTCAATTTTATAATATCTACAATATACTGAAAGCAACGGAAACAAAACGAAGTTTATTGATAAATTTTTTTTTTATTTCTTTTAAAAATTGTTCTTAACAAAATGTTAATTTTTTAATAACGAGCTTCCTAATCGTCGTGAAATTTTAACACGACCTCTTAAATACTTCATACAAAAACATACCATATTTTCAGAATTTTCTTATCATTTTTTATTTCAACCCTTAAGGAGGTTGAAGTAATGATGATAGAATTCTGAAAATTTGGTATGTTTTTACATGAAGTATTCAGAAGGTCGTGTAAAAATTTCATGACGATTAAGAAGCTATTTATTGAACAATTAACATTAACATGTTTCATAGGGACTCAACATCCTTAATTAGACGTCGATGATGGACACCATCAATTTTTTGTGCGTTTGTCTAATGTCCATCGAAATGTTAATCGACTTGGGCTACTGATAGCAGTAATCGAGTGATAAAAATAATAATTGTGGAATTTTTCAAATGTTCAGGCAACTCTTAGCGCCGAATTTAAAACAGAAGGACTTTTTGGAAAGCGGTGCTGTACAAGAAACGAAACAGGTGAGCAAAGTTCGAGCGATGTATGCAGTCACAACTAATACAGGGTGAGGCACTAACCGTTGCCACCTTGAATATCTCTGTAATTATCGACGTCGCAAAAAAATGTTTGAAACAAAAGTTGTACCGTACGAAAGGGGTCATCAAATGGGACCATTTTTTTTTATCTCAGTAAAGGCGCTGTCGCACAGTGAAGGTCACCTCCACTTTTTTTAATGGGACGGTACATTTTTTTCAACTATCTTGTAGAGCATCGAAAACTGCATAAAAAACATTTCGGGGTCAAAGTCGTTCAAGGTCATTGAAGATCAAAAAGTGACATGAATTTTATTTTTATGTGACCTTTATTCACAGTATGTGAATAAAGGTAATTTCGAACGAAAAAACGACCTTCAAGGTCATTTAAGATCAAAAAGTGACATGAACATTATTTTTATGTGAAATTACCTTTATTTACAGTATATGAATAAAGGTAATTTCACATAAAAATAAAGTTACACAAATTGAAGTATGCTAAGAAAAAGAAAGTATTGCAAAATTTTAGGGTTCTAAATAATTTTTTAGTTCGTGCTATGTTTTTTTTTCATGATTATCGGAGTATACAGTTTTTTTATCTCGATGCAGAAAATGTTAGTGGGTGATCCAATTTAAGTCATGATTTGATTTGTTCTGTATCAATACACAATTTTTATTTGAATATTTTTTTTACCATAAAAAATTCGTACCTGCAGATTAAGAATCAATATCTGTAATTCGGTTGTGAAAATTACATCAACCACTTGATGAACAAGAACGTGGTGTTTGAATCACTGAACGTCTAACAAGTACGCATGTTTCTTTGGAGTAATATGTTGTTTTGAAGTAAGAAAACAAATGAAGAAAAAAAAAAGACAAAGAATCGAAGAAAAATACCAACAAGTCGTGTGAGCATTACCTAAAAAATGTTTGGAGCTCTCGAATTTTGTATGAATTACTTTCCCATAACTTAGTAACATTTTGCCTCGAGTACCGCGAAAAAAATTTCTTTTTTCAACCACCCTAATATATATATGTATATATATATATATATATATATATCATTGGAAATTTCGTTAAATTGATTCGAATTGTGGATTGAATAGAAAAAATGTTTCGTTCAATTTTGTGTTAATTAATTTTGATGTATTTTTTTATATAAAATTAATTATACATACATACATACATACATACATATATATATATATATATATATATATATATATATATATATGAAATATTTTAGAAAATACTAATGCATTTGTAAAATAATTTTTATTTAATATAAAACAATTTTAATTCCGTTTGCATCTTGTTTGTTCAGGAAATCGAGCATTGTTATTATCACGGCACCGTGAGAGATTATCCGGGCGCGAGTGCGGCCTTTCGAACGTGCAGCGGTGTCAGCGGTGTCATACATCTTGGCAACGAGACCTTCGTCATTCAGCCTTTTTTCGGTGGCGATTTGTCGGTCTGTAAAAATGTCTGTCCATAGATAGCACGTATGACGAAGGCACTTTTTTTTTTTACTTTATCGATCTTACAGTCATATTTTAAAAAATCACAATAATAATATTCTCTTCTTTTTTTCTTTTTCAAAAATGTTTTTTTTAATCAAAAGATAAAAACTGTGATGCTGCGATATATTAGAAAAACAGAAATATTTTGAATGACCCATGAATTGATGTTTTTTTTTTGCATTCGAAATCAAAGTGTCAACAAGTGCAATTTTTTCATATTTTCTACAAAATTAATTCTCGAGACGATATCTCGTTCAACTTGAGAGAAAGAGAGAGATAGAGAGAGAGAGAGAGAGAGAGAGAGAGAGAGAGAGAACGATTGCAATGCACATTAAAATGACCAGAGGGAGGTAAGGCTATATGAAGAACGCTCTATTTTAGCAGAAACATCCTCACATTATATTTGAGCCTCGAACCTCATCTAACAAGGGCTGTGCCAATACGGGCCGCATGGAGAATCGAAAGAACAAGAGACGTCGCCAAAAGCACACGCTCGGCCTTTCTGAGGGCACTGCCAATCGTTACACGCGGGACGTGCGCGAAACTACCAAGTACATCGAAACTGCCATCGTCATCGACAAAGCTATGGTTCGTCGAATCAACGTTATACTCTTATTTACTATTTCTATATTAATAAACAAATTTTTTAAAATAAATTACCGTTCAACAATGCTTCAGCTATTTATCAATTTTATTGTATGTTTATTGGCTTCGTCTTAATTAAACAAAAGTAAAATTAATCTAAATTTGATTGCAGTAAGCAAAAAATCATTAACCAAAATATTATTTCATAATATTTTGGGATTTCATCCCCGAATGAATTTATTTCACTTTTATTAATTAAAAAACTGAGTTGATAAACATACAATAACATTGATTAATAGCTGAAAAATAGTTCAATGATAATTGATTTTTTAATTGATTTAAAACATATTTTTTCTTGGCTAAATATGTTTTCAATCATCCGATCAATCCTAATTTTGAATAATTAAGTGTAAATGAAAAATTAATTAATGCTCAATAATTCAGACGAAAAATAATGCTTAAATATCAAAAGTTTCTATTTATTTTTAATTAGCAACATATTATTTCAATTATTTTAGAAAATCAATTATCTTCAAAACGACGTTCCAGCAATTTGTCAATTTTTATTAACTCAGTTCTTAATTATATAACACAAATCATTGATAACGATAGTATAATTGATTTTTCAAATTCTTGAACACCAACAATGCTGTCTAAAAATATGTTTATAACAACGATAAAATATATTATCGTTATCGTACTCTTGATTTTGGTTAGAAAAATTTGTCTTGAATCATTTAAGAAATCAAGTTATGGTTGGAAGCATAAACTTCATAGAAATAATTAACACCTATGACATTTATATATATATATATATATATATATATATATATATACAGGGCTGGTGGTTATTAGTCACGACCTCCTGAAAGGGTTGATGAACATCTTTTCTGCTATCAAATAACCTAGTGACTCTTAATGCAAAAGTAAACCATTTTGGAGATGTAATTATTATTATTATTATTATTTTTAATGAGTGGTAGGTAACCTCAAAATTAACCTTTCTAATTATTTATAGTTCGAGGAGACAGTTACAAGGATTTATCAATGATAAAATAAGAATAATCTGCAAATATTTTGTAATTAGGGATCCAAAACTCTGCAAGTCTAATAATTATTCTTATTTTATTGTTGATCATTCTTCGTTACCTCGTTAGCCTTAAACTACAAATAATAAAAAAGTTTGTTTCCATGCACCAGTTTTTTTGCAAATTAATTTTGAAAGTTACCTATACTTTACTTAAAGAAAAATAATATCTCGGAAACGGTTCACTTTTGCATAAAGCATTGCTGGGTTATCTGATAGCGGAAGAATTGTGATACAACGCTTTCACGGAATCACGACCAATAATCAGGAGCCCTGTATAGGGGCAAGAGAGAGGGTTCAGATTAGATTAGATGTTTATTTAACTAGAAAAAGAGAGAGAGAGATATCGAAGTATATATTACGATTTTCATAACATTATTTGAGGTCATTTAAAAAAACGTAACAGATTAAAAATGTATCGAAACGCAAACAATACATAAAAATGCTATTTTTCGTTCTCGTTGACAGTTTGACAAGAGGAATGGCAGCTCAAGATCCCAGGTTGTTCACGATGCCATCCAAGTCGCAAATATAGCAGATCTGGTGAGCTCTTTTATAATACATATATTAGGGTGGTTAAAAAAAATCGATTTTTTTCTCAACGGAAAATTGAAACATGTTAAGAAAAAGAAATTTTTGCAAAATTGAGGGTTCTAAACAATTTTTTAGTTAGTGCTCAAACGCCTTTTTCATGTTTTTTTTTTCATGATTATCGGTGTATTAATTTTTTTTTATCTCGATGCAGAAAATGTCAGTGCGTGATCCAATGTAAGTCTTGATATAATTTTTTCTGTAACAATACACCATTTTTATTAAATATATTTACTTCGGTTGTGAAAATTATATCAACCACTTGATGAACAAGAACACGGTGTTTACATCACTGAACGTCTAACAACTGTGCGTGTTTTTTTGGAGTAATATGTTGTTTTGGAGTAAGAAAAAAAATGAAGAAAAAAATTGACGAAAAATCGAAAAAAAAAATTAAAGGACGTTTGAGCACTAGCTAAAAAAATGTTTAGACCTCTCGAATTTTGAATGAATTACTTTTTCATAACGTAGTATTTTCTTCGTTGGGAACCGCGAAGAAATTTTTTTTTAACCACCCTATATGAGACGAGCGTCACAAATCGTGACGAAAAATCATGAATTTTGTTCCATTTTCGAAATCCAACAGTATTTCCGCACGCTCAATACGCGAGTCTCCGTAACATACGTGGAAACATGGCTCGGGGGTAATCAAGCGACAATCAACGCTAGCATAGGAATTTCCAAGGTGCTGACGAATTTCAACGACTACACGCAGCGATATCTTTACGATGTGTCGTCGGACACGACCCAATTGCTCACGTGAGTCCATCGACGATCGTGTGCTTCTCTTTTTTGCTTCTTTTTTTTAAATTAATTTTATATAATATATAATATAAAATTAATATAAAATATATTAATATTAATATAATATAATTATTATATAAATATTATACTATATAAATATATAATATTAATATAATATAATATATAAATTAATAAAATATTAATATAATATAATATAAAATTAATGCAAAGTGTTTGCATTCTCTTTATCCGGATTAATAAATCCGCAATTGGTAGAAACGTGTTTTTTAATCGAAATTTACTATTTGCAACGTGTGAAAAATTAAAGTATCGAAGGGAAATATTAAGAATAATTTTTTTCGTTAAAAATAAGTCTACTCAACTTTGAAGTAATTCTAAATAATCCTATGATAACAATATTCTTCGATTTAGGAATTATCGCCAATGCATTTTGAATTTGTCGATTAAATTTTTTTTTGGAAATTTTCTGTTTGAAAAGTAGTTGAAATTATTTTGAAAAAATTATTTTATTTGAAACTGGTCAAATCCAGTTAAAAATAATCCTATAAATATATATAAAAATATATATATATATATATATATATATATATAAAATAATCTATGAAAAATATATATAAAAAAAATATATATATAAAAATATATATAAAAATAAATCCATGAGAATAGTCATTTCTGTAGGAACTATTTTTAATCATTGAATTCATTTAGGTTGCTTGGGCTATCTATTGCTATTTATTTTGCTATTTTCATTTCGAAGCTTTCTCTATGATCCTGCTTCTGTATTATCGTTAAAGAAAAAGTTTTTCATTCGGGTTTACATGGGCTATTTATTTGTATTTACTTTTTCTATTTCCATTTTGCGTTTTTCATTAATCATACTTTTTTTATAGCCTTTATTTCAGAAATAATAGTTTTTAATTTCCTGATACTATTGTTCATTATTGCAATTTCGATGTTGTTGTTATTGATACTATTTTTTTATTTTAATTTTTTCATATCGTTTTCATTCAGTCGGTTTGGACTATTTATTTCTATTTATTTTTCAACATACACGTAGGAAAATAATTTTCCCTTCAGGTCTCCTGTTGATTGCTATTTATTTTTCTATTTCCACTTCGAGTTCGCCGTTATTCACACTATTTTTTTTTACCTCCATACCGAAAAATAGTTTTTCGAAGACCTTCACGAATGATGAATAATTAAAAAACCGACAAAATTTGCCCATCGAATAAGAAGCAAAATCCCTGCAACATAATCGTTATGTTGTGCGACGGGTCTCTCGGATTCCAGGGGTGAAACATTCCAGGGTGGTGAGTCGGGGCTTGCCACCGAGGGGACCGTTTGCAGCACCAAATCCGTAGGCGTAAGCGTCGACGTCAACACATACGAGCCTCATTTACTTGCTGGAACTATGGCCCACATGATTGGCCATAATATCGGGATGGGCCATGACGACGGAAGTACGTTCGATTCTCCGCGCAAACGGCGACCCTCGAAATCCGACGGATATCGAAAGGTCCCTTGAGGGCTCTTTGGGTATCCGTCCTCGACTGGAAATCCGACGCGTCTAACCTCAAAGGGAATTCTCAAGTCTTTGATGTTACACGCTCTCCTGCAATTATTCTATCCAATAGCATGTCATTTAAGGATGTTGAGTCCCAAATCGCAAATGATGATAAAATTTTGAAAATTTGGTATGTTTTTGTATCAAGTATTTCAGAGGTCGTGGAAAAATTTCACGACAATTAGGAAGCTCGTTATTGAACAATTAACATTCACAAATTAAATGCTGTCTTATGGAAACTGATGTAACTTTGCAATAAGTTTTTTTTTTGACCTCTCAATTTTGTGATATCTACAATATACTGAAAGCAACGGAAACAAAACAAAGTTTATTGATAAATTTTTTTTTATTTCTTTTAAAAATTTTTCTTAACAAAATGTTAATTTTTTAATAACGAGCTTCCTAATCGTCGTGAAATTTTAACACGACCTCTTAAATACTTCATACAAAAACATACCAAATTTTCCGAATTTTCTTATCATTTTTTATTTCAACCCTTAAGGAGGTTGAAGTAATGATGATAGAATTCTGAAAATTTTGTATGTTTTTACATGAAGTATTCAGGAGATCGTGTACAAATTTCATGACGATTAAGAAGCTATTTATTGAACAATTAACATTTTGTTAAAAACAATTTTTAAACGACATAAAAAGGAATTTATCAATAAACTTCGCTTTGTTTCCGTTGCTTTCAGTATAGTGTAGATATTACAAAATTGAGAGGTCAAAAAAAAACTTATTGCAAAGTTACATCACTTTCCATAAGACAACATTTTATTTGTGAATATTAATTGTTCAATGACGAGCTTCCTAATTGTCGTGAAATTTTTACACGACCTCTGAAACACTTTATACAAAAACGTACCAAATTTTCAGAATTTTATTATCATTTGCGATTTGGGACTCAACATCCTTAAAATCACGTTTCCGTTTGGGTCTGAAAAAAAACTTCTCTCTCTCTCTCTCTCTCTCTCTCTCTCTCTCTCTCTCTCTCTCTCTCTCTCTCGCTCGGGTAAACTCAAAGTTAAAAAAAAAACAGTAAGCTTTAAAATTATCCGAGAGATTCGAAAAAAAGAATAAACAACAAACCGAAAAAAAGAAGACAAAAATAAATGAGAACAATTATTCATGAAACATAATCGAAGCGGCGGAAAGTAAAAAAGACACGAGGGAACAAACGTCAAAAAATTCTATGAAAGAATGCAAAATCGACGTAAAAAAAAGGAACTAAAGAATGGAAAAAAATAAATAAAGAGAAATTAAGAATTAAAAATGAAAGTGCCAAAGAAAAATATGTTCGTGAAAAAAAAGGAAAAAGAAACGATCTTACAGAATTATGGAAATGACAAAATTAAGATTAAAAAAATGTGCTATTTTCTAATCTTTTTTCCTTAAAAAAAAATATGGAAAAAATTCCGTGAATAACTTTGCCAAAAGTGAACCAAAAATGAAGAGGGAGAGAGATAGAGAGAGAGAGAGAGAGAGAGAGAGAGAGAGAGAGAGAGATCACAAATCGCCAGGTGTTTTTAGCACGACGACTGCGCACCGTTTGCTCTGATCGAATGATAAAAACACTTTTATTTTCGTTGCTTTTTTTCTGCCCTTTTCTGCATCCGTTTCATAACTTGTCTCCTCAGGGGAGAATTGTTTCTGTCGGGATTGGCACGGCTGCATCATGGCCAAGTCGATCGTCGGTATGGACAACGTCCAACCGTACAAATTCTCCGAATGCAGCATATCGGATTACCAGTCCGCTTTGCAACAGGCCAACGGTATCTGTCTCCTCAACAAACCGAATGAGGTGAGGATAACTCGGTCGGAATTTACCCCCTATTGTTTCACGGCTCGACTCATCCAACGAGGTTGCTTGTACAAAGGCGAATATTCGCCGCACATATATACATATATATATATATATATATATATATATATATATATATATATATATATATATATATATATATATATATATATATATATATATATATATATATGTATATATGTATATATGTATATATATGTATATATGTATATATAAATATGTGTATGCATAGAGGGTGATTCACGACTATTAGGGTTTGCTTGTTGAGAATGTAGGGTCTGTCATAGCGAGCAAAACTTTTTTTTTTAATGTCGTGCGACAAAAATTGACCGACATATCCTCGGTCAAAGTCCGACGCTGAGTAAACAATACAGTACAGTAGTTGCTGACACGCGATTTTTTTTTCGTCAAATATTAAATAATAACCAAAAAATATTAAATCGTATTATCAACTTTCAAAGCAAGACTCCGGGTTCATGATGTTTTGCAAAAAAAAATTATTTAAGAAAAAATAAATGCGCTCTTCGAAAGTGGATTCGAAGCCGTTCTGGATGCGGCTTGCGCGTTCCGCGCGTGGCAATTAAATTCAACGTTAATCGATGAAACACTCAAACCGCCTGAAAACCTCTTTTCTCACCCAAGCGAACAATTTCCCGATGGAACGCTCGTTAGAACTCGACCACGATTAATTTGTATTTTCGCTTTAAATTGATCGAGCACAGTGTCGCCATTCGTGTAATGTCATTTCTCTCGTTCTCGGTACGCCACCTGTCCGCGTTGGAACGCGCGTTACGCATTCGTGTTCGGAACACACAGGTGACACTCAGATCGTGCGGGAACAGGGTTATCGATGACGGTGAGCAATGTGATTGCGGCACCATGGAGGAGTGTCCGGATTTGGATCCATGCTGTGATCCAATCACGTGCAATCTTAAATCCGAGTCGGAATGCGCTACCGGTCCGTGCTGCAGCAACTGCAAGGTGAGTTCCGATTCGAACAGAGCGACGCTGACTCGATCAACGTTTAATTCATACGGTATTGTCAACGGAATAGGTACATCAAGACTTGAGTCTGATCTTTGCAAATGAGATGGAACGTAAGATTCTGATAAGAAAAGTCCTCATCCATTTTTCTCTCCGACGCACCGTTGCTGAGATAGTCATCGATCGATGATAGCCTATCCGGTGCGTTGCTCGGCGTTATGGGCGTGGCGCGCGGCGCCTCGCTGGGCGCCCGGCGCGCCCACCGGGCGCCGCGCGCCCCACCGGGCGCCGCGTGCCCCACTGGGCGCCGCGCGCACCCCACACCGTGTACGATCGTCTGCGCCACGGCATATCGGTTGTCTCGTTTATATATTAATATCCAAGCAACGGAACATCGGAGAGAAAAGTGGCTCAGGACTTTTCCCTTCAAAATTTCACGATCTATGCAGCCTGCGAGTTGCCGAGCCGAAACTTAGTGCACCCCGTATACGTAACGCGCGTTTAGTCGTGAATTTAGTGCTATTGCATGACGTTGCCTCCCCGCGTGGCCTATTATCGGCAAAACAGTAACGCTCGACAAGTATTGCCGTGGAACGATCACCGCGCTCGGCATTTGCAGCACTCAATCGGTCCCTATAAACTCACGCGTTTCATCGCGCTTGACAAAACGATCACCACGCGAGACTACTCGAGAGCTATATCCAATAGCGTCTCGTGGACCAATGACGGCGCATCGTTACGACACGATGGCCTCTCTCGTTGAGCTCCTTCAACGAGAAACAAAGCGATTCCGTTACGAGGCCTCGTTTGGGTCTCGAGCCTCCGCACCATCCTTACCACCGTTTACACGGGAGCCAGGAAAATTGTTTCCCGCTGTTACGGGTTTTTCTCAAAATGAGAGGAAATAATTCGAAAGTTCAATTTATACCGCGAAGTTGCTAGAGGCAACTCAAGGAAAAAATTGTTTTGGTCGCAGTTGCGGGCACATGGCCACGTGTGTCGCGAGTCAACGAACGAGTGCGATTTGCCGGAAGTGTGCACCGGCGAGACCGGACAGTGTCCGGTCGACGTTTACAAGAAAAACGGTACACCCTGCTCGAAGGACGCGAGCTATTGTTTCAACGGTATTTGCCCAACGTTGGATCTTCAGTGCGAGCAAGTGTGGGGCAAGGGTGGAAAGGCCGCTGACAGGCAGTGCTTCGAACAATTCAATTCAAAGGGCTCGATAAATGGCCACTGCGGTACCGATAATGAAGGTCATTACGTCAAGTGCGGCGCGGAGTAAGTTTCACTTTGTTTCTCGTTCGAGCAAAAAAGAAACATATATACACAGGGTGTACCATCTACGTTGGCAAAACGGAATATCCCGAGAGGGATGCATTTTAGGAAAAATTCGTTTAAACAAAAGTGTCACGGTTTATCGAATAAAAAATAATGGCGAAGGTTATTTTGTATTTGATGACAATTTTCAAGGTTATTTCAAGGTCAACTTAAGTTTTTCAAATGAGAACCAAAATTTCGTTGTTCAGAATAATTTTTTTGCGATATACGATCAGTAACATGTAAAGCTTTTTTCCGTTTGACTTCAATTTTTGAAGATATTTTGAATATGCAGCCAAATTGGTAAGTACAGAAGATGAAAAATATTTTGAAAAAAGCTTCAAAAAGTTTCCGGCGAAGCTTATCTATTTTGATCCGCGAAAAATAATTGCGAAATACAAATATTGGTTCCGAAAAACTAAAGTTGACCTTGAAGATGCTCACCGGCTGAAAAAAAATCTTCAACATCAAATTTTTCATTCCTTGAAACCATGTAACTTTAGTTTGAAACATTTTTTTTATAAAATGCATCTCTTTTGCGATATTACAGTACGCCAACTTATGTGGTACACCCTGTAGATGTATAATTTTCTACGTGAGTTTTCGTTCCTCGTAAACAGGAACGTCAGATGCGGTTCTCTGCAGTGTCAATCGGGCAAGAAACAGCCGGTGATCGGTCGAATGGAGCAGCCCTATTTGCGGGCCTTCATTACCATCAAGGGGAAGGAATACGAGTGCAAGTGAGTTTTCCATTGAAATTAATGTTCCACGATCAAAACGGAAGGCAAGCGACAAAAAATGGGCAATTTTTCTGTCATGCAATTTTGTACGAAAAACAATTTTCGTTCCGTAAGACTGAAACATCTCGATTTTTCGCCTTTCATCACAGAGCTACAACAGGCAAAGTCGAGGGTTCCGAGATGCCATGCATGGGTCTCGTACGCGATGGGACTACTTGCGGTGAAAATTTGGCAAGTCTTGCTTCTCTCCTATATCGTTTGACGATAAAAAAAGGATTATATATATATATATATGTAGTGGTTGCATATGAAACCACCGGCTGCCAATAGATGGCGTTAGATAGACCATTTTCTCGAATTAAGGATGTTGAGTCCCTATGAAACATGTTAATGTTAATTGTTCAATAAATAGCTTCTCAATCTTCATGAAATTTTTACACGACCTCCTCAATACTTCATGTAAAAACATACCAAATTTTCAGAATTCTATCATCATTACTTCAACCTCCTTAAGGGTTGAAATAAAAAATGATAAGAAAATTCGGAAAATTTGGTATGTTTTTGTATGAAGTATTTAAGAGGTCGTGTTAAAATTTCACGACGATTAGGAAGCTCGTTATTAAAAAATTAACATTTTGTTAAGAACAATTTTTAAAAGAAATTTTAAAAAATTTATCAATAAACTTCGTTTTGTTTCCGTTGCTTCAGTATATTGTAGATATCACAAAATTGAGAGGTCAAAAAAAAACTTATTGCAAAGTTACATCAGTTTCCATAAAACAACATTTAATTTGTGAATGTTAATTGTTCAATCACGAGCTTCCTAATTGTCGTGAAATTTTTACACGACCTCTGAAACAAATTTTCAGAATTTTATCATCATTTGCGATTTGGGACTCAACATCCCTAAGTATGTTGAGTCCCAAATCGCAAATGATAATAAAATTCTACATTCTAATTCTAATAACCGGACGGCTAGCCTCAGCGTTATTTTTTTCCTCTTTACAATGAAATTCACGAATTCTTTCTGCGTGGAATACGATCGTTGGCCAAAAGATGGGCCATACTTCGAGTGAACCAGCTCGTCGACTTCCTACCGAACCACTTTCTTTTCTTTTGCTCAAAAATGGGCAGGTTCATATGCAACCATCTGATAATATATAATATATTAAAAAAAACAATAATAATGATGATGATGATAATAATAAAGGGGCACGAATGCGATTGATTTTTTTTCTTTTCCTCATACGTCTTACAGATATGCTTCAATCAGACATGTACCAGTCGTTTTCCACACATTGATCTCACCACATGTCCGAGCAATCATAACAACAAGGAGTGCTCGGGAAATGGAGTGAGTGGATCTTGATGAACTTTTTTTTGTTTTTCATTTATTAAAAAGGTTTTCTACCTTACCAAAAAATAAAAATAAATTATCGTACAAAAAGATGTATATAGATATTTATTTATTTATTTATTTATTTATTTTCATCAATGACTCGCGATCGCTTAATGAATTAATTTAAAAAAAGAATTCGTCCTCCACAACGTTGAGGTGTGGATAAAAATGCATATAGCCACCTGCACATTTAAACGTCCCTGAAAAAACGAATGCATACTTTTCAAAAACATTCGCAACTATGCTCGAAAAAAACGCCCTTTTTCGGAAATATTTTACGCGATTTTATCGCGTCTTTTTATTCGTGTGGGTTTGTTTGAGATTTTTAGATATGTTTTTTTTTTCAACTTGTCACCCAAATTCCTGAAAAATTAAACGTTTTTCCATGTGATTGTTTTTCTTCGGCTCGTTTGTTCGTTCAAACGCGCACTTGTCTGCGTTCGACAGGCTTGCACCAACGTGAACAAATGTCACTGTTATTCCGGTTGGAGCGGTTCCGACTGCTCGATACAGCAGAAAATAACGACTCAAAAGCCAACTACCTCGAGCACCGAAAAGCCTGGTAAATCTACCACAGAGACCAAACTCCAGAAGAAAGAGACCCCCTACGGTAAGCAACAGCTTTTCAAACGTCGAGTCCATTTCTGCGTAAGAATTTCTACGCTCGCATTTTCTCACAAATGCGAATTTACTAACAAGTTTTAGTAACAATTTTTTTTTTGTTACTAAATTTAGTAACTGAATTTAGTAAATTTACTAAATTATTCAGTTACTAAATTCAGTTCGGTTTCAGTTCAGTTTCAGATTCACTTCAGTTTCAGTTCAGTTTTAAATTCCGTTCAGATCAAATTTAGTAAATTTACTAAATTATTCAGTTACTAAATTCAGTTCAGTTTCAGTTCAGTTTCAAATTCCGTTCAGATCAAATTTAGTAAATTTACTAAATTATTCAGTTACTAAATTTAGTAACGAGTTTTACGCTCGCATACCGTCACAAATCGGACCCTCATTTTTTCTCTGACATAAGAATATTTTGAAAAATATAAATAGTCTCCATTGCGATTGCGTAAAATGGTAATAAGCATCCAATAAATATGTATACACATTCACAGAGTCGTTCAAAAAGTGACGTCCATAATCACGATGATGCCTCGTATCAATATTCATTCGAATCACCCCCGTGCATGTTCTACGATCTTTTTTACTTTTCGAGAAAAAAACATCTCCATTTTTTTCGAGTTTTTTTATTTAATAAAGTAAATTTTAATTTAATTTTTATTTTATTAATTATTATTTGTATTAATTGTGCATTCAATAAAGTAAATTTTAGAAAATTACCTTATTTACCTTGCTATAGGGTGGATTTTTTTTTCTCTTCGGTGTATATGCTTTCAACTTGGAAATTTTTCAAACGAATTGGGAATCATTCAAACTAGTATGAGTAATTTTTTTTTCATTATCTGAACTTTAGTGCTCGCTTATCTCAAACGTTTTTGCAACACTGTTGATCAAAATCTACGGTATAAACGTTCAGTTAGTCACTTATTTATTGTTCAACAGTGAACTCCACAACGAAAATACAAGTTAAAAAAAGTTGCCAAGAAAGTACACTCGCATAAGTGAATAATAAAAAAAAAAGATTTTTCCTCGAAAAGTAAAAAAGATTGTGGAACAGATGCTGGTGATTCGGATAGGCATTTATAGCGGGCGTTTAGATTTTCCTCGCGGACGTTATTTTTCGGCTCATTTATTGGATTGGACCTGATAAAAAAAAAACGAAAAATATTTGGAGTATTTTTTTTGCCAAATATGTGGAGAATTCTCGCCAGATATTTTGCCAAATATTTGGTGTATTCCAAATTTTTTATAGTCTTTCCATTGATGTTGAAAGAGCTCGCATAAAAATTTTTGTGCGCAAATAAATAAAAATCTAAAAAGTTACGGGCCTCTAAATATGGCCGTGAATAAAAAGGGTTGACCCGGTTGCAAAGCTCCCATTCATCTGAAACAGAAATTAAACCAATTTTCTTGATCAACAAATATGTCAGTACAGCAGGTGCCGAAGAGAGAGAAAAAATTCAAATAGCAATTATCCGAAACCAAAGTTAATCTTTCGCCCTATTTTTTACACTTTTTACAAAAAAAAAAAAAATAGTGATAATTTCGAGACTTTTTCGCTTTTTTTCAGTTTTGACATTTTTTCAAAATAGTAATAATTTCGAGAAAAACGCATTTGAACTTTTGAGTACAATTTTAAACAACTGCAAGTCTAAGTGGTATAATAGCATGTTATACTTACGTTATATTAATCAGTCATTCTTGCCTCATAAAGTGTGCCTTCCTCGACATCGGAATTATGATTTTGACGCTCGTTCTTTCCTGCGAGCAGTTCTAGCTTCCTTAGAAGCTCCTGAAGTTCGTGAGGTCTCGTTTGTTATCGTAAATATTGGGAATTTTTAAATTTTCTTTTGAGCACATATTTAAGAGTCTATAATTTTTAAAAATGCCAAAAAAATTACTTTCCAAAATTCTAAACTAGAATCCTGACTTAATGTCCTTATTACCATTTCACGTTATCTTTGCTTTCTAATTGCGTTATCGTTATGGAGTGCACTATTGAGCAATAAATAAATAACCAACTGGACACTAAAATTGATTACATTTCCCTAGACTTTAGGCCTTTAATTTCGATCGAAAGTTGAAAAAAAAAATCATTTCAGAGGATCGTCAATTTTTTATTCGGAATTTAACTATCTTCGTTTTACTGTACTCAATATGGAATATTTTTTCCCCCGAAACCTCAACTTTTTCTGGTAATTACTCATCATAAAAAAATACTGATATTTATTCCAAGAAGACTTGACAAACTTCTATAAATTATTTTTTTCGGTCGCACAATCTCCGTGCAAGACGCTTGAAAGACTAAATAATTATTAATATCGTTCAAAAACTATTTCGATATCGACGAATTTTTCGATATAAAAATAACGACCCCAGTTTTTTCCACGAGGATGATAAACTGTACTCGAAATCTTTCGTATATCCATGAAGCACGGATTTTTCTTTATCTCCCCGGACCATAAAGTCTCGTATTCGTAGTCTAAAAATCGAAGCAATACTCCAGGATAATGGACCGGATAGGATCCGACATTCGCATATATAAAATCGACCCATATATTATTATTATCACGATTATTATTATTTTTATGGTTTGCCGGCGATCTTCAACGTGCGATAGCGAGGCAGTACGTAATCGAAGTCTTATCCCCCCCTCCTCCCCTTTTCGGAAGAGAGGGAAGGAGGGAGAGAAAGAGGTAACGATTTCTCCGGGGAGATGACGAACAATCATTTTCCGATTCTCTGCCTCGTCTATCTCGAACGTTTATACATTTCGAATCGATGGCCTCGTCTTTCGCTCTATAAAAATGATCCGTACATATATGTCATTCTCTTTGTATGTACAAATTTATTGCTAACATTTCACAGAATCGCAGCGAACTTCCATTCGCAGTAAAACAAAGGACAAAACGCTTTACACCGATTTTTTTTTCATTTTCTTTATGCACGGAAAAAAAATTTAGGAGCTCGTTTTTTTTTCTGTTTCATCATTTTGTTGAAGCGTGCATTAAGAATTGGGTTCCCGTGAGAATTTTCTGGAATTCGTCCCAGAATCTCATTTTGCGCAGGGAAGTAAAGAGGGAGAAAAAAAATGATGAGAAAATAAACGAGCTCCTCGAGATGACGAAGCTCGGGTGCAAAGGCACAAGGTAGCTTTTTTTTTACCGCGTCCTGGAGACTTTTTGTCCTCCCCACCAAATAAATACATACATATATATATATATATATATATATATATATATATTTATTTATATATGCGGAGCTGCAATAAAGGGAGTCGTAAAGATGTTAAGGGAAAACGTCATACGTTCACCGAGTTCAACGACACATAAAAGACAGGGGAGAAAAAAATGATGGGAAATACGAGAAGAAAAAAGGGGGAGAAAAACGAGGCTAAAAAAATAAGACGAGTAAACAAAAAAAGAGAAAAATAAAATGGCAACAAAACACTGCGACAAGATCGAACGAGGACCAAATGCTATATACATTTTATATATATATATACAGAGCGATTCACAACTATCAAGGTTCCCTTTGTGAGCACAGAGGAGGGGTAACTGCGACCAAAACGCTTTTTTTTTTAATATCGTGCGACAAAAATTGCCCGAGATATTTGCGTTCAAAGTCCGAGCAGTGAAGAATGGCACGGTAGCTGCGCACGCGCGGAACGCGCGAGCCGAATCTAGCACAGCTTCGAATCCACGTTCGGACAAGTGCATGATTTTTCTTACCATTATTATTTTTCGGTAAAGAGTCACGAACACGGTAAATCGCTTTGAGAAACGATAATGCGATTCAATAATTTTCGTTTACCGTTCGATACTTGAAGGAAAGCGAAAATTCGGACGTGAGGAACCACTGTGCGATTGTTTACTCAGCGCCGAGCTCAGCACGGAATATCTCGGCCAATTTTTGTCGCACGGCGTTTTTGAAAAGAGCGTTTTGCTCGCAATGACAAAGCCTAAATGCTCACCACCTTACAATCGCAAATTACCCTGTAAATCCTGTTTATTCCTTGCTGAATCATCGTCAAGGAAAAAAAAATAAATTCGTTTTGTTTTTTTCTTTTCTTTATCATTTCATTTTTCTTTTTTTTTCTTTGAGGTATAATTTATAGATCGGCGAGATGAAGAAAAGAAAAAGGTAATTTTAATAATTTGCGGGGCTCATACGATCAGCTGTGCACATAAGAAACTCCAAGTACATGTACATACACGTACTCCCTCGTAATTACTACCACCATTACGGGCGATACGTGCTGTGTGTGTGCTCTCCTTCTTTTTTTTTTTCTTCCGGTGCAGTCGTACGTCCTATTACTCGACGTGTAAAAAAGAAGGAAAATATGTGTATACATGTATAATTCACCACTGCACAGGTATGTGTACAGGTATGACGGAGAGGAGCCGGTGGACGAGCTGCGCAGAGCCCCCGAATTCACCGGAGACCGGAAGCACTCATTGACATCCGGAGTCGTCCTCTTTCCTTCTTTTTTTTTCCTTCTCGCGCCATATTTCTCCTTTCCATATCGATATGACGTTTCAGATTTTTTTTTCGTCGATTCGGCTGCTCGAGTATCAACGAGAGGGCGAGAAGCGGCGGGGAGGAAAGAATATATTTTTTTTCAATGCCCTTAGCGCCTTCACAATCATCATTATAAATATTTTAGGTATATCGTATATATCAGAATGCGATTTTCTACGATCTAGTTTTGAAGTATAATTTATATTACTGTTTGAGGAGTTGGGCTACTGTGACAACTCGAAAATCAGGGTTATTTTTTTAAATTTAGTTCTGAAGGTATAACTAAGGTGATTGAATTCAATGATTGAAGTCAATTATTGACGGAGTTAGAAATAATCTCGCAAACCAAAAAATGAGTTTTTTTCCTTAAAATAGTATTGGATAGCACTCGATCGACATTTTTTGCTATCGTATTTTAATGATTTAAAAAAATTGCATTTTTTTCGATTTCTCGAAAAAAACATTACATTATCAATGTTAATAACTAATGGAGGAAAACGTCAGTCGCGAATAAACTACAATTACATTGAATGAGTGTACCAAATTTCAGGTCAATTCGTTCATTAGATGTCAAAAAATTGTGTCCACAGCTTTGAAAAACATAGTTCCAAAAAAAAACGCGTTTAAAGTTTGCCCAACAGTTCTATCGTTCTAACCATAAGTATAACTCCAATATGCGATTCGTGCACTACATGTTGGACCTCTTCGATTTGAGTTTCCTCAAGCAGCGGATTTGTTTTTGAAATTTTCACAGTAGCCTACCCCCTCAATTTATAATCGTAATAAGGACGTAATTATTTATCGAATTTATGTTCATTGTCATAATATCATTCCAGAAATAAGAATAAACTTGTTTATCCACAAAAAATGAATAATTGTAACGAATTGTATAATTAGAGGAGTTTTTTCTAACCATCTTTGTGTTGTTATTATTATACCTATTATTACTCTTATTTTTGTATTTTTGTAAAAAAAAAACTTGCAACGCAAGTTATGCAAATAAAAATCGATTATTATTATTATTATTACTATTATTTTTGTATTATTATGATTATTCATTTCATTAAGAATAAACTTGTTTATCCACAAAAAATGAATAATTGTAACGAATTGTATAATTAGAGGAGTTTTTTCTAACCATCTTTCTGTTGTTATTATTATTCCTATTATTATTCTTATTTTTGTATTTTTGTAAAAAAAAAACTTGCAAAGCAAGTTATGCAAATAAAAATCGATTATTATTATTATTACTACTATTATTTTTGTATTATTATGATTATTCATTTCATTTCATGATTATATATATATATATATATATATATATATATATATATATATATATATATATATATATATATATATATATATATATATATATATATATATATGTATACACAGTGCTAATTACGATAAATAATTATATTATTTTAGTTATATTATATATATATATATATATATAATATATATATATATATATATGTATACACAGTGCTAATTACGATAAATAATTATATTATTTTAGTTATATTATATATATATATATATATATATATATATATATATATATATATATATATATATATATATATATATATATATATATATATATATATATATACAGTGCTAATTACGATAAATAATTATATTATTTTAGAAATGATCATGTTTGTTCTTACCGTTGACATTGCCACTAATGTTGATATTATTTCCAGCCTGTGTTATTCAACTAATATCGACACATAACATTAAATTGTTGTCAGCTGTACATACAATAACATATCATACGACATTTGATGAATTATTTTATAACAAACGTTTGTCTTTGAATCGCCATGTCTCAAATTATTGTTAACATTGTAGTGATATTTAAGCTTTCGATTGAGAATTAAGTGTCTGACGAAGCGGAGCACGCAAAAAAAGTGCGACACGAACAAATTGACTGGCAAAGTGATCGGTAATTTTGCAGAGGCCGAGAGTCCAGCTCTCAGTACACCAGCTATGGTACTTATCCTGCTAGGGGTCGTGAAGGGGGTCTTCATTTCTTTTGCACTAATGGCTCTTTGCTACAGGTACAGTGGCGTCGGAAAAAACCGAACAGAAACAAAATTACAATAAGTATAAGCTGATAATGTGTACAGATACTGCAAGCTCGTTTGATTTAAATGTCGAATATTTAAGCCAGTGAATGCGTGAACAAGCGACAGAGGGAGAGAGAGAGAAAGAGAAAGAGAGAGAGAGAAAGAGAGAGAGAGAGAGAGAGAGAAAGAGAGAGGAGAGGACGAGGGAGCGAGAACGACTAAGAAAGGCTAAAAAATGTGACGAGATTTTTTAGTACGTGTACGACCCCAAGGATACAAAGAATAATTAATAAAAGCTTACTCGATACACTGTTATTCATTTAAATGATAAAATCACTCAATCTTAATGATTTAATGAAATTCATTCCTACCATTAGTTATTCAAATTAATTATTGTAATTATTTATTCAAATTCATTAGTATAATTAGTTAATCAAATTAATTATTTTGATTGATCATTTTAATTAACTATGTGAATTTGACCAAACGAATGACTTATTTCGGTTTGATTTCACCAATTGACTGATTACATTTTTATTCGGCTAATTAATCAATATAAATTTCATTTGTCTCATTAATTAACTTAAATTACTTCGATTGATTAATTAATTTTAATTATGTGAATTATTAATTTTATTTGTAGCATAATAAAATTGAGACAGGGTGAAAGATCATTCGATAAATCAATTACTTCGATTAACTGGTGAAATTCAATTAATAACTTTTCAATACTTGAGGCAGTATGATGTTATTTTGGATTAGATATTTTATCCTCATCATTTTCATATCTATATACTTGTATAGATATGAAACGATTTAAGGGAGCCTACGACTCTGGAGCCCGGAAGTCGGTCAATTACGACAATTTTTTAATGGATAGAAACGAAGTTTTATCTTCGAAGTACGTAGAAAAATTGAAAAATATGGATTTTTCATAAAATGGTACATGTTTGAATGAAAAAAAATCTTTTCGGTAAAAGAAATTGCCGAAAATATTTTTTTTCGGAAATACTTTTCAACAGATCTAAATCCCCCAGGTACTTCGATGTAAAGAATTGTTACGGGGTTCGAAAAAAAAAATTCACGTTAATCGGTGAAGAATTGGCGATGGAATGTTGCCGATCGCGGGGCAATGTCGGACAAGGGTGGCTTGTTTCGCTCGGCTTAAGGATGTTGAGTCCCTATGAAACATGTTAATGTTAATTGTTCAATAAATAGCTTCTTAATCGTCATGAAATTTTTACACGACCTCCTGAACACTTCATGTAAAAACATACCAAATTTTCAGAATTCTATCATCATTACTTCAACCTCCTTAAGGGTTGAAATAAAAAATGATAAGAAAATTCGGAAAATTTGGTATGTTTTTGTATGAAGTATTTAAGAGGTCGTGTTAAAAATTCACGACGATTAGAAAGCTCGTTATTAAAAAATTAACATTTTGTTAAGAACAATTTTTAAAAGACATAAAAAAAAATTTATCAATAAACTTCGTTTTGTTCCCGTTGCTTTCAGTATATTGTAGATATTATAAAATTGAGAGGTCAAAAAAAAAACTTATTGCAAAGTTACATCAGTTTCCATAAAACAACATTTAATTTGTGAATGTTAATTGTTCAATAACGAGCTTCCTAATTGTCGTGAAATTTTTACACGACCTCTGAAATACTTCATACAAAAACATACCAAATTTTCAGAATTTTATCATCATTTGCGATTTGGGACTCAGCATCCTTAAGCGCTGCAATTTTTTGTACAAAATTATGTGAAAAAATTTGCCAAAAATACTCAAAGAGATGTAGAATAAATGCTGCTAACCGGAATTTCCATTCTATCGACTGGCTATCGACGAAAAAATTGTCGAAATTCACCTCTTTTCCGGGCCCTAGTCTACTGATCTTCCTCAATATACAAGTATTCAGTAAACATCATACATGGTAAAGAATTCATTTTTATTGCACACGTGCAATTTTGCAAAAAAAAAAATTAAAAAACGTTATCTCACGACGAATCCTAGGGTTCGTAGCTTCTCATTCGCAAGGTCGTCTTTTCTCCCCTCGTTTTTTCCCTAGACACTCTCTCTCCCTATTTCTCTCTTCAGAAAGAAAATCATTTGCCAAACGAACCCTGAGAGTTATCGTTTTTGTAGTCCTCGTTGTGTATAGCCGTCATCATCGTCATCGTCGTCGTCGTCGTCATCGTCGTCGTTGTTAAAATTGTTTCACGTCGACCAATATTTTCCCACGTATGAAATACATCGTTGCAATTGACTAGACATATTATTCTCACCTGAATAATGTTGCATAGGGGATGGATTAATAAATTAGCATATAATTATCGATCGCTTTGTTATTCTATTGCAAATTTTCGAAGAGTCGAGGAGCGCATCACACGTCCCTGATAACGATAAATTTACAACAATGGAATATCGATGAGACGAATATGCACACGCGCGCGCGCGCGCGCGCGCGTGTGTGTGTGTGTGTGTGTGTGTGTGTGTGTGTGTGTGTGTGTGTGTGTGTGTGTGTGTGTGTGTGTGTGTGTGTGTGTGTGTGTGTGTGTGTGTGTGTGTGTGTGTGTGTGTGTGTGTGTGTGTGTGTGTGTGTGTGTGTGTGTGTGTGTGTGTGTGTGTGTGTGTGTGTGTGTGTGTGTGTGTGTGTGTGTGTGTGTGTGTGTGTGTGTGTGTGTGTGTGTGTGTGTGTGTGTGTGTGTGTGTGTGTGTGTGTGTGTGTGTGTGTGTGTGTGTGTGTGTGTGTGTGTGTGTGTGTGTGTGTGTGTGTGTGTGTGTGTGTGTGTGTGTGTGTGTGTGTGTGTGTGTGTGTGTGTGTGTGTGTGTGTGTGTGTGTGTGTGTGTGTGTGTGTGTGTGTGTGTGTGTGTGTGTGTGTGTGTGTGTGTGTGTGTGTGTGTGTGTGTGTGTGTGTGTGTGTGTGTGTGTGTGTGTGTGTGTGTGTGTGTGTGTGTGTGTGTGTGTGTGTGTGTGTGTGGCCTGATGTGGTAACGATATGAGAACACGACGAACATAAATTAATCAACGACCTGATGGCAACGATGACAACGGTGACGTTGCCGCGTTCATTTTATCTAATCGTGTTTCTCGTAATAACTGGTATGACGTCATTGGACAAATCGTTAATATCTATGAATATACATATGTGAATTAGCACATACTTTTCATATTATATATATAGATACACATGTTCGGGGTGTCCCGTTATGAATGGAAAATTCTGCAACTATCGTTAGGTCAGTTCATGTCCTACTATATGCTGGAATTTTAGTTTAGTAAAAGTTCCACGGTTGTCGAGATAAAAATCATCTGTTTTTGGTTTTTCGGATACCATTTCTGGAAATGACAACTTTTTTTCCCCGTTTTTCGAAAAAATACTCTTGGCTATTTGTTTTGCCGAGAAGGGTCTTCTGTTGGCATTAAATGTTAAGGAAACTGTATGAAAAAAGATCTTATGCAGAATTTAAATACAAAACAATTCGAACATCTGATTTTGATAGCCTACGGTGTAAAAAAATGGACCATGCATATCGTGCCAATTACTTTGAACAGCTGCTTAGTCAGTTATTGTCGATTAATATCGTTTGTGGAAATGACGTGCGAAAAATCAAATGCAGATGATTTTCTTTTTTTAAATAACATAAAGCCCAAAAAGTCTCGAAAACCGTGGGACTTTTGTTAAACTCGAATTCGAGCATGTAGTCCGACACGATCTGACACATTGACAGTTGCAGGATTATCCATTCATAACAGGACACGCTGTATATGTGGCCATAGCAAAAAAATGTTCGTATGAGATCTGGAAAAAAAAATACTCCCGAAAAGTGAGCCCTATGGATCGATTTTAGAAACTGACGTACGCTGTTTTTGAATTTTTTTTCTACATCTTGCATGATAATCATCGTTTTTCATGACTCGAATGTAATAGGGTAATTAAAAAAATGTGGCGAAAAACCAGTGTTTTGATAAGACTCGCCACATGGTAGGTAATATTTTTCAACACATTTTCGAACTATTTGTTTTTCATTTGCCACGGAAAAAGTCATTATCGCAAGCATAAAAAAAAATTGAGAATTATCGAAAAAGGGCCGGTGCCGTTTTTCAAAATTGAACTGTAGGATGCGCTTCGCGCGAGCATCTTTTTGTTCACATTCACCAACGTTCTTCGCTATGAGAATTAAAAAAGTTGAAAAAAAGCGTTTTAACACAAACAAAAAAAAATCGATTGAAAAAATGATACGATATGTCCAATGACATTTGTCGGCTTAGAGAAAACGATTTAAAAAAAATTGTCACCGTTTTTAACCAAATCGAAAGGACGTCGATAAAAAATGAATAAAAATATCGATTCTTTATTCTTCAGTCGTAAAGATATGCGTTATTGTATGTGATACATATGTATATATACACTTTTGTGACTTATATGTAGTACGTATGATGTGGTCGTGATGTATATCTGAAGCATACTATGTGCCAGCTGCTTGTATATGCCCATGCCCGTCGTTATTATTATTATTGTGATTATTGTTATAATTATTGAAAATTGTACAGCAACTATGTGCCACGACGAGAATCGAGCTCATTATTTCCTAGCCCGACAAAGTAAGACTAAGAGGAAAGAACGAAGGAAAAAGAAATAGCGGCGGGGCGAGAGAGAGGGAGAGGAGAGTGGAGCAAAGCCTGCGAAGACCAACAAACACGTATCAGTTAGAGTGTTCTTTCAATTGAAAATCAATAAACGAGACAAAATGATTGGAAAAAAAATTGACGTTTTACGAAATATTAAATCGAAGACATAGATATTAAATAAATAAAAGACATTGACGAAAATGCTTCGAAAAAATTGACGTTTTACGAAGATTAAGGATGTTGAGTCTCAAATCGCAAATGATGATAAAATTCTGAAAATTTGGTATGTTTTTGTATGAAGTATTTCAGAGGTCGTGTAAAAATTTCACGACAATTAGGAAGCTCGTTATTGAACAATTAATATTCACAAATTCAATATTGTTTTATGGAAACTGATGTAACTTTGCAATAAGTTTTTTTTTTGACCTCTCAATTTTATAATATCTACAATATACTGAAAGCAACGGAAACAAAACGAAGTTTATTGATAAATTTTTTTTTATTTCTTTTAAAAATTGTTCTTAACAAAATGTTAATTTTTTAATAACGAGCTTCCTAATCGTCGTGAAATTTTAACACGACCTCTTAAATACTTCATACAAAAACATACCAAATTTTCAGAATATTCTTATCATTTTTTATTTCAACCCTTAAGGAGGTTGAAATAATGATGATAGAATTCTGAAAATTTGGTATGTTTTTACATGAAGTATTCAGGAGGTTGTATAAAAATTTCATGACGATTAAGAAGCAATTTATTGAACAATTAACATTAACATGTTTCATAGGGACTCAACATCCTTAAATTCGAAGACGTACATAGACAGGGTGTACCATTTAAGTTGGCAAAACGCAATGTCTCGAGAAAAATGTTTTCAGCAAAAGTTTCGTGGTTTTGCGGAAGATAAATAATGTTCTTGGTTGCTTTTAATTTGATCGCAATTTTCACGGTTATTTCAAGGTCAATTTTGGTTTTTGAATGGAAACTAATGTTTTTCACGTCAGAATCATTTTTTCCATACCCAAATACGTATATTTTGTCTGGAGCTTTTTTTTTTGTTCGGCTCCAATTTCGTTGATATTCTGTTCCGGTATATTGGGTACGAATTTGGTTGAATACCCGAAAAATCTTTAAAAATCGGAGCCAGGCAGAAAAAGGCTTTAGACAAAGGTTGCGTATTTTGTCGAGCGAAAAATGATTCCGCAATAAAAAATATTGATTCCCATTTAAAAACCACAGTTGACCTCGCAATGACCTTGAAAATTGCCACCGAATGAGAAATAACGAAAACCGTTATTTTACTTCCCCAAAACCATGCAACTTTTGTTTGAAACATTTTTCCCCAAAACGCATCCCCTTCGGGATATTTCGTTGTGTCAACTAAAATGCCAACCCACAGTAAAACCCATGCAAACGTCAATTTTTTTTGCCAACCAAATATTTTCTGCCGCCTCGTTCGCGCAAGAAAGGAAAGAAAATTCTAGAACGTATCTTAGAGATTCAAAACTTATTTATATTGCTACTCGAATTCTCGATGGTGTGTATCGTGATTAAATGTGCTGATATTGGCTTCTCTGTTTCTTGTCTGTTTTCTGTCTGTCACTGCCATCTCTGTCTGTCTGCATGTCGTGGGACGCTCGGATACCAAAAAAAAAAAAAATTTAATAAAAAAAACCACGTCAACAACAACATCAACTACAACAACTATAACGATGACAAAAAAAATCGGAAAAAACATAAAATAAAAATGAAAAATGATCGAACGAACGAAAAACCAACGCTCGACCGTCTTCGTGTCACGATGCCTACGCGACTTTCGTTGATCGGCACGGTGGGAAAACGCCCATCTCTCGCCGGCGTCATCGCCATCGTCGTCGTCGACATCGATTTATCGTTGCGTGCCCCAACTCGACGACGCAACGACTGTCAACGAAAAAAAAAATCGCATTTTTTGTTTATTTTTTTATGCATATATATATATATATATATATATATATATATATATATATGCATATATAAAATTATTATTATTACTGTTTTGATCGTTTACTCGATTTTTTGTCGAATCTCCATCAAACGCGACGATTAATTACCACACCGACCATCGTTCGTCTATCGCAACACCGTCGAGGATTTTCTACGACCGATAAAAAAAAATACAACCATCCAATATACCACAAACGCATCCCTATCGACACCGACACATTTATACTTTACTGTTGATTTTTTGAATTCATTATTTCATTCAAAAAACTTGACATTTCGTTTTTCTGCGTCCCTCCCTCCCTCTCTCTTTCCATGCCACCTCTCGTCCATCCCTCTCCCTCCACGTACACACATCGCCTCTCAAACTTTTCCTTCCCTCGTTTATCCATTTTTTCGGCTCATTTTTCCAATCCGCGTTTTGTTTTTTTTTTTAATTTCTCTTTTGTGTCTCTATTTATTTTTGTTCGATCTCGTTGAAAAACGCAGAGAATTACCACGGCTCTAACACTGTATTTTTAGTTGTTATGCTCATGTCGGTGGTAGGGGGTGTTTTCGTAGTATTTGCTCTGATGGCTCTCTGCTACAGGTCAGTCGTAGTACATAAAAACTTCTCCCTCTGTCTCAGGTTAGTGTGCAGATACATACACGTAGAAGTTCTTTGTATGTCCTTACTCTCTTTTGTTTTACCAACGTTTTTTTCCTTTTTTTTCGTTTGTTGATTTAATTTTTTCGTTTATTTTCGTCTGCTCACACACCTGCACACACGTACAAGCGTATACGCATATGTACTCGTCTTTTAAAAATTTCGTTTATTTATTAATTAATTAATTTTCTTGTTTATTTTTATTTTTATATATGTATCTATATATATATATATAATATTTGTGTACACATATATATACATATATAAATGATTATCGTTCTTAATCGTCAAAGATTTCTTTTAACTAAATTTTCATGCACATACATTTGAAAGAGAAAAAGTGAAACTTAAAGATATTTTTAATTATTGATATTATATATATATATATATATATATATATATATATATATATTATATCAGTGAAGTGCGTGTATGTATGTGTGTGAGGTTTTTTTGCCATCGTTACTGATTGCTAATTATTGTTTATCCGTGTCATCACTGACGTGTCTACTGTATATGTAACCTTTCCGTGAAAAATAGATTTCATGGAAAAAGTTTTTTTTTGTATCTATATGTAAATATATACTTATGCGATGCATTATCTATTAATATATATATCGAATATATTATATATATTAAAAAATGATAAGTTATATATAGGTAATTTTTTCAAATTTTTCCACGAAATCCATTTATCATGAAAAGTTAAGAATGACATTTGACACACGGTGCCATGACGCGGGCTTCCATCCTCTTTCGTTGGTTCGAACTTGAAAAAAGAAAAAAAAAAGCGAGACAGAAAGGAAGAAAAAAAAGGTTCTCATACTCTTTTATGATTTGACTCTAGTAATTATGCTCCTTTTGCGTAAATACCGTTGGCCTTTTTTTGCAATCGCATACGATGATTCGAAGAGAGAAAGAGAGAGAGAGAAAGTGCCGAAATGGGGGTGAAGAACCAACGAATTAAATCCGTAAGCGAAAGAACGAAAAGAGAAAGGAGAGAGAATAAAAATTCGTTGCCAGAATTTGACGAGAATTTCGAGTGACGACGCGAAATCGCTAAAAAGATTTACGAAAAACAACAAAAAGGATGAATTAGAAATTTAATAAAAAAAAAAATAGATATCGAGTATGGCTAAAGTATTTTTTGTTATTTTTTTCGATAAATTTTTTTCCTTCATATTTCGAGAAGAAAGTGAGAGGGGTTGGGAGAGAAAAAGAGCGGGTGAGCGAGAGAGAAAGAGAGAGCGGATGAAAAGTTGCATAGGCAAGATGCAACCGAGCTTCTGATTGCTCAATATTCGCTTACGCGTGCGTAAACAACGCTTTTCGAAGGCTTTTTCATCCGCTTGCAAACCTTTCGAGTCGGCACTTTTTATATAGCACGACGTAGAAATTTCGACCGTTTCAGATGAGAAGAACAACCAACGTGCCCCTTCCTGACCCGCCCCCCCCCCCTTTCCTGTCCCCCTCCCCCGCCAGGGCGACAAATTTACGTACGTATGAGGAGAACTTTGTCCAAACGTTCGAGCTATATCGATCGTGCCTTTTTTTCCAATAAACGCGACCAGTATACAGGACGTGCTATTAAAATTTTCAATTAAACATCGTTTTACGAAAATTATTAAATTAACGAGACCAAAAAAAAATGCACTTGGCGTGTGTGTGTGTATATATACATATACACACAAACGTGTACCAAAAAAGACGTTTTTATTCGATAAAAAGCCGTCATTTTTACTCGCGTCAATTTTTTTCTTCGATTGAACAAAAATGATAAGAAAAAAACGACGAACGCCGGAAAATTGAGAGAACGAGAGAGAAAGAGCAAATAAAATTGCACAATCTAGCCGGCGTACATATATAATTGGGCTTATGCCAAAAAGAATTTTTCTATTCGAATAAAAAAAGACTTCAGCTGGGGGGTACATTTTATTCGATAATAAAATTATAGAAAAAGAAGTGCAGCGAACAAGGAAAAATCGCAATTTATCAAATAAGATTCAGATGGACACGTACGTACGAAAGAATATGTATTTTTTCAATCGAATAAAAAAAGACGATTTTTTTAACAGGTCTAAAAAAAAAGGGCGCTAGTATTCGAAAATTATTAAATTAAGGTGACGGAAAAAAAATAGTGTAAATACTAAAAAAACTGTCTTTTACATTCGAAAGAAAAAAAAATCTACAAGCAAGGTTCTTTTACTCGAGTCTAATTTTTTTTTTTCATAAAGAACGGAAAGGTGTACGCGTGCGAGAGAGAAGGGAAAAATGAGAGGGAGAGACGGCGAGAACGTGTGAAAAGATGACAGAAAAAATGAAGAATATGGGAATGTGTTTATCTTCGAAAAATTCCGTTCGGTCGTCTGATCGGTGATGGCGCGGTAGCGCATATCGAGTTATTGGAAGCTGCAAAATTTCGAGTGCGAAAGGTCCAGAATAAGTCAGGAAAAATATATTGAAAAAGCGAGTCCAGCGAAGCGTCCCCCGCGCGTTCACCGGGGCAAATGAACACGAGTCTTGTGTAACTTCCATTTGAGTATCCCGCAAAAAAAAGAGGCTAAACGTCAATTGCATTGAATAATAATCTTGTAACGATCCATAAGAAATATTCGAATTCGTGTATTGTTTTATTTTTATATTTGCTTATTCACTGACACACTTGGAGCAAAAGAAGGGCAGAACAATTTTCAATATTCTTTTTTGTTTTGTTTAATGAGAAGATTGGAAAAACGGGGTTAAGGATGTTGAGTCCCAAATCGCAAATAATGATAAAATTCTGAAAATTTGGTATGTTTTTGTATGAAGTATTTCAGAGGTCGTGTAAAAATTTCACGACAATTAGGAAGCTTGTTATTGAACAATTAACATTCACAAATTAAATGTTGTTTTATGGAAACTGATGTAACTTTGCAATAAGTTTTTTTTTTACCTCTCAATTTTATAATATCTAAAATATACTGAAAGCAACGGAAACAAAACGAAGTTTATTGATAAATTTTTTTTAATTTCTTTTAAAAATTGTTCTTAACAAAATGTTAATTTTTTAATAACGAGCTTCCTAATCGTCGTGAAATTTTAACACGACCTCTTAAATACTTCATACAAAAACATACCAAATTTTCCGAATTTTCTTATCATTTTTTATTTCAACCCTTAAGGAGGTTGAAGTAATGATGATAGAATTCGGAAAATTTGGTATGTTTTTACATGAAGTATTCAGGAGGTCGTGTAAAAATTTCATGACGATTAAGAAGCTATTTATTGAACAATTAACATTAACATGTTTCATAGGGACTCAACATCCTTAAATTTTTTTTTAACGGGTACGTACAAGGATGGCAACTACGATTAAGTATAGTATAATATAATAAAGAGAAAAACGCGATTTGGAGTTTTATTATGCGTAATTCGTTGCCCCACCGGCTCTTACTAAATCGTCTGTAATTCGCTCAATTGGCAATATTTCAACTTGACATTTTTTTCAAACATTCTTCAATATGTATACTTCGAGAAAATGCAAAAAAAAATCGATTTTTCTTACCCGGCACGGTAGTGTCCCGCCTCGATGAAAAACGGTGTATCCGAAATCTCATGCTCGCGCAGACCTCTTAAGGAAATAAACAAAATCACACAATCAAAAATATATTTCA
>OX632364.1:36954505-37242005 GCA_951751655.1 Ophion costatus | reverse complement strand
CTTGAGAGATAAAAGGAAAAACCTTTAGCGTGCATGCGCTTTGTCGTTCCCGTTTTCGATATTTTAAGTATATGTACATATATAAATATATAAATATATATATATTAGGGTGGTTAAAAAACATCGATTTTTTTTCTCAACGGAAAACTGAAGTATATTAAGGAAAAAAGAGTTTTGCAAAATTTGAGGGTTCTAAACAATTTTTCAGTTAGTGCTCAAACACCTTTTTCATGTTTTTTTTCATGATTATCGGAGTATTAATTTTTTTTTATCTCGATACAGAAAATGTTAGTGCATCATCCAATGTAAGTCTTGATTTAATTTTTTCTGTAACAATACACAATTTTTATTCAAATATTTTTTTTACCATAAGCAATTTGTATTTGCAAATTGGGAATCATTGCATGTAATTCGGTTGTGAAAATTATATCAACCACTTGATGAACAGAACACGGTGTTTACATCACTGAACGTCTAACAAGTATGCGTGTATTTTTGGAGTAATATGTTGTTGTGGAGTAAGAAAACAAATGAAGAAAAAAAACTGACGAAAAATCAGAAATAAAAATTAAAAGTCGTTTTAGCACTAGCTCAAACAAAACAAATTTTGTATGAATTATTTTTTCATAACGTAGTAACATTTTCCGTTGAGTACAGGGAAAAAAATTCATTTTTTTAACCACCCTAATATATATATATATATATATATATATAACTGTTAAGACCCGTTTTTAGTGTAAACGTGTTTTCCCTAGTAAAAACTAGTGAAGGTCCTGGACGCCTTCGTCACAACTAGTTTTTTCTAGTAACAACTAGATTTCACTAATAAATCAATTTGAATGTTACGTAAAATTCGTAATAAGTAAAAAAAAGTAGTTCTAACGAAGTGAGCAAGTTCAAACTATTTCCGAACGAGGTCAAAGTTCGGATACGTTTCGTTTGTTTAGGTTTTGTTTGGCATTGTTTGGGGCTGCTTGGGTTTGTTTGGGTCCGTTTGAGTTTGTTTGTTTGGGTCTGTCTGTTTGCTTGTTTAGTTTTAGTTGGGTATGTTTGGATTTCTTTTGCTCGTTTGGGTTTGTTTAAGTCTACTTCGATTTGTTTGGTTCGTCTGCTTTTGCTTAGGTCTGCTTGGGTTTGTCCAGATTTACTTGGGTTCGTTTGGTTTTGTGCGGATTTGTTTGTTTGGGTTTTCGAACATAAATTCTAGTTTTTCGCCAGAAAAAAGCAGTTGCTTGGGTTTACTTGACTTAGAAAAACTCCTTGCAACAAAATTAATCGAACCGAAAGAAACCCATAAAAACCCAAAAAAAAACCGTCTGAAGGGGGCAGATACCTCTAAGCGACGAAAAAATGGCTGATTTTCATGACTTTTTTCGAGGAAGAATTTCTTTATCATTTATGGGACCTAGGGTGTATTTTATTACTGATTACTGCTGGTACATTTTTTTTACTAACCTTTAAAAATGGCGATGTGTCAGACGGCGTGACACGTAGCGCCGGGGCGTTTAATCTGAGAACAAAATCAATGAAGATGTTTCTTTAGCAGAACACTCATACGCAGAACATGAACCAAGAAAAAGTGATAATTGTTGAAAACCGGCGAAATGGTACGCTTTGAAACAAAAAGATTGAATTTTTCGAAAAACCTACCGCTACATTTTGCGATAAGAAAATACTTTTTATTTTATTTTCGAAAACATTTGGAGACACGATTAGAGAATAAGGTTGGAAAGATTCATACCACATTTCATGAGAATCGGGCTATTAGTTATTTAACTATACGTCTCGGCAGTTTTGAAAATCCAGTTTAGAAGACCGTGCCACACCTCCGTCATTTTTGAAGATGAATGAAAAATAAAAAAATACCACGTAACAGCTAAAAGTAGTGATAGAACATAACCTAAGTCTCAAAAATGGTGAAGAAATCTTTCCTTAAAAAAAATCATGAAAATCGGCAAATTTTTTCCGCGCCTAAAGGTACCACTCCCCCTTAACTAAAAAAGAAAGTTAATTCTAAGGGGGAAAAAAACACCGAAAACTGTTTGCAAATGAGGGCGAAGTTTGGGTTTGTTTCGTTTGTTTGGGTTACTAATAATAAATTCTAGTTTTCACTAGGAAAAACTGGTTTTAAGGAAGGCGTTCAGTCAGAACTAGTTTTCACTAGAGAAAACGCGTTTAAACTGAAAATGGCTTTTAACTGTGACACGCACTCACACACATATTTATATATATACGGTGTCTATGTATAGATAAGTGAGAGCGAGAGAGAGAGAGAGAGAGAGAGAGAGAGAGAGAGAGAGGGAGGGAGAGAGAAGAAATAAAATAGTGAGAGAAAGATAAAAAGAGAGAGTGAGAAAGAGTTAGGGGAGAAATTGAGCAAGTCATGGAGAAAAAAAAGTGGCTCGAATCGTTGATATTCGACGATCCGAGCCCGATTTTAACGTGTACGAACGATATCTCGCAGACGGAAGAGCACCATCCAGAAATTCGACCCTCCGTACTCCCTGAAGCCGACACAGAAAACGTACACCGCCACTTCCGGCAATCATCGGCCCGAGGAAGCCGCCCTCGACAACGTCAACAAAATTCTCGAATTCGGCAGCATGCCGTCCTACAGGTGAACGAAAGAGCATTTTTTTTTTTTTTTCGTCTTTTGTCTTCATTTTTTACCCTGGTGTACATCCGGCATATACAAACTCCGTAAAATAATTTTAAATAGACCGAACAACAATATTCTTAATTTGATTTTTTTTTTCGAAAAAAGAAGAATAACAAATTATTGCACCGACGCATTTAGCTTGCTTATTTTTTTTTTTAATCATTTTTCCTCGCTGTAACGTAATTTTTATTTTCAACGGTATATATACGTTAAAAGTATGATGGAAAAAAAACAATTTGGGTACCTTTTTTAAGAGGGTCCTTTTTTACGATATGCCTTTGGATAACTATATATATATATGTGTGTGTGTATACCCTGTATATATACTCATTCATATATATATTTGCATATACATAGATTTTGAGAAGGATTTTTCGATTTCAGCTGCACCGAGACCCAGCGGGTGCTTTTTCAATCTCAGAATAACATCAGCAATGTAGACGGAACACGACTCAAGTACGTATACAACGAAAAATACTGAGAGAAAAAAACCATTATTTTCCGGCTTCATTATCACTTATTTCCAGTAATTTATTAGCCATGAATAAAATACTAAAAAAATCTACAATAATGTGTGAAAATAATAATAAAATATAGATACGTATTAATGGGAAGGGAAGGGCACTTAAGGATGTTGAGTCCCGAATCGCAAATGATGACAAAATTCTGAAAATTTGGTATGTCTTTGTATGAAGTATTTCAGAGGTCGTGTAAAAATTTCACGACAATTAGGAAGCTCGTTATTGAACAATTAACATTCACAAATTAAATGTTGTTTTATGGAAACTGATGTAACTTTGCAATAAGTTTTTTTTTTGACCTCTCAATTTTATAATATCTACAATATACTGAAAGCAACGGAAACAAAACGAAGTTTATTGATAAATTTTTTTTTATTTCTTTAAAAAATTGTTCTTAACAATATGTTAATTTTTTAATAACGAGCTTCCTAATCGTCGTGAAATTTTAACACGACCTCTTAAATACTTCATACAAAAACATACCAAATTTTCAGAATTTTCTTATCATTTTTTATTTCAACCCTTAAGGAGGTTGAAGTAATGATGATAGAATTCTGAAAATTTGGTATGTTTTTACATGAAGTATTCAGGAGGTCGTGTAAAAATTTCATGACGATTAAGAACCTATTTATTGAACAATTAACATTAACATGTTTCATAGGGACTCAACATCCTTAAGTAAACACCGTTAGGAGGGTTACAAGCAATAAATATTTTTCCTACGATCTGAATATACGTATTCATTGATAATCAATTGAAAAATGTAAATAATAATAAAGATGATAATAATGGGAAATAAAACAATATCGATTCATTCGTAACTTTCAGAAGTTGCTAAGCCGCAGATGTTCTTATTATCAATTGTTTATTCGTAATAGCTCATTTTCAATATTCATCAACAATAAATTTACGAATGGCAATAGTAATAACAATGATAATAATTCGAAATAAAGAATATCGATTTCTTCGACACTTTCAGGAATTATAAAACGCGGATGTTGGTTATTATCCATTATTCATTGATAATAAATAAAATACCAACAAATACATAAAAAAATATATGTAGATTTATTTCAAAATGTACACCTATTTATTGACAATTTATTTAAAAAACGGAAATAAGAAAGAACAACGATAATAACTGGAAAGGAAAAAATATCGATTTATTCGTTTCTGTCAGGGATTTCAATATGCAGCTTCCATTTATTATCTATTAATTATTAATATTAATAAACATCAATATTTATTAATAACAAATAAAATACTAAATAAATAAATAAAACAATATATAGAAATTATACAAAATATAAACGTGTTTATTGAAAATAGATTTAAAAATGAAATTAGTCACAATAATGCTAATGATAGGAAATTAAAAAACATTGTTTCGTTCGTAATTTCCAAGGACTATAAACCACAGATGCTATTTATTGTGTATCGTTGATCAATAATAAATAAAATACTCAACAAAATAATATGTAGATATAACAAGCGGCATATAGATATCTATTGATAGTAAATTAAAAAATGAAAATAATAACAACAATGTTAATAAAGAAGAAAAAAATTCTTTTGTAATTTTCAGGGATTATAAACCGCAGATGATGAGACTCGGAGTTGAGGACGAGGATGGAGGTACGGGGGCCGAGGAGGCTGTCTCTTTCATTGATCTCCCACCAAAGAGTCTCGCAAAGTTGCCTGAGAAGGGAATTTTAAAGAAACCCGGTGGTTACGGTATTGTAATGCCTGAATAGTCGTAGACGTATTTGCGTTTCGTTCTCAATTTTCTCCGTTTTTTTTCTTCCCCAACCGCACCTCCCCCAAGATCCAAAGATTTATTTCAATTTTTCTATCGTAAAAGAAAGTTCGAAGTACTCCGAATTTTCTTGCTGACTAGCACCGACGAAAAGAAAACACTCGAAAAAGGAAATGCCTCCGGAAAAAAGGAGCGCCGAAACTCGCGAGGAACAAAATTGGGGATTGAATTTACCCCCCCCCCGTCGCCCCACCTCTGCGCATACTCACAAGACTTTTTCTCGAAAAGCGCACATCGTGTTTTGGTTTTTTTTTCTTCGAATCTCGAATATCATCCGGCGGTTTCCCGTCTCGCAAAAACATAACGAAAAGTGGCAGCATCGATAGAAAAAAAAGAAAGGCTGGCTTCTAAAATTAAATGTGTCAAAACAAACCCAAAAAATAATAATTATAATAATAATTATTATTATTTCTGTTGTTGATTTCGTTGTTGTTGTTATTATTAATTTGCCCATTATAACTACTACTACAACCAATACCGTAATATAATACAACAATAGTTATTATTATCGTCGTCATGATCCTTTTTGTTTTTCAGTCTTTGGCACAACTATAATTTCGTTTGAGTTTTTTTTTCTTATTTTTTTATGTATAATGTTACAATAGTATATTATCGCAATCATTAACATTATTAATATTGTTACTTTTATTTTATACTACACTGCTCTAAAAAATTAAAGGAACATAAAATTTCTCAAATTTTTTTTAGCGCTTTTTGGAGTGCTGCCGTGAGCGGAAAGAAAGGATTTTGAAGCTTCAAGTTTCTTGTTTCGAGATCTTTTGGCAACAAATTTTTGTGAGCCACCGTTATCGCGCAATCATGAGAAATAGACAAAAGAAGTCCAAATTTTTTGCCGGCGGTTGACAATTGACAATTAAAACCGTGTCAAAAATTAGTTCGTAATGTGTCCTGAACCGTTTACAAATTTTCAAAGGAAAATATTGAATTTTTTTAAAAATAATTTTTCGTATTTTTTTGCTCAATTTGAACAAGTAACTAGTGCAAAGTTGTGAAAGAAGCCGAAAATAATTGGTCGCTTCATCTTGATGATGAATAGACGATGTTTAGGAATAATACACTTGTGCCTTTAATTGTTTTGTAAAACTTTGATCAATCGGTTCGGAAAAACAGTTCGATGGATCAATTTGGAAATTTACAGAGCTATTGGGGGTACATAAGCTGAAAAAACCTGTCGACATCAGTCTTTCCATTAGTATTTGTAGAGTAGTGGTAGATTTACTGGAAAGTCATTTTTTTGTACTTAAAAAAAATTAATTTCCAAAAATCTCAAAATTAAAGCCTTGAAGCATCAAAATGCTTTTCTTCTCATCTCAATACGACCATTCTTCACACAAATACAGCGCTTCAAAAAACACAGAAATAAGTGAAGAAATTTTCTGTTCCTTCAATTTTTTGGAGTACTGTACTTCTTTACTATTCCACGATTTGAAGTCATCTACTATCACTATTACTTTCATTATCATTATTATCACGATCGCCAGTATCATTTTTTTTGTCTACTATGCAACTATTCTACTATTTCAACTGTACTACCATTACTGTTGTATTTTTTGCTAATGTTTATCATGGTTATTATTAACATTATCATTATTGCTACTCTTATATACTACTATTCTACTATGAGACGATTTAGACTCTTCTGCTATCGCTATTATCATTATTACTATAATTATAATCATTATCACACAACTTTTTCCTATTCTACTATTGTACTATTTTAACTCTACTATTACTACTACTACTACTATTACTACTACTACTACTACTACTACTACTACTACTACTACTACTACTACTACTACTACTACTACTACTACTACTACTGCTGCTGCTGCTGCTACTATTGTACTATTTCAACTCTACTACTATTACTGTTGTTGCTATTATATTTTTTGCTAATGATTATTCAGATTATTATTAACATTGTGATTATGGCTACTGTTATATACTACTAGTTTATACTAGTTCACTATTAGACGATTTAGACTCTTCTACTATTACTATTAGCATTATTACTATAATTATAATCATCATCATACAACTTTTTGCTATTCTACTATTGTACTATTTTAACTCCACTACCACTTCTACTACTAATACTACTACTGCTTATGCTACTGCTACTGCTACTGCTACTGCTACTGCTTATGCTACTGGTACTGCTACTGCTACTGCTACTTCTTATGTTACTGCTACCGCTACTGCTACTGCTACTGCTACTGCTTATGCTTATGCTTATGCTTATGCGTATGCTTATGCGTATGCTTATGCTTATGCTTATGCTTATGCTTATGCTTATGCTTATGCTTATGCTTATGCTCATGCTTATGCTTATGCTTATGCTTATGCTTATGCTTATGCTTACGCTTATGCTTATGCTTATGCATATGCTTATGCTTATGCTTATGCTTATGCTTATGCATACGATTTAGACTCTTATGCAGACGATTTAGACTCTTCTACTATTACTATTAGCATTATTACTATAATTATAATCATCATCATACAACTTTTTGCTATTCTACTATTGTACTATTTTAACTCCACTACCACTTCTACTACTAATACTACTACTGCTTTTGCTACTGCTACTGCTACTGCTTATGCTACTGGTACTGCTACTGCTACTGCTACTGCTTATGCTACTGGTACTGCTACTGCTACTGCTACTTCTTATGTTACTGCTACTGCTACTGCTACTGCTACTGCTTATGCGTATGCTTATGCGTATGCTTATGCTTATGCTTATGCTTATGCTTATGCTTATGCTTATGCTCATGCTTATGCTTATGCTTATGTTTATGCTTACGCTTATGCTTATGCTTATGCATATGCTTATGCTTATGCTTACGCTTATGCTTATGCTCATGCTTATGCTTATGCTTATGCTTATGCTTATGCTTATGCTTATGCTTATGCTTATGCTTATGCTACTGCTACTGCTTCTGCTACTGCTACTACTACCACTACTACTACTACTACTACTACTACTAATACTACTACTACTACTACTACCACCACCACCACCACCACCATTACTACTACCACCACCACCACCACTACTACCACTACTACTGCTACTACTGCTGCTACTACAATTACTACTACCACTACTACTACCACTATTACTACTACTACTACTACTACTACTACTACTACTACTACTATTAGTATTATTATCACTATCATCTTCTACCATCTATTCTACTATTATACGATTTCAACTATACCACTATCCTAGAATTGGAACTCTTCTATTCTCTCACTCATTGTGATCATTATCATTATCATTACATTTTTTAGTCTTCTTCTATTCTACTATTTTTAACACTATTACTTTGATCATCATTATTATTTCCATACCACACGCAACGAAGCGACAATTTTTTTGTCTTCTTTTTCGAGCCTCGTGTCATTGCGAACTCTGCAATGAGAAATATCGCGTCTCAACCGCCCGGCCGCGGTTTTCCCTCTCGATCCCTCACGCACCTGACCGCTCGCTCGCCCTCTGCCCCACGTTTTCTCGTCTCGCGATTGTCCTAGAAGAAGAAGAAGAAAAAAACGAAAAAAACCAAGCCTGCCTGTCTCGTCGTTCGAAAATCGACTAGGGGAATGGGAACGTGACGTGGCGTTTGTTGCACGCAGGCATGGCAGACGGTACGATGGTGGACATGCAGCGCACCCTGAACAGTCTGAACGGTTATCACGGTCACATAATGGAGGCGTTGAGAAACGCGGAGAGTCAGCGCGGCATGACGAGCACGCCATCCGGCTCGAGCAACTTGCTGGACGAGGAAGGACTGCGAAAGTCCCTGGTCGATTGCGGCTACAGCGACACGTACCGGAAGCTGCAGCCGCAGCATCAGCAACAGCAGCAGCAACAGCAGCAGCAGCAAACGTCCCAGCAGCAACACGAGGGCCAGGACCACATCGACAATCAGGACGACGAGGACGAGGAGGAGGACGAGGAGGAGGACGTGCCACCTTGCGGACCGGTGCGCATACGCAACCTCGAGGACCTCATCAGACAGCTCGAGCATCATTCGGCGAGGCACATGAGCCCCAGCGGCTCCGAGGACATGAGGATCTCCGAGGGCGAGGGCGATCGACATTACCGAATAGACTCGTCCGTCTGCAGCGAATCCTCCCAAGGGTAAGCACACACGTCTTGTCTTTAAGGATCTTTAAGGATGCGCCATCTTTAAGGATGTTGACTCCCTATGAAACATGTTAATGTTAATTGTTCAATAAATAGCTTCTTAATCGTCGTGAAATTTTTACACGACCTCCTGAATACTTCGTGTAAAAACATACCAAATTTTCCGAATTCTATCATCATTAATTCAACCTCCTTAAGGGTTGAAATAAAAATTGATAAGAAAATTCGGAAAATTTCGTATGTTTTTGTATGAAGTGTTTAAGAGGTCGTGTTAAAATTTCACGACGATTAGGAAGCTCGTTATTAAAAAATTAACATTTTGTTAAGAACAATTTTTTGAAGAAATAAAAAAAAATTTATCAATAAACTTCGTTTTGTTTCCGTTGCTTTCAGTATATTGTAGATATTATAAAATTGAGAGGTCAAAAAAAAAATTTATTGCAAAGTTACATCAGTTTCCATAAAACAACATTTAATTTGTGAATGTTAATTGTTCAATAACGAGCTTCCTAATTGTCGTGAAATTTTTACACGACCTCTGAAATACTTCATACAAAAACATACGAAATTTTCAGAATTTTATCATCATTTGCGATTTGGGACTCAACATCCTTAATTATTGTGCAGGGCGTTACACCCCGATGCAGCGAAATAACTCGGGATAAGCGAAATTAAGGGGCCAGTCTACTTTGGAGCCACGAAAAAAAGGCTATTTTTGTGACTTTTTTTTTTTGAGGCTTTTGAAAAGATATGAATATAAGAGTTGTTGGGCTTGATAAATAAAGTATTGAAATAGATTAAAATTTTTTTTTTATTTATTTTCGTTTATTTTTAAGTACAAAAACTATAGTTTAACGTAACGCCTCAAAAATAGGTGGGCTAGGTAGCTCCATCACAACTCGGCAACGGCTTGTCTGAAACAAAAAATCGAAGTCCAATACAATGAAAACAATTTTTTTTTTTTTAATGGCAGATGAAAAACGAAAAAAGTATTTTAAAAACGCATTTTTCGCAGTTTTTCGCAACAAAAAAAGAGTAAAAATGAAAATTTTAAAACCGTCGAGGGTCATCTTGTTGCGAATCATGTTTACCATACGTGGTTCAAATTTCAAGAGAATCGGTTTATTAGTTTTAGAGATACGACGGAGCTAGATTTCGAAAACGTTGTTTCGAGAAAAACGCGTTTGAAGTTGATACTACGAAAAACACTTACCTAAACTCAATCGGCAATTCCTGCACCATACAAAATCCAATATTTTTTATTGTATGTACTTTCGAAAACTGAAAAAAATCGATTTTTTGACATTTTCAAAGTCGACTGGCCCCTTAAGGGATAACACCACTCTAGCGGCGGAAAATGGGGTCTAACTTTGACAATTTATTTTGGGAGTATGAAAACACGAATAGGATTTCTTTTCAGAGGGTTTATTTAACACATATTGAAGTATTAAAAGACAACAAAATATAATTTTCATACAAAATGGCGGCGACAGAGCCCATGTTGAAAAACGTGTTTTTCTTACAAATAGCTTCACGGGAGGACGGTTTTCTCGTAAAGTATAAAACCTGGAACGAAAACCAAAAAAAATATCATCTATATATTATTAGGCCCAAAAAATAATCAATATATTGTTTATAATGATAAGCAATAATAATAATATATTGCAATAACAATAATAATAATAAGCAACATAATATAACAATAATAATATAATAATAAGCATATAAAAATAAGCAATATATTTTAGTTTTAAGGCTTTCACGGCTCTTTATGTAATTTGAAGAGTATGTGGCTTCCGGATTGAGGCCGTGTTGAGAATCAGCGTTGTGCCGACGTTTCGCAAACGTCACAGAACCTTATCAAAATCCTTACACCCAAGGAATCCCTACCACCCAGGCTTTACGGTCTGCCAAAGATACACAAAAACAACATCCCACTAAGGCCCATCGTTAGCAACATAGGCAGCCCTACATATCATTTGGCACGTTTTCTCTGCAAACCCTTGCAGAAACTCGTAGGCCTCAACAACTCCCATATCCAAAACTCTCGGGAATTTGTGAATAAGATCCAGTCCATCAAGGTACAACCAGAAGACATTCTAGTAAGTTTCGATGTTGTATCGTTGTTCACAAACGTCCCAACCCATGAAACCCTAGAAATAGTCAGAAAATCCCAAAAAGTTGCTCCTAACCTACTAGCCCTCATAGAACATTGCCTAAACTCTACATATTTCCAATTCCAATCCCAGTTTTATGAACAAACTTCAGGCGCAGCCATGGGTTCCCCGATTTCCCCTATCATCGCCAACATCTTTATGGAGAATTTCGAGAACAGAATTCTGCAAGAAGCACCTCTCAAACCCTCAACCTGGTTCCGATACGTCGATGACACCTTCGTCATTTGGAGTCACGGCAAAGAAAACCTCAATCATTTCTTAACCTTCCTCAACTCCCAGCACCCCAATATACAATTCACCATGGAGATAGAACAGGACAATCAAATTCCTTTTCTGGATGTACTGGTTCAACGGAAAAACGATGGCACTTTGGGCCACAAAGTTTACCGGAAACCAACGCACACGGATAGATATCTCCACGCTACGTCCCATCACCACCCCTCCCAAAAACAATCGGTCATAAGCTCTCTGGTCTACAGAGCTCTAGCGATCTCCGAACCGAACTCTCTCGAGGATGAACTAGAACACCTACGCAAAGCTTTAGGAGATAATGGCTACAAGCCAGGCAACATCGAAAGAACGATCAAACAACTAAGAAGAAAAATAGCCGATCCGAAAACGGTAACAGAACCTGAAGGGGAGAATGAAGGACAAATAATAGCAACAACTTCCCTTCCATACCTTCAGGGCATAACCGATCGCATAGGCAGGGTCCTTGGGAAACATAACGTGCGAGTCATCTTCAAACCTCAGAAGAAGCTAGCACAAGTGGTTCCGAGTGCAAAAGACCAAAGACCACCATTAAGTGCACCAGGAGTGTACAAGATACCCTGCTCATGCGGTAAAGTGTACATAGGAGAAACCGGGAGGAAGATCAGTACACGGATCAAAGAACATCAACGGTGTATCAAATATGGCCACATTGGACAATCAGCCCTGGCCGAGCATTGGATGGAAACTGGTCATGCCATCCAGTTCGATAAAGCCCAAAGTCTGGCCCCATCAAACAGCTATTTTTCTAGGAAACACCGAGAAGGCTTGGAAATCCGAAAACATCCGGACAATCTAAACAGAGATGGTGGATATCACGTCAATCCCATTTGGCACACCGTCCTCCCGGTTTTTTAATTGACCGGCCGATCAATTAAAACATCTGATTGGCTGGTGCAGTGATCTGGAACGATGACTGCAAGTATATAAGGAATGCCTGAGACACGGGAGCTTCAGTATCGGAGCTCTCAGCCCTGATGATGCAGACTGTAACGTTTGCGAAACGTCGGCACAACGCTGATTCTCAACACGGCCTCAATCCGGAAGCCACATACTCTTCAAAGCAATATATTGTTTATAAAAAAAAAAGTTTACACTTAATGGTAAAAGGCTACGTACTTCCATAGAAAATGTAATTGTGAAGCTACCATCCAAATTTCAAATCGACCCATGCAAAGGTGTTCGAATAATCCGTCCTCCCAGTTTGGAAAAAGTGGTTTCGAGAAAAACGCGTTTAAAGTTGTACGAGCACGTAAATCCTTAAAATTTTAGTTTACCTTTAATCTGCGATGCCTGCACCGTACATTTGTCCAATTGCACATTGTTTTTATGACCCCAAAGTATTTTTAAGAAAAAAAAAACGATTTTTCCAGAATCCTAGAGTGGTGTTACCCCTTAATGGACAAATTATGTCGTTCAAGTGAGGAGTAAAATGGCAGGATTAGTTTTTTTATTTACTCGTTTTAGGCGTAATTTCAAGGCCGACTTAAAAGTAGCCCACATCGTTGCGCACAAAATAGCTTCGTGATTTTTGAAAAAAAAAAAAACAAACGTTTAAAAAATGTCCGAAAATATTGGCCAAATGCAAAAATTTTGCGGACAAAAGTCCCCTGTTCTTTTTTTTTACGTAGAATAAGATGACACTGTGAAAAATCTAGATTTCGATTTTTTTACTTAAATTTTTTATTTTTAATAAAAAAAAGTAACCCTGCCATTTTACTGCTCGTTCGAATCTACTCGATACGTGTCTCGGGATTTTTCCATTTCGTTAGCTATTCTCGAGTTACTTCGACGTCTGAAGACGAGTGGGACACCCTGTATATATATATGTATATATATTTTTCACATGGTTTCTTCAATGTATTGCTTCAAGTCACTATCTCACTGTACATAGATCATCTCGTACATAAGTATAACGCGGCTTTCTTAACGCTCTCGTAACATCGATTTTTTCTCACTTTCTACTTCGCAAGCTCCCATCATCGATGCTTATTAGTACGTCATTTATTCGAATGCCAAATGCGGAGGCTGACGAGGACTGGTTGTTAGTACAGGAGACAAGCCTGCTTTTGCAAGGGAGAACGAACATGGTGAAAGAGTGAACGAAAAAAAAAACCAAAGAGAGAGAGCGAGAGAGCGAGAGAGAGAGAGCTGGTCCATTAAGTGCACTAGAATAGAAAAATCCTCTGGCCCACAATCCGCAAAAAAAATATTGAAAAAATATAACAATTTGTTTGTATAAAGAAAATTTTTTAAACTTGACAAAAAGAAATATTAAACATTGTAAATTATTTTTAAAACTTGAAGACTTAAAGCTTGATAAAAAAAGAGAGAGAGAGAGAGAGAGTTGCAAAGCTGTCAAATTCAGAGCCCGATCATTCATCATCATTTAAAACAAAATAAATTCAGAGTAAAATTTTGCCAACATATATTAATCGATCGACAACTCACAAGGAACATCCCTCAGGTGATACCCTTCGATTTGGTTGAAATTTGGATATGTTATAAACCACCGAAAAGTAAGCGATACGTATTTTTTTTTATCGGCGGAAAAACGGTTTTAAAGGGTGAAACCACCCCTCGAAAAAAGGCATCTCTAGGGTGGTTCACCCCTCAATTTTTTTTTTGCAATGTCACTATAGTGGATTTTTAATTGCTTCGGATCAGAAGAATTTTAGTTTTTGTTTAATCAAAATCGGTGGACTCCTAGTGTGTGAAACTGGTATATTACCCCTAGAGATGCCTTTTTTGAGGGGTGGTTTCACCCCTTAAAATCGTTTTTCCGCCGATAAAAAAAAATACGTATCGCTTACTTTTCGATGCTTTATATCATATCCAAATTTCAACAAAATCGAAGGTTGTTACCTGAGGGATATTCCTTGTCAGTGACAATTATAACAATTCTCTTGGTGTGGCTACTTTTAAATTTACTTGCAGTATTTGACAGCCCCTCTCTCTCACCCCCTTAAAAAGTTAATCTTGGGCTTACCATTTTATTTTTGTCGATATCAAGTTTTGCTTTTTGTTGCAACTTTCTGTTCTACTTCATGTTTTTTAAGGTATTCCTTTCACGGACTCGAATATTTAACAACGAACTGATTTTCGTTTACAACGAAGTAAAAATACATCCCAGAATAGTCGTAAAATTTCACGCCACGTTACCTAACTTTTAACGAAATATCACGTCTCTAGAAATGGTCTAATTAATACGGCACTTTATGGAGATGACACGCTGGCCACATTTCTATCTAATCATTTGTACACTGAATATCTTTAGATGTCTTATATAAACTGCTCTACGCGTGTAATTTTTTTTCGAGTTTCCCCAGCGACGCTCAAAGCAGGGGTTACCAAATGTTTAAAGGAAATATTAATGTTGAAACTTGGAAAAATGTGATTAGCGAAAAAAATTTCGTAGCTGCAACGGTGCAGAGAAAATGTAAAAACGTCTAAATTTATTTAATTTTCGCGAAATTTTTTATCCCAGTCGATCGTTGGGATAATAATTGATTGTAACTTATTTTTTATTAAACACCACTGTAATTTCGCTCTTCGCGAAAGGAAAATATTTTTAAAACTTTATTTTCGTTGCTATATTTCATTTCCTATCTCTACACGTCTTATATTGTTTATTTTTGTTTTTATATCGGATACTTATTTTTTTTTCAATACCATCACTTTGCTTTCATATCGAAACCTTGTTTATTCAGTCTCTGTATAAATATTTTTTTCTACCGAATCCCTATTGCTTTCATTTCTGTTTACTTTTTGTTTTATTTCAAATTTTTATTTTACCTACTAAGGCATAACAAATATGATCAATTGATCAATCAATCAATCAATCAAACAATCGATCTCTCTCTCCCCCCACTCCCTCTCTTTTTCTTATTAAATTAATCTTCGGTTTACAATATTATTTTTGCTTATATCGAGCCTTGCTTTGTATGCGAATTGTCTGTTTTATTAAATTTGTTTTCTTCATATTTTTATTTCGTTATATTTCATTTTCTATCTCATCAGATCTTGTATCGAATCCTTATTTCTTCACCATCTGCATCTTTCCATGTTCTATCGGATACTTACTGCTAAAATGTCTGTTTATTTATCGTTTAATATCAAATTTTCAATTCTAAAAATTCCCGCCGATACTTGTTCATGTTTTATTCACATTCACCAAGGCATAATAAATATGATCGACCAATCAATCATTCTCTGCCTCTCTCATTCTCTCTCCGACCCAGTCATCGTTAAAACGCTTCAGCTCATAAAATCGCTTTAATTTTCCATTGTCGTTCCGTTTGTTGATCATCCTTCTTCTACTCGGGGCACTGTCGAGTCAATTGTGGCGGCAAATTTCCGCGGTTCAAAACACGATTGGAAGCCTTAAAAATTAATATTACAAAAAAATATGTACAAAACCAAAGAACGAAGAAAAAAATCGCCGCAAATAAAGAATAACGATGAAAAAAGAAAAAAGACAGAAGAGGATAAATGTAGCAAAGGGAGAAACGCGAGTGAATAGAGTTGGTGATGATTAAAAAAAAAAATGAATATATATCGTGCACTATGTAGAAGCAGGAGATGCAGCCGCGTGCGCGACGACGACAGATTCGTCTATGGCCGATATAGGCAGCCAACGGCTCGAAGCCCGTACGGCACTCATCCGCATACGCACCAGCATTGCCAAATGCACGAGGAGGAGGGAATCTATGAAACTGCCGATCCTGACAGAGGCTCAAACACTAGGGGCGATACGCCCGATAGCGAAAGGTATCTCCGTGTATTACAAGACACCCGGACCAATTGCCAAATTTCATTTTACCGAGGAACGACCCTTTTGCCGATTGATATTGTCATTTGGAAGGAGAAGAACGAAAGTGCCGGATGCTCCAGCACAAGATCGGTCGGATTTTGTTTACTTTGTGTTTGTCGGTTGTCAATGATTATTGCAGGCAATGATACGGGGTGAGAAGCCCAAAAGCCGTAATTGACTGTTGGTACTATACGGCACGGCGCGAGGATTGTTCGGTCGTTGGGTTTATTTTGGTTGATGTACAATGGATGTGCACAACAAGTGTGTTTGGAGTACTGCTACTGTGCGGTTAAAACTTGTTTGGGTTCGTTTGGGTTGCTTCAACTGCTAGTGGACAATGGCTGCGGGCATGATTCGGTTCCCCAAAACCCAAACAATCTACCGGTGTGCGGTTGAAATTTGCTTGGACTATTTTGGATTGTTTGAGATAGATTAGGTTTGTTTGGACTACTAGGACTGCTGCTGTACAATGGATGTGGACATTTTTTTTCGGTCCATTTCTATAATGCAAAGTTTGTTTGGGTTCGCTTGTTCGGGGTGATTGATTTTCTTCGGGTTTGGGTTTATTTAGGCTACTACTACTGCTATTGTACTATGGATGCTGACAGTACGAGTGTTGAGTCACAAGAAACCAAACAAACTACTGATGTACAGTTAAGATTTGCTTAGGTTGCTTTTGTTTATTATTTGGGTTTGTTCGGGTTCGATTGAGCTTGTTTGGGTTACTACTACTGCTACTGTACAATGGATGCGGACGATACATGCTTCATGTCCCGAAAAACGAAACAAACCGAAACAAACTATCGATGTACAGTTGAAGTTTGCTCGGATTGTTTTTGTTTGTTTTGGTTGGATTGGGTTTGTTTCGGTTACTACAACTGCTAGTGGACAATGGATGTGGGCATGATTCGGTTCCCCAAAACCCAAACAATCTACCGATGTGCGGTTGAAATTTGCTTGGACTATTTTGGATTGTTTGAGATAGATTAGGTTTGTTTGGACTACTAGGACTGCTGCTGTACAATGGATGTGGACATTTTTTTTCGGTCCATTTCTATAATGCAAAGTTTGTTTGGGTTCGCTTGTTCGGGGTGATTGATTTTCTTTGGGTTTGGGTTTATTTAGGCTACTACTACTGCTAATGTACTATGGATGCTGACAGTACAAGCGTTGAGTCCCAAAAAACCAAACAAACTACTGATGTACAGTTAAGATTTGCTTAGGTTGCTTTTGTTTATTATTTGGGTTTGTTCGGGTTCGATTGAGCTTGTTTGGGTTACTACTACTGCTACTGTACAATGGATGCGGACGAAACATGCTTCATGTCCCGAAAAACGAGACAAACCCAAACAAATTATCGATGTACAGTTCAAGTTTGCTCGGATTGTTTTTGTTTATTTGGGTTGGATTGGGTTTGTTTCGGTTACTACAACTGCTAGTGGACAATGGCTGCGGGCATGATTCGGTTCCCCAAAACCCAAACAATCTACCGATGTGCGGTTGAAATTTGCTTGGACTATTTTGGATTGTTTGAGATAGATTAGGTTTGTTTGGACTACTAGGACTGCTGCTGTACAATGGATGTGGACATTTTTTTTCGGTCCATTTCTATAATGCAAAGTTTGTTTGGGTTCGCTTGTTCGGGGTGATTGATTTTTTTTGGGTTTGGGTTTATTTAGGCTACTACTACTGCTAATGTACTATGGATGCTGACAGTACAAGCGTTGAGTCCCAAAAAACCAAACAAACTACTGATGTACAGTTAAGATTTGCTTAGGTTGCTTTTGTTTATTATTTGGGTTTGTTCGGGTTCGATTGAGCTTGTTTGGGTTACTACTACTGCTACTGTACAATGGATGCGGACGATACATGCTTCATGTCCCAAAAAACGAAACAAACCGAAACAAACTATCGATGTACAGTTGAAGTTTGCTCGGATTGTTTTTGTTTGTTTTGGTTGGATTGGGTTTGTTTCGGTTACTACAACTGCTAGTGGACAATGGATGCGGGCATGATTCGGTTCCCCAAAACCCAAACAATCTACCGATGTGCGGTTGAAATTTGCTTGGACTATTTTGGATTGTTTGAGATAGATTAGGTTTGTTTGGACTACTAGGACTGCTGCTGTACAATGGATGTGGACATTTTTTTTCGGTCCATTTCTATAATGCAAAGTTTGTTTGGGTTCGCTTGTTCGGGGTGATTGATTTTCTTCGGGTTTGGGTTTATTTAGGCTACTACTACTGCTATTGTACTATGGATGCTGACAGTACGAGTGTTGAGTCACAAGAAACCAAACAAACTACTGATGTACAGTTAAGATTTGCTTAGGTTGCTTTTGTTTATTATTTGGGTTTGTTCGGGTTCGATTGAGCTTGTTTGGGTTACTACTACTGCTACTGTACAATGGATGCGGACGATACATGCTTCATGTCCCGAAAAACGAAACAAACCGAAACAAACTATCGATGTACAGTTGAAGTTTGCTCGGATTGTTTTTGTTTGTTTTGGTTGGATTGGGTTTGTTTCGGTTACTACAACTGCTAGTGGACAATGGATGTGGGTATGATTCGGTTCCCCAAAACCCAAACAATCTACCGATGTGCAGTTGAAATTTGCTTGGACTATTTTGGATTGTTTGAGATAGATTAGGTTTGTTTGGACTACTAGGACTGCTGCTGTACAATGGATGTGGACATTACATGTTTTGGGTTCACTTCAACTGTGCAAAGCTTGGTTGGGTTTGGTAGTTCGGTTGTTTTACTGTTTGGGTTTGATAGGATCGATACTACTGCTGTACAATAAACGTGTACGATGAATTCGTTGGGGTCACTTGTACCACCGTCCAATTCGCATTTATTTACGTTGTTCTTGTTTAAAGTTGTTCATTTTTTGGAGGGGTTTGATTTGTTTGGTAATTATTGTGGGTTTGTGGTTTATTTGGTTTGTTTGTATCACTACTGCTGCTGGACACCAAACTTGTACAATAAATGCATTGGGTCACTACAACTACTGTATAACGAAAGTTTGTTTGCGTTTTTGTTGGCTTGTTTTGGTTGGTTCTTTGTTTCTTTGGGTTACTACTGCCACTGTACGAAGGACGTATACAACAAATGTGTAGAGGCGACTACTGCTAGTGTACAGTTAAAATTTGTTAGAGTTTTTGGGTTTTTGTTTGGGTTGGCCGTTTCTTTGGGCTCCTACCACTACTGTACAATGAATGTATACAATAAATGTGTCGGCACCTCTACCGATACTGTATAATTAAAGGTGGTTGCATTTTTCGCTTTCTCTGGGTTTTTGTTTGTTTGTTGGGTCGGTTGTTTGTATCTTTGAGTTCTCACTACTGCTGGACACATTGAATGTATGCAATAAGTATTGGGACCGCTACTGCTACTGTACAATTAAAGTTTGTTTGGGTTTTTCGGTTTAGTTGGGTTTTTGTTTGTCCTTTCGAGTCCCAACGACTACTGTACAATGGACGTGGACAATAAATGTATTGGGGCCACGTCTACTGCTGTACGAAGTATGTTCATTTACTCGGGATGTTTGCTTCTCTGTTTGGGTTTGTTTGTTCGGGTTGATTGCTTCTTTGTTTGGTTTGTTCGTTCGGGTTAGCTGCTTCTTAGTTTGGGTTTGTTCATTAGGGTTGATTGTTTCTTGGTGTGAGTTTTCTCATTCGGATTGATTGCTTCTCCGTTCAAGTTTGTTTGTTCGAGATGACTGCTTATTTTGTTTGGGTTTGCTTACTACCATTCCCCAACGATAAAAAATTTCCATTACTTGGTTCGGGTTTTTTTTTTCACGGCTTCTCCTCCCGTAATTGCCATACCATTTAACACCAATGAGTATAGTAAAAAAATCCCCATTGGTTTTGGAATGGAGCTCCGGTTCGACGTTTTCGCGAAAACAAAGTTGTTTCCCAAAACAAAAGACGAAAAACACAAACAAAACAATAACAGCTCGCTATGACATTTTTCTGCACGCGTGACTGCCTCGAATTCGTTGCTCGTGCCCTCAAAAGAGTTTTCTTCGTGTTTAACTTTCCTTCGTCTCGCACCCCCCGTCGTACGCCCCACGACACCCTTGAAAAAACATCGAGTACTCGCGTCAACTCGGGGACGAAGATCGACCGAATAGAACCATCAACCAATTGATAAACAAACGAGAATCCAAAGAACAAAAAAAATTAAAAAAAAAAAAAACAAACGAAACAAAAATAGGAAAAAATGTAAAAAAATGTGAAAAAAAATATTAAAGCGTCCGGGGGGGTTAAGGTTCACACGTGATGCCGAAAACTTTTCCATTTTTTCTGTCAGGCTTACGTGCATTATTCTCATCGTGATTTCGCGGTCGTCATTATTACTTGTTGGTATTCCTATCATCGTTATCATAATTGACGTTTCGACTATAATTTGCTCAAAATGTAGCGCGCGCGGTCGTTGGCATTGACAAACTCTTTCGGCACTTTTTCCATTTTCGTCTCTGCATATACACGCACTCACTCACCCACATGTACATATACAGGGTGCTCCATTCGTCTTGACACGTCGAAATAAATCAAGACCAGTTATGTAAATGGAAAAATCCCGACACACGTATCCAGTAGATTCCAACGGTGAGTAAAATGGCAAGACTGCTTTCTTATTTAGTCGACATTTTCGAGGTGATTTCAAGGTCAACTTTTTTCCAAATAGAGAACCTACATTTTTATAGCATTATTTTAAGGATGTTGAGTCCCTATGAAACATGTTAATGTTAATTGTTTAATAAATAGCTTCTTAATCGTCGTGAAATTTTTACACGACCTCCTGAATACTTCATGTAAAAACATACCAAATTTTCAGAATTCTATCATCATTACTTCAACCTCCTTAAGGGTTGAAATAAAAAATGATAAAATTCTGAAAATTTCGTATGTTTTTGTATGAAGTATTTAAGAGGTCGTGTTAAAATTTCACGACGATTAGGAAGCTCGTTATTAAAAAATTACCATTTTGTTAAGAACAATTTTTAAAAGAAATAAACAAAAATTAATCAATAAACTTCGTTTTGTTTCCGTTGCTTTCAGTATATTGTAGATATTATAAAATTGAGAGGTCAAAAAAAAAAACTTATTGCAAAGTTACATCAGTTTCCATAAAACAACATTTAATTTGTGATCGTTAATCGTTCGATAACGAGCTTCCTAATTGTCGTGAAATTTTTACACGACCTCTGAAATACTTCATACAAAAACATACCAAATTTTCAGAATTTTATCATCATTTGCGATTTGGGACTCAACATCCTTAATCCACGTAAAGGTTACTTCGTTCCGAAACATTCTCACCGGTCATTATTTTCGGACATTTTTTAAACTTTTTTTTCCAACAAACACGAAGCAATTTCTTACACCACGACGCGAGCCACGTTCGTCACGATTTTATGAGGAACATGATGGGCACTGTTATTCGACATGCTTGGCACATTATCCGCTCTTTTTACTTTATCAATTATTTATCCGCCGTATTAATTTAGGTTTGCAAGTGGGAGGCCCATCATTTTCAACATCTTCTCACGTATTGACAAAAAAATAATGGCTAAATGAATAAAATGTTGCGGTTAAAAATACTGTTCTTTTTTTTAGATAGAATAAGATAGCGCTGTAAAAAATATTCGTTTGCATTTTTTTTAATTGGCCTTGAAATCACCTTGAAAACATGCACTAAATAAATAAGTGATCTAACCATTTTACTGCTCGCTTGAATCTACTCGATGCGTGTCTTGGGATTTTTCCATTTTCTTAGCTGTCAAATTATTTCGATGTCTCGCAATAAATGGGACACCCTATATATAAACACTTTATATCCATATACACACACAAATGTATTTTATATATATAGGGTGTTTCACCAGAAGTTAGTCATTCGAAAAAAACCTATAAATATTGACGTGGGACGACAAAATCACAGACAAAACTTAAGTGGTTTGTCAATGTTTACATTTTGGCAGGCTTACATTTTTTTTCAAATGGAGATTCCGACCCGTTTCCAAGGTCACCGCCGCTTTTTGTAAAGGAAAGTCCTATTCTGATTGGCCACAAATAACAACACCATCGGCCTACAATAGCATGACCTTGGGATGACCTTGAAATACGAGAGAAAAAAATTGCAATATGGTAATTAAAGCAAGGCAAGCGAAAAAAGGCGGTGGTTTCAGGCGCGAGTGATGCTTTAATTGCACAACTTAAAAAATCTGTCGATCCTAAAAAATTTGTACGATTTCTGAATGATGCGTGAACGTTTTTGCAACGTCTCGTTAAAAATCGCTCGAGAAGCATTCCCGAGTGGTTGGTACATTCCCGGTAGACTTTGCTTTTCACAGCAGCCCTCGAAAAATAGTCGAATGGTGTTGAAACGGGGGATCGAGGGGGCCAGGTAACCGGGTCGTCTCTGCCAATCCACCGGTCCGCATGTTTCTCATTTATTTCTGTCATTCCAAGGTATTGTAGGTCATTGGTTTCCTTTTTTTTCGCGCTCTACGTTTGAGACCAATAAAAAAGCAGTTTCCCTTTAAAATAGTGAAAATGACCTTAAAATCAGGTCGATACGTCCTCTCGCTGAAAAATCTAAGGCTACCAAAATGCGGACATAGACAAACCGTTGAAATGTTGTCTCTGACTTTTTCGTCTAAAAGCAATATTCATAGGTGTTTTCGAGTGAGTAACGTATAGCTAATCACCCTGCATAGAGTACCATCCGATCGTGATAGGTTCATAAATTCTCGCATGCGCAATTAGCATTCGTGTATGTGCAAACGTTTCTGCGTGACGTCGATTCTTCGGTAAAAAAAAAAAAAACAACCGGTGAAACGTAATTTCACTGGTCGAAAGAGTGCGCGGCGTGTCGTTCAGTAGCGTCGAAACGTTACTTTCCTTCACTTGTCTGGAAGCTACAGCATCTCTCGGTCCAAACAGACGAGAAAGCAAAAAAAAAACGCCAAGCAACAGAAGTTCGCGCATCATCGACTCGAGCGAAAGTATCGACGAGACGCGTCCGTTGCTTTTGCATCACGAACATTCTCGCACAATTAGAAACCTTTTGTGTTCTTCTTCTTTTTCTACCGAAGAGAAGAAGGAAGACAAAGCAAAAAAAAAAAGCTGAGGAAATGTCGCTTGTCGCATGAGCCAAATGTAGATCGAGCGGGCTCGTATAGTCTTGTTATTTTCTAGTGATGAATTTATTCAAGCTCAACGACGAACAGCCCGGTGGAGGAGTGAGGCGCGATGCGAGTTAGGTGGAGGAGGAGAAGAAGGCGCAGAGGGACGACGACGACGACAAGGACAACGACGACAGCAGGACGGCGGAGGGGGGAGAGTCGGAGTGGGGAGCGTGGAGCACCGCCGGCCGCAGCAGCCGCCGCCGCAGCCCGCGCAGGCGCACACGACGCTACGGTCAGTACGCGAAGCGCCTCGGTCGAGGATCGACGTGCTCGCGAGCAAATCACGGAGCAGCTTCTCGTCTCGTCGTTTCGACGTCGAGAGTATGATGAACGCGAAACAACCGGCATTGGCAGACGCTGGTGACTTTGCGAGGCGAAAATCTAAAGACTCCGATGACACCGCGATAACGACGACGACGACGACGAGAGAATGGCAAAAAGTGCCGATGAGTAGAGCGCCCGACTATTGCCAATTCCAAGCCACGGTCGACGACGAGAAGCACGGCCTCGACGAACGCGACGTGACTGTAGACAAAGACGAGGAGTTTGGCGCGGAGAAGGAGGACAACTCGAGCGACTTTGTAATACGAGCCAACGACCTTAACGACGATAAGATAAACGTTAAATTAGATTACGATTGTAACGAGGTTATTGAATACAACGTGGCCACAAATGCTCAATCCCATCACGATCACACTAAGTTACTTAATAATAATAATGATGACGATGATGATGATGACGACGATGCGATTTTAACGAATGTTACGAGAACAAACCCCGACGAGAATGCGCCGCTCGGTCGACGTTCCAACGACCACGTGAAACCGCCGGTTGTTGACGACGACGATGATGATGACGATGATGATGATGATAAACGTAGTACCATTATAGGCCGTTACGGCGCAACGAGCGTCGCATCGGGCGATGGTCGTCGCGACGAGGCCATTGAATATCATCATCGTTACCAGGATCATCATCGTCTCTTATATGATAATGATGATGATGATGACGACCCGAACGATTTTACGATTAAAAATAATACGAGCAACAACACTAGTGATAACGAAAATACTGCCCTACTGCCCCCTTCGCATTTTCCTGAGTACAAGCATTGATAATTATTAATCGATGACAGATAGTGTCGAACAGAGAACAACCAGAGAGAGAGCGACAGAGAGAAAGAGGGAGAGAAGAAGAAGAGACATGCAATGGAAAGATCGAATATTGTGACGACGAAAAACAACATTATTATTATTATTATTATTATTATTATTATTATTATTATTATTATTATTATATACATTATTATATAGTGGTGTGATTTAATCTCGAACTCGCATTTTATACTGAATAGTGTAAATAACGATAAACTATAATTGCAACACACACGACAGGTATTAAAATTATAATAAAATTAATATTAATCTATACATGTATATATACATATATGTGTATATATATATATATATATATATATATATATATATATATATATATATATATATATATATATATATATATATATATAATGTTTAGTAATAAACATTAGTAAAACGGATTTATTTAAATTTTGTCATTTTGTGAATCATTTTGAGCATTCCCGAATCCTCTTGTCCTTTATCCTAAGTCTTCATCAACGAATCTTCTTTATCAATAATAATAATGTTTTCCGCTGAGTAAAACTTCTCACCTGAAATGCTTCGTCATGTAAACATAAATATGTTACGGCAAAACCCATTTTCAGTTTAAGGGCGGTTCACCTAGAGAAAGCTATTTCCAACTGAACGCCTTCGTGACAACTACTTTTCCCTAGTAAAAAATAGAATCTATGTATAGGAACCCAAACAAACCCAAACTTTAACCTCATGCAAAAACACTTTCAACCAATTCATGTTGTTAGAACTAGTTTTGGGGAACAAACCTAAGCAATCAGGCCAAACCCAAATTTTGACCTCATTTGGAAACACTTTTCACTGATTCATCGCGTTGGAACTAGTTTCTGGAACAAACCCAAGCAATCAAGCCGAATCCAAACTTTGACCTCGTTCGGAAACCGTTTTAACCGATGAATTTAGTTGGAACTAGTTTTTGGAACAAACCAAAACGAACAACTCTACCCAACCAGCCCAAACTGTGGCCTTATTTGGAAACAGTTTTAACTGAGTCATTTCATTAGAACGAGTTTTTGGATAGAAACCCAAACTTTGACCTCAGTTGGTAATAGTTTGAAAACTTTCAATTTCGGGAAAGTGAGCATTTTCTTTCAAATTCGTCCGGGTGAAAATAACCGAGCGTGTCTAGGAAGGGTTAAAACTGTTTCCAAGTGAGGTCGCACTTTGTGTTTGCGTCGGGTTTGATCCAACAATTGGTTTCACGAAGTAAATCAGTTAAAACTGTCTTCGAATGAGGTCAGCGTTTGGGTTTGATTGAAACCCAAACTTTGACCTCATTCGAAAACAGTTTTGACTGATTCATTTCGTGAAAACGAGTTGTTGGATCAAACCCAACCCAAACCGAAACGTCGACCTCACTCGGAAACAGTTTTATCTCTTCCTAAACACACTCGGACATTTTCACCTGGACGAATTTGAAATAAAATGCTCACTTTCCCAAAATTGAAAGTTTTCAATCATTTTTTACAATAATTCAATGTTATACTTTCCGAATTTTAATTATGCAGACATATGAAGAAATGATCAGAAGGTATCGCGGATTTTTTAAAATAAAAACCGAACGAAGGGTTGTTAAGGGCAGGCGGGTGAAGTACTATTCAGGTGAAATTGACCCGGTGTGTCGAGGGAGGGTTAAAACTCTCTCCAAATGAGGTTGAAGTTTGGGTTCGGGTTGGGTTTCATCCAAAAACTCGTTTTAACGAAATTGTTGTATCCCCGGCTCGAGAACCCGGGATAGGTATTTTTGGGATCGTTGCGAAATTAAGAGTTGGAACTCAAGTTCGTTGAATAGGAATATAAGTTTATTACTGGGCTGGTCTTATAATTGAATTTACAGTGTGTCGGTCGTACCTTAGGACCGAACCGTTCAAAAGCCAACCAAGGACTGACTACTCCCTGGTAACTTCTCTTAATTGTCGACTCTGATTGTCGCAATTTGCCCTAGATCGAACATCATCCGATGCTTCGTCAGGACGTGTCGCAAAGCGTCTTTTTGACGCTTGCATTTTGGCAAAGGTGTGACTCTTTCGCAAGGAGGATGCGAAACGGTCTGGAATGCCGTTTCGTAAATAATTTCTCGACCGTTTGGTCGTTTCGTTGTATTGCGTAAATTAGCGGATACAACAAAATGAATAACTTAAAACTGTTTCCAAATGAGGTCAGAGTGTGGGCTTGGCTTGAGTTTGATCCAAAAACTGATTCAATTCGTTGGAACCACTTTTTCCTAGTTGAAACGAATTTTAACTCACACTGAAACTTATCTATCAGTAAATTCTAGTTTGTACTAGGAAATAGTAGTTATAACGCGATCCGGTGCGATGGTCTAGTGGTTAGCGTGCTTGCCACTAAACCTGCGGACCGCGAGGTACCGGGTTCGAAACCCAGTTGCGTACATTTGGTCGCGAAATTTTTTTCTTCGGCATTTCGCGGCGAAATAAGACTAGTTCCACGACTGGGGGGCGAACTTGATGACCGGCTGTATTGGTATAAGTTTTCCGCAGTTTCCCTATACCCGTGACAGAAATGTAATGAATATGATACAGAGGAGGGGAAGTCGGCTGCGGCCGCAAGGAGGGGGGGGGGTATAGGGACAAAAAAGTGAAGAACAGGAGAATAGAAAAAGAAACAGTGGAGGAACAATAGGTAACAAACACGAACAGCAGCATATCTACCTTAGGAAAAAAAAACAAATAGTAGTTGTAAGGCGTTTAAATTAAAAACGGACCTTGACCTTACGCATACGCACGCTTATACGTATAGCGCCGACACTGGAGATGGGTGGTCGACGTTCGGCTCCGGCGGTACTTCGAGTTTGTTTGGGTTTGTCTTCGAGTGAAACAACAGCCGGCATTGCCAATACTCGGAGCGGTGATCGTACGGCCCTGCACCGGCTAGCGCATCAACCAGGCAGCGGAAAGCCAATACTTCTGAGACCCTGCTGTAGATGTCTTCTCACTTTAGACGCTAAAGAAGGCTATTTTCATGAATTCTTTTCATAGCTTTATATTATTGATATTGATATGAAAGTTGTTACACTTAATAAGTACACTTTCGAAATACATTTTTATTAAATGTATTTATTTAAGTCACTATTTATAGACGAAAATGGTAGTTAAAAAAATGTCCTAAAAAAATGGTAGGTCTGCGCAGTTGATGAAATTTCGGCGATGGATCATCCGAAACAAAAAAATCAAACGCTTTCAGATTCAGTACGTTAATGACTATAGCGCATATCATACGATTTTTTATGTATGCAAAAATAACAAAATGGCGGACATTTTTCGAAAAAACAAAAAAAAACGTGTTTTTTTCACCGTTTTTGGCAACAAAAAAATAAATATCAAAACTTTCAAAAATCCTTGTTATGCGCTATAGCCATAGTTGTAAAGAATATGTGGTTAAAATTGCAAAAGGATCGGTTCAGTAGTTCCGAAGATTTGATCAACAAGCCGTCGAAAAACGTTGTTTCGAGAAAAACGCGTTTAAAGTTTGTTTCGGTTACATAAATACATAAAAACATTTTTTTATGTATTTCGAAAGTGTATTTATTAAGTGTAACAACTTTTATATCAATATCTATAATATAAAACTCAAAAAAATTGACGAAGATAGCGTTTTAGCGTCTAAAGTGAGAAGACCCCTTAAGACTGCTGTAGACGCAACGGAGCGTTACGTTGGATTAGCCACGTGCAGTTAGGGAGTCGTGGGAAAGGCTTCACTCGGGAAGGTTAAGGATGTTGAGTCCCAAATCGCAAATGATGATAAAATTCTGGAAATTTGGTATGTTTTTGTATGAAGTATTTTAGAGGTCGTGTAAAAATTTCACGACAATTAGGGAGCTCGTTATTGAACAATTAACATTCACAAATTAAATGTTGTTTTATGGAAACTGATGTAACTTTGCAATAAGTTTTTTTTTTGACCTCTCAATTTTATAATATCTTCAATATACTGAAAGCAACGGAAACAAAACGAAGTTTATTGATAAATTTTTTTTTATTTCTTTTAAAAATTGTTCTTAACAAAATGTTAATTTTTTAATAACGAGCTTCCTAATCGTCGTGAAATTTTAACACGACCTCTTAAATACTTCATACAAAAACATACCAAATTTTCCGAATTTTCTTATCATTTTTTATTTCAACCCTTAAGGAGGTTGAAGTAATGATGATAGAATTCTGAAAGTTTGGTATGTTTTTACAAGAAGTATTCAGGAGGTCGTGTAAAAATTTCGTGACGATTAAGAAGCTATTTATTGAACAATTAACATTAACATGTTTCATAGGGACTCAACATCCTTAATATGTAAAAAGCCGCAAAGATGTTCGTTGGAATTGAAGAAATAAATAATTAATAACAAAATCTCATTGAATTTGGCTTTATATTTAACAAATCGAACAAACTAAACTACAGGTTAAGCATTATATTTTATTTAATATTAACGTGTCACACTTTGGGTGATTAAGTGACGCAATGTTTTATTATTTGTCGCTGGAGCGTAAAGATATATATATATATATATACATATATATGTGTATATATAACGTGCATGGTCGATTCGTCCACACGGACTGAAAATCCGGCCGGTGGCGCAAGCGCTCGAATGACAATAATCAAATGAACAAGAATCTGAGGAACTCGATATATTTTGTCATGATGCATGCCACCGTCGCTTGTTGGGCCTTGTTTTCGGCATCGGTCTTCAATTGCTTCAACACTGCGGTAGTCTCAGCCTCTATTTTTTGGGCCACGGTTTTCGATGCTGGCAAGGAGTTCGAGGAAGGGTCGAACGCGATCGCCTTGACGACAGTTTTTCCAGGATCAATTTCAAGTTTAGTTATGGTCACTTTGACCGGCTTCTCACTCCAATCCAGCGTGAAACCCAAGTTCATTGTCATATTGCTAATCGTGTCTATGAACTCACCGGTATATACCGTGTCATCGAACAAATACTGAAAACGAATGCACGCGAATTATTGAAAATATTACACGCTCCTGGTGGGAGATTAGATCAGATTAGGTTTATTCGAGCAACTAGAACAGGAAAGGCCTCTGGCACACGATCCTACTACTTCCTGCAATGCAGAGAACGTATAGGGAGAAGAAAATAAAAGGCTCGATGCAAAAACAAAAAATAAGACTCTGTATAATTCAAGGTAAAACAAAGAAAACCATGCAGATTAGAAACGCAAACGAGACATCACCGTCTGATCTCCATGGAGTGCAAAGCATAACACAAAGAAACACGAGACTCGACACATCAACAAAGAAAACAATGACTCATTGTAAGCAAAAGAAGTATGAAAAAAAAGTACGCGAGTGTAAAGAAAAGTGCAAATAAAAATAAAACACACAGGTACGAAGAAAAATCGAAAGTATAGAAAGGAAAAGAAAAACAGGTCATTGAGTGTTTTCTTAGTCAGGCTGATGCTACCAGGTGGAAGTGAATTTGGAAGGTATGCAGCAGAAATGCTGAAAGAGTGCCTTGCAATTAGATATGCTGTAAGAAAATGGGGAATGGTTAAAAAGTCTCAATGTCATGAAAAAAGTATTTCCAATGTCATCTATTTGGTCTGTTTACGTTGAATTGTGACCTAAGATACGCTGGTTCTGACGTGAGCAGAACTTTAGAGAGGACGGAACCGTAGAGAGAGGGAGAGAGCCCGAGTGGCCTGGTTCGGGTATTAAGGACAAAATATTTTGTTTTGTTTTTTGCTCATTACTGTCCTCTGCCCGTGTACGCGTTGTTTTTCTTTTTAGGAAAGAAAACAAGAATAACAACAGAAACTTGGAATCCCAACGATGCAAGCTACCACCACATCCACCTTGGATATTCAGGAAAAAACTTTTTTTCTTTGTTTCTTTTAGCTCATCGGTGTTCTGTACTTTTGCTCGTTTTTTCTTTAACGCCTTATATACGTTTGATAAATGTATCGTTTTTTTTTTATTGCGATAAATTATGTATAAAAATCCCAAGAATTATATGGTCTGAAGAAAGCCATTTCTTATTTTATTTCAAACGTTCTTTGGAAATATTTTGATCGCGAAAATTTATAGGAAAAAGATTGTTTTTCTTCGAAGTGATAAAATGTTTTTTTTTTTCAAGGTGCCTGCGTAAGCACGAAGGATAAGAAAGACGACTTTTTTCGTTACGTACTTGTACAGCCTAGCGTCTAAATTTTAGGTTGTAACAAAGATTTTGTACAAGTTGTAAAAGTCGAACAAGTTTTGAGGATTTTTGTTGAAGCGTACCCTTTTTTCTTTTGCCTTTTTCTCGAACACTATATTTTACGAAACTAGGCACGTAGAATTACCAAATTTATTTATTCACTCTAAATTTAGATAGACCATAGTTTAAAACTTTTTATATCGTATGACCGGATGATTTTTTTCACGTGTTATATTATTATACATTTTTCACATACGTTGTATTTTTATACAGCTTGGCATTTTCGTAATTTTTAAAATTTCAAAAAAGTATCCGGTCGTACCAAAGCTTTATTATTATACTAAGAGTACATTTTTTTATTTTCCTCTTCAAATGAGACGAGTAGAATCACCTACACCGTTCTTTAAATAATTATAATCTCATCGCTTATCAATACTGTTCGATAAAAAAAACTCAAAATTTACAAGACTACGTTTAAAGGGCGGCCAAAATGCCGCAATACTCTCATTTTTTAAATAAGTATTGAAAAATTCTCTGGTTTTTTGCGCTCGGAAAAACTGTTGGAAATACCGTTGAAAATAATTGTAAAATTTTCCGCGACATAGTCATTTTACAGAAATCATTTAAAAATTTGAAAAAAAAAATTAAAAAATTTTGCCTCGGCACACTGGCTTTACTAATAATTATCGTACGACGGATATTTTTTTTTTGTTTTTTAAATGATAAACCAATGAAAAAGAAAATAATTGTCGAGAAATGCCGATTTTTCGTATCGAACTCTACGATTATATTACCTTGGTTCGCCGAAATTTCAATGCTAACTCAATGACCTTGAACTCCGCGCCAAAGGTGTACTTGTAACCGGTAAGGAGATAGCCTGCTTTCGCCTTCAATGTGTTGAGAAGGCTCGTGGCGAGACTGCAAAAACGACCAAAAATCGCTAGTTTATCCATAAAAAGAGAGCGGAAAAAAACCAAAAAAAAAAAGTCAAAATTAGCAACCGCAGCGTTGAGTGAAAAAAATTGGATTTGCTCACACCACTTTTCCAGTGCATAGCAAAAGCCGCTTGAAAACGTCACCATTCACAATCACATCGGTTTTTTCGTCCAAGTCAACTTTTGGCAACGGATAGCTTCTCCTAGTTCTGTTGTGCCAAATCCGATCTAAGATTTTCGTCAGCATCCATAACTTAAAGGAAGGTACCTGAACAAACGGCAAGAAAAACAGATAAACTTCGGGAATTTTTATGTCAACAACTAATGGTTCGATCGGTTCCGGATTTTTTTTATTGGAAAATATGTACATTGAGGTGCGTTTAGGAATTTTTTCAAAATAAAATCGTTGACTGGAAGCCCCGTTGCTGTGGTCAGCGTCAGACGTGTTGTTCGTTGACGTGGCTAGTGGTGCCAAGGATTCCGGGCAGTCGGTTGAGTCGGAAATTGCGAACGAAAAGCGAATGTTAAGGATGTTGAGTCCCTATGAAACATGTTAATGTTAATTGTTCAATAAATAGCTTCTTAATCGTCATGAAATTTTTACACGACCTCCTGAATACTTCATGTAAAAACACAAAATTTTCAGAATTCTATCATCATTACTTCAACCTCCTTAAGGGTTGAAATAAAAAATGATAAGAAAATTCGGAAAATTTGGTATGTTTTTGTATGAAGTATTTAAGAGGTCGTGTTAAAATTTCACGACGATTAGGAAGCTCGTTATTAAAAAATTAACATTTTGTTAAGAACAATTTTTAAAAGAAATAAAAAAAATTTATCAATAAACTTCGTTTTGTTTCCGTTGCTTTCAGTATATTGTAGATATTATAAAATTGAGAGGTCAAAAAAAAACTTATTGCAAAGTTACATCAGTTTCCATAAAACAACATTTAATTTGTGAATGTTAATTGTCCAATAACGAGCTTCCTAATTATCGTGAAATTTTTACACGACCTCTGAAATACTTCATACAAAAACATACCAAATTTTCAGAATTTTATCATCATTTGCGATTTGGGACTCAACATCCTTAAATTCGATTTTTCAAAAAGTGTAGTTCAATGCTGTTTCGAAGTTTGTCAGAAAAAATATGCTCGCAGGATGGAGATATTTTTCACCTTACCGTCAATCAGCAATCCGAGGGCCATAAATTGGTCCCTCCGAAGTACTCGCTGCTTCGTCAGCTGCAATTCACCGTTCATGCTGTTGCTTATCATCCGTTGAAATCATGTGGAAATACGTGGCCATGATAGCTGTTTTCATGTTTTGTTTGGGTTCGTTTGGGTTCGTTTGGGTTTTTTTGGGTTTGATAGCTTTTTTCATGTTTTCAGCAGAATCACCATTGCGTCTGATGGCGACGCCATAACAAATCGTGAGCTTATCAATCAATTTGCCCATTCATTTTCCCCTCCCTCCCAATCCTTTCGTATTCTTTTTACAGTTCCTGAGCCTTGTACCCATTCGTTTTTGAACATGTCCTACGCACTCTTTTTTACACTCGGTTCCAAATCGATTGATTTGCGATTTTTTTTTTTCGCAGCAAGCACTCACTTTACTGTCATCTTTTTCACGTTCATGGCGACTCAACGAATGTTTTTTTTTTTTTCGGAGAGTTGTCTTTACGGATCTTGAACGTCGCTCTATCCGTTCTCGAGGTTTTATTTCGCTGGTATTTACGGTTCATTTTGTCGATTTCACCAACGATGCACAAAATGGAACATCTGTTCACGCCTGTAGGATATAAAAGATAGACTGACGCTTCGAAACGACTTCAGGCCCTCGGAGTTATCCTACCCTTATACCTGCTCGCTATAACACGCTTCTTCAATATTGCGAATTGCTACGTGAAATTTATACACAATATTCTTTGAACTACAAACCACGGGAAAATCGATATTTTGAAAAATTTACTCAGGTTTTTTTTAAATTTACTCCCCTTAACGGGGCATGGTGCCTGGAGCAAACGCACATATTTCGTCGTTTACTCTCTTTACGTAGATCGCAGTTTCGAATTAAAAAATATGGGCGTTATTTTTGCCACTAATTTTAATAGGAAGTTCAGATCAAATGCTAGGGTCTAGGATTTTTTACCGATTTTTTAAATCATTTTCCGTCAGGTGTATTTTTACGCGGTAAATTTGATATTTTTTTTTTAATAACCGGTGAAATTTCCGGTGATTTTTAGGGGGTTCAAATTTTCCATAAACACCCTAACTATGTAAATTCTCTAAGATTTTAGACGCATGGATTTTCGCCTTTTTATTTAATTTCTTTGTTCGCTATTTCTGGTTTGCTGTTTTTCTTTTTTAAGGGGTTACCTCCACTTGCGATTTTGAAAGAATCGATTTTTTTTATTGCATTTTTTTGAAGTATAAGTATCTGAGAATATGTCCTGAAAATTTGAAGTCGATCCGAACAAAATTGACTGAGATATGAGCGTTGAAAGAGAAGAATCCGTGAATTGAAGAACTGAAATTGAAACTTTAAACGCGTTTTTCTCAAAATGGCATTTCTGAAGTCGGTGACCAAGATTACTCGAACACTAATGAACCGATCTTCTTCAAATTTTGCAGGCTTATTTAATACATAAAAATGGTGTCTTTAATCATTCGATTTTTTTTTTCGAAAAAAAATGGCCGTTTTATAGCCAAAAAACGGCCGTTTTTTTTCGTTAAAATCGAACCATTAACGTTGACTGTCCGCCATTTTGTGAAAAATGAATATTTTTGAAAATCCTTTGATTAAAGACTAGTTTATACTTATATTTGACTAAATCCATCCGCATTTTTTTTTCAGATGATCCACTTCGCCGCAATGTTGGTCACCGCAAACCGTGTATATAAAAACATTATTTCATTGACGTCCATTTGCCACTAAACAATGTAATATTTTTCAATACAAAAATTACTGAAAGTTCTTCAAGATGTGTTCTTTAAGATGGTATATTGATCGATTAAAAAAGTTTTGTAGTTTTCTTTAAAAAAATTCATGAAAAAGGCCTTTTTTGCGCTACAGGTGGGGGTAACGCCTTAAACGAGTTTTTTGGATAAAGTTCCGAAAAGTCCATACCTCCGATGAATTTTAAATTTCGTGTGCCTATGTATTTTGACTCGCTGATCATGCATATCATATTAAAAATACCCGCAAACCTGATTTTCAAGGTCAACACTCACGAAAACTAATTTTTTAACAATTTTTCTGTTTTATTTTAGTAAATATTCATTTTAAACGAAAATATTTCGTACAAAAGTTGTAGCCTATGAAAATATTGATCTTTTATGTTCCATATAATTTTTGTCTAAAACCATTCCATTTCGAGAAAAATGGGATAATAGTCCAACAAGTGAAAATTGCTTAGCTTCATTAGGTTCGGTGTTATCTACTTATGGTATCGGATCGGTAACAGCAAGAATATAGATAATGTTCATTAGCCCACACAAACCGAAAGAGAAAAACCAAATTCAAACTGAAACAAAACCAACAAAAAAATCCAAACACAAATCTAAACAAAAAAAGCCCAAACAACCCAAAGAAAAAAAAACAAAATGAAATAAAAAGCCCAAGCAAGCCCAACAAAAAAAACCAAACACAAACGTGCAAGAATAGTATATAATATAAAAAGAAACTAAAATAAAATAAAAAAATAAAAAAAAATCAAATAAAAAACAAAAAAGCAAAAAAAAACATGCACTTTAAAGACTAAACTCCAACCTTCCCGCGGTAAAGTGCGTGAGTAGATAATATCGAAACTAATGGAGCTAAGCAATTTTCACGTATTGGATGGAGCTGAGCAATTTTCACATTATCCTATTTTTCTCGAAACGGAATGGTTTTAGATAAAAACTATATAGAGCATCAAAGATCAACATTTTCATAGGATATAACTTTTATAGGAAACATTTTTCTCTAAAATGAATATTTACTAAAATAAAACAGAAAAACTGTTGAAAAATCAACAAATTGAGAAAAATACACTTTGCTCCCTCATTCATTAATTTCACTGCCAGAGCAGACCATACGAATAATTCTTTACTTCTTCGCTTTCACGGAAAAAAAAGGGGACAAGGAAAAAAAATGTTGTTAGAAAATAATCAAATTAACAGAAGCCAAGAAACTAAAAACTTACGAACCTCTCTTTTGGATCTTCTCAGAGACGTTTGATTCTCGTTTGTCAATTCAGTGGAACGAATTTTCGGACAAATCTCACGCTGCACGCAGGTCTCGGCTAGTCGGCGAACCTCGCTCGGAATTCCGTCCGAGTGCACCGCTCTGAGACCCGTACTTGCTCCGGCACGAAATGAGAGATAATAAACTCACGATGGCAGAGTACCAATAAATCACGTACGATCGATATATTTTCACACTTTTTACGGTTTACTTTGGAATGTTACCTAAAAACATTTTTCAATAATTTAATAATCTCACTCGGAGATAAAGTCACTCGGATGGAGTCAATATGTTTAATAATTTGAAGATATTTACTTTTAAAAATGGATGCTAAAAGTCCTTTCAAGTAAGTTTTCTTCCTAAAATACTTTTAAGGGGTTACCCCTACTTGCGATTTTGAAAAAATTGATTTTTTATTGCATTTTTTTGAAGTATAAGTATCTGAGAATATGTTCTAAAAAGTTCAAATCGATCCGAACAAAATTGACTGAGATATGAGCGTTGAAAGAGAAGAATCCGTGAATTGAAGAACTGAAATTGAAACTTTAAACGCGTTTTTCTCAAAATGGCATTTCTGAAGTCGATGACGAAGATTACTCGAACACTAATGAACCGATCTTCTTGAAATTTTGCAGGCTTATTTAATACATAAAAATGTAGTCTTTAATCGTACGATTTTTTTTTCGAAAAAAAATGACCGTTTTATAGCCAAAAACAGCCGTTTTTTTTCGTTAAAATCGAACCATTAACTTTGACTGTCCGCCATTTTGTGAAAAATGAATATTTTTTAAAATCCTTCGATTAAAGACTACTTTATACTTATATTTGACTAAATCCATCCGCATTTTTTTTTTCAGATGATCCACTTCGCCGCAATGTTGGTCACCGCAAACCGTGTATATAAAAACATTATTTCATTGACGGCCATTTGCCACTAAACAATGTAATATTTTTCAATACAAAAATTACTGAAAGTTCTTCAAGATGTGTTCTTTAAGATGGTATATTGATCGATTAAAAAAGTTTTGTAGTTTTCTTTAAAAAAATTCATGAAAAAGGCCTTTTTTTGCGCTACAACTGGGGGTAACGCCTTAATTACTAAAAAGTGTATAATACTTTCAATGACTTAAAGCCATATAATGCTCCTAAGTAATACTTTTGAATACGCAAAAGTATTTTCAAGTGCCAAAATGTTTATTACGTAAACCTACTTTCAAGAAATTTCATTGTTTCAATGTACTTTAGAGTATTTTAATAAAATAATTTGAAATTTTTTAAATAAATAAAAAAAAAGATATTAGTCAACGGTATTTTTAGCTCTTAAAATTACTCAAATGTATTTTTGAACAATAATAATTTTGGTACTCTTGAATACTTTGGAGTAATTAAAAGTATTACTCCAATTACGTAATACTGTTAGTAATGTTATTACTTTATTTTGTGAGTTTTTTTTTTACGTAGATAAGCCTTCAAGTAATTTTTTTCCTTAAAATTACCTTTAATTAGTATCAATTAATAGAGTTTTATTTGCATAACTTTTTTTTAAAGTTTTTTACAAAACTACCTTTAATTAGTATCCATCCGCGACAATATTTACTTGAAAGAAAAATAACGAAAAAACTAAAAAAATACATTCAAGTGATTTGACTTGCTTTAAGACACTTTAGAAAAATTCTCGAGTAATGGATGTGGTTAAAGCCGCGGTAATCAGTTCCGCAGGCGTTCCTGCTCACACATAAATCAATTGTTCGTTTGCACATTGCAGGTGATATCCAAAGTACTGTAGCCACCAAATACGATGTGACTTTGATCCGCATGGTTTGCACAAGAGAAAAAAATGTTCAATTCCATTGAAAAAAAAAATACAAAAAAAAAAATTGGTTAACTTCAAACGATCGAAAAAGAGAATGACACCAAAGATCTTGCCTTTAGGATGTGTCATCGCGAAGCAAACTTTTTTTTTTGAGGCGTGTGATCAGAAATTGACCGACATATTCGCGTTCGAAGTCTGTCGCTGGATGAACAATATTTTGTTTATGTATATATTTTCTTTATTTTGTAAATAGTGGCACAGTATTTTTTTAGAAAGAAATTTTTCTTTTCTCCAAGTACCAAATAATAAACGAAAATTATTGACTCGTATTATCGATTTATTATTTTAGCAAATTATTATTTTTATTATCTCATTATTATCCTTTATCTATTTATATTTTATTATTATTATCTATTTATTGTCTTATTATTTTTAGCAAACAAAAAAAAGTTAAGAAAGAAAATTCACTTTTTTTTTGCATTATCTCAAAGTATACATTTTCAACGATGTGTAAAAAAATTCAACTGAAAATATTGAAAATTTAACAAGTTACAGACGATTCAGTGAGAGGAGGTATCGTAACAATTCACGCATACGAAAACTTTCAGTCGCGTTTTTCCCGAAACGACTTTCCCCGACCTAGCCGAAGTAATAACTCTGTAACTGTCCGATTTCCAATTTTCAAAAACCAAGATTTACGTGATTACAGTAGTTATCGTTGTAAGTAGCCGTTATTTTTTCTTTTATTTGGTATTTTTAAGTCCTCGGGTATAAACAAAAATTACACACTTTTTCTTGAACACCCGCCAATTTGTGATTTTTTTTTCAAACAATAGCTACTTGCAGTAGCTTTTTTTTTAATTAATTTATTTTATTAGATCTATTTATTTTTTACATTTTTCAGATTTTTAGATTTATTTATTTTTTTGATCAATAAATTTATTTTATTTAGATTTAAAAAAAGATTTACATAGATTATAAAACAATTGTGTTTTTCAGGCCAACTATAATGTGCACACACACACACACACACACACACGAATATACATATGAATGAGACTTCCTGGATTCTTTTTATTTCCGTACCTGGTCTTCGAGGTGAGCAATAAGGTGACGTGACAATCCTCCGAGAGCGAAAGTTTGGCCGATTGCAAGCCTCTGGAGTTCTACGAAAATGCACACACACACATATCACACCCATGCAGTTAATATACATAAACACATACCTATATATTTCTATACATCAACTTGGTTTATATTTATGAATATCCCAAAACTATTTATTGTTATTACCAATAACAGATTGTAGTTGTAAAATAAAAAAATTAAATTCATGAATATAAAGACGAATGTACGCACACACATATTTATCGAACGATCGGCATTCAATGCAATATATTCAGGCGAAAAAACGCATTAAAAATCGACACGTTCTCGTTGATTAGCTTTTTTTTTACTAAGAATCACACATTGATCATAATGAAGCGTGATACACGTGCGGCGGTGATGTGTGAAGTATGAAAAACCGGTCAAGTGATTCGAGTAATATATATGTATTATTTCTAGGTCTGTTGTATCACAATGATTTGCTGCATAGTCATTAGGGTGGCACGAATTTGAACTCTTTTTTCTTTTTCTCACCACTCAATAATGTACGTTGAAGAAAGAAAAAAAATTGTCGCGAAATCTGCCAGTGGTCAAAAAATATTTAGAGGTCGCTCAAGCCTCCTAAAAATTTAAATTTTCATTAAAAAATCGTTTTTTTTTTTTTCGTTCACTTCTCACCCATGAATTTTACGCTTTATAATTTTTAAATTAATCTCGCGAAATCTGCCAGTGGTCAAAAAATATTTAGAGGTCGCTCAAGCTTCCTAAAAATTTTAATTTTCATTAAAAAATCGTTTTTTTTCGTTCACTTCTCGCCCATAAATTTTACGCTTTATAATTTTTAAATTAACCTCGCGAAAACTATAGCAGGTCAATGAATATTTAATGGCCTCTCAAGAACTTCGAAATTTCCAATTTTTGCCAATTTTTTTTCTTATTTCACTCATAAATTTTACGCTTTTAAAAGTTTTCAAAAGAATTCATCGTTTTTCTTTAGAATCAGATTTTTCAAACTTACCCCACACTACTAACCCAAGAATGATCATCTTTGTTCTCATAAAATAATTATTTACAGCTCTTGTCCGTAAACAAAATTATAGCTCCCCCGTTTTATCGGATTAGGAGTGTAAGGTATATTAAAAAAATCCCTTTCTAAAGAAAAAAGGATTAATTGTTTTGAAAATTTTACCAAGTGTTGAATTTACGAGTAAGAAGAGAAAAAAAATCGCGACGTTTGGGAATTTTGAAGCTCTTGACTACTAAATATTCATTGGCCCGCTAGAGCTTTCGCGAGCTTAATTAAAAAATGACAAAGGGTAAAATTCATGGATGACAAGTGAACGAAAAAAAATCGATTTTTTTAAATGAAAATTTGAATTTTTGGGAGGCTTGAACGACCTCCAAATATTTGTTGACCACTCGCAGCTTTTTCGACATTTTTTTTTTCTTCTCCAAAGTACATTATTGGACGGTGAGAAAAAGGAAAAAAGAATAGAGCTCAAATTTGTGCCACCCTAATAATCATATTGAGTTCATTTAAGGATGTTGAGTCCCTATGAAACATGTTAATGTTAATTGTTCAATAAATAGCTTCTTAATCGTCATGAAATTTTTACACGACCTCCTGAATACTTCATGTAAAAACGTACCAAATTTTCAGAATTCTATCATCATTACTTCAACCTCCTTAAGGGTTGAAATAAAAAATGATAAGAAAATTCTGAAAATTTGGTATGTTTTTGTATGAAGTATTTAAGAGGTCGTGTTGAAATTTCACGACGATTAGGAAGCTCGTTATTAAAAAATTAACATTTTGTTAAGAACAATTTTTAAAAGAAATAAACAAAAATTTATCAATAAACTTCGTTTTGTTTCCGTTGCTTTCAGTATATTGTAGATATTATAAAATTGAGAGGTCAAAAAAAAAACTTATTGCAAAGTTACATCAGTTTCCATAAAACAACATTTAATTTGTGAATGTTAATTGTTCAATAACGAGCTTCCTAATTGTCGTGAAATGTTTACACGACCTCTGAAATACTTCATACAAAAACATACCAAATTTTCAGAATTTTATCATCATTTGCGATTTGGGACTCAACATCCTTAATAGTCCGCAGTCGTAATACTCCAATGTTACAGGCGGGGTGAATTTTTGAGTGTAACTTGGTCGGAATAATTTTCACCGGGAGTTCCAATCGAGTGTTAGTGCGCAGAGTTTTTTTCAGATCTTTCAAATCAACGGTTGAAACCGTTTGTGCTCGATATTTTGCAAAGGGGCCTCAAAAGTGAAGAACGGTAAGTAAAAGCTCAATTTTATTTTTAACGACCGGTCCCACGAGCCCCCACTCGATGGGGTGCGCGAAAGAAAAACATTCCACCCCCATTTCACAATTGGGGGAGGGCCTTAAAATATGTTTTTTCAAGATTTTGATACATTTTAATTAAGGCCCCCATTCGGAGCTTCTACTCGCAAAATGTCATGCCTATAGGTTGAAAAATGAACGACTCAATAAAGAATTACGATAAAGTCAGATTTATCAATTAAATATTGAGGCACGTACCAGCGTTGTTCGATTATAAGCAACTGCTCCGGACATTCTGCCGTTATAATGCTCAATTATTTTCTCTAACGACGTACCGCCTCGCCGCTGGTCCTCATGACCTTCGTTTCCATTTCGCCGGGGTGCTTCCAAATATCCTGACGAGCAAAAGTCCGTGAAAAAAAAATTTACCCCCCCCCCCCCCCCCGCGGTGGCCGTAATTTTACTTACCCCTGAAAACTACTTTTACTTGGCCAGCTCGGAACTTGCGGTAATCCGTCGTGCCATCAGAACGATTCTCGCTAAATGCAATCGAATTCAAGTCGAGATACACTTCCATTTTGACTCGAGTAATTATCGCGTTACTCTCGGTATTGAGGGTCCCAAGCATAATGTTTTTCGGTACGTCGCACGCTGAAAAATTAGCGCACAGGCAACGTGGTTGCTTTTTGTCAATTTTTCCGAGTCCTGTTGAGGAGTTTCCAAAAAAGGAGTTTCCAAAAGCGATTACTCGACTGGGCTTATTTCCTGAGTTTGTCGACATAGTTTGCCCGAAATATATGTTTGATAGAAATTTCTAATCGAAAGTTAGGACCTGGACGTTTTTTGCCGATTTTTCAAACCATTTGGGGTGAAGTGTCATTTTGCGCCTCGAATTTCATGAGTTTTTGGATAACCGGTGGAATTTTGGTACGATAATGGAGGCCCCAGGTAATAGTTGGATAAAACTTTACGAAAATCTTTGAAAGTGCTCAGATCTTGAGGAGATTCGAATTTTCCCAAAACATATCCTCACTGTGTGAATACTCCAAGATTCTCGATACACTGATGATCTTTTGCACGTAAATAGCGTATTGTGATGGAGATACGACGATTCAATTTCGCGAAAAAAAAAATTGTGAGCGAAAAGGAAGGATGACGGTCTAATCATTTCGTACAAAGTATATATTGTTGAATTTTATCGTACAAAATAGAACTAGTTAATGAAATTGCATTCTGCTCCCTCATTCATTTATTTCGTTTCCATAACCAACGATACGAGCAATTTTGATCTTCGTTTCGACGAAAAAAAAACATCTGGCAGGTAAGAAAATGAATTCGGAATCAAGGTGCAAGTTGGAATCAAATTAGAATGTGCAAAAATGTAAATTCTACACGAGACTTTCGCTTTTACGAGAACAGCCCACCGCTTGTCGCCTATTCAAATTCTTTTCACGCTGTTGCCTTTTTACTATGCTCTTTTTTAATTCTTTTTTTCTTCATTTTAAAAATAATTTTCCTCCGCAATCTTTCTCAAAATAATTCTTCCTTCTCGAACGAAATAAAGTTTTCTCTATCCCCTAAATATATTTATCAGCTCGTTTTCTCTAAGTACCGAAATTATTTTTTCGACATTTTATGTTTTATTTTTCTATTAGATCTTTTCAAATTATTTTATTTTCTACATTTTGTAATTAATTTTCCTTGACAATTGTTTGAAAAGTAACTTCTCCTCGTTTCACGCAATGACGTTTTCCGTATTTTTGAAATGTATATCTTTTCCCGCCTTTTGCCCCAGAGCTAAGTGTGAAGTTGGCCGAAAATCATGCGGGGATTCCCCGGGAACGCGGGGCGCGCGTGTCGCCAGGAGTCGACAATCCCGGTTTTCCGAAATGCGTTTCCATATTGCACGTACCGAAAAACTGAGCCACGACGCACCAACGTGCCGCGATCACGAACAGAACGCCGATCCCGATCGTCAACATGTTTACGAGCGTGTCGATTTTCCAATTTCACCGTGTCTCGTAACTCGAACACTTTCGTGCACTCAACTTTTATTACTGCAGCGTTTTCTCCGAGCGAGAATATATACGCCGCGATTGTTTCTCTGCTGAAAATCTTTTTCCTTTGCCACATTGTCATTGAAATATTCATCCTCACGCGAACTCTTTTTTTTCGCTAGTAATTCTCTACTCGAAGTATCGTTACAATGATTTTTTTTCCACCCAAGTCCGCAGTTGTCGAATGTTTTGAGGCCATTGATTTCCGGGCGCTCTTTTGTTCGCATTCACATTTGCGAACTATGGAAATAATTTATTCGCGCATATCGGCACCGCCTTTGTTGCTGCTCCGGCGAGCCCCACTTATGCACTCCGCTCGCAATGGCTCTGCTATCGCGCTTCTGTTTAGAACGCTTACGTTTTGTTTTCCACTCCAATGGGCTTCGAGATTACATACACGTGTATGAAGAATCTAGAGACTCTCTCGAGCTCTCTAACTCTTTCGATACCGATACAGCGTCCGGCCAGTCGGTCAACTCAGACATCACATGCGGCGGCACGATTTACGAGGGATTCCAGCGATATTGCGTATTTAAAAAAAGCCGGAACTGCAGTAGTGCCTTCTGCAGAGAAATTATTGAGTCCGGAAGGATTTTGCGATTAAAATAATTGCGGGTACCCCATCAGATGAGCTAACTTCACGCGGATCGATGCAGTAAAATGAAGCAGGATCCGTGGCCAACTTCACGACGATCAATGCAGGCAAATAAAAAAGCTCCCGCGGCTAACTTCGCACGTGGTGGGAGCGTCTTTCCCTCTGGGATTCTTTTCAATTCGAAACTTGATATTTATGAACAATTGTTTTTGAAATAATTGTTTCTCCTGAAATGCAATAACGTTTGCAATGTGTCCCAGATGTATTTATCAGCTTGTTCGATCATGCAGAACACGGTGCAAAGTATGGAGGTTAGAGTAGGGAAGCGGTATGAAAAAAGCGTTAGCGAAAATGTAAGTTGAGGTACAAAATTTCACCACCGGCGGCGCTGCCATAACGAGAGACCGAGTGACACAGTGATATCAGAGCACCGTGTCAAAGTGACCGCGACAATCCGATTAACCCTAAAAAAGTAGTTGAAAATAATCAACGAAAGGACTAATGCATCTGGAAAAATGATCCTGAAAACCGTTTACGTTAAGTAATTGTCGTAGTACCGGTAACAGGAGTACGAAAATAATGAGTAATTGACATTTGAAAAAAATCATTTACAAATGTAAACAATTATTATAGAAATGATACGTTTTTTAAACTATTTTATTTCATATTTCAAACTATTTTAAGTTATTTGCTATTATACATTATGCATTTCTATTAAAATATTACAATTTCACATCATATACTTACGCTTTCGAGTTTCCCTGGAAACATATTAAGGAGGTTGCTTAGGGTCTTCGCGGAGCTGCGTCAAGAGAGAAACGCATATGCTTGAGCACGGTCACCCGTAACGACTGCCAGCTCCGAATAATCAAATTTTCGATCAAGTAAAATCAACAAATCTCAACTAATAAATTTGTGAAATGCATATGATTGACTGTTTAAAAATGTTATTAATCTTTTTTTGTTAATTTACATTGCAGATATGTTATTAACCAAGTTGAAATGTGGCAAACGCGCATTTTAGTTGCCAGTACCTGGTAGCACTCAGCTCAAATACGAACGCCACATCGTGTGCACTTAGCTGTCAAACAATCTTCGCGAACCAAGTTTGTGTTCGACCGAACAATACGATCGTCGGTTAAAACAAGTAGAAAATGGAAAGCAGCGAACAAAAGTATCTGAGCCGGAAAATAATTTCGCAGCCAAGGGACGATGCATACTATAATGGATTTTGAGGTTATATCGAAACACATGCACTGCAGCTTCTGTCAAGAGAAATTATGGACGAAAAATAAAGGGAGTCCCAAAATGACCTGACATTTTTATTTATTAATAAACCGTATTATTTATTTAAAAGGAACGAATATTTTCATCTTGATATAAGGTACAAACATGGAGGTTATGTGTGGAGCACAATATCCGATAAATGGCACAAACGGCATGGATCAGGAAGACAAATTCTTGCAACAAGATAGCGCCACCTGCCACACTGCGGGCGAAACTGTAATTATTGCAGACGAAGTTTCATGGTCGTGTTATGTCGCGCCGCCGCAATGTGAATCGGCCACCAAGGTCGTGCGATTTGACGCCATTGGATTTGTTTCTTTGGGCTTCTCTGAAAGGAAAAGTGTATGCCAATGATCCACAGACCATCCCGGAATTCGAGAAAGCAACTCGGCGCACCGGATTTGCGTTCGAAAATCTTCGGTCCGTGAAAATAAAATCGACGAATATCGAAGAATTGTTTCTGCATTTGTTTGAATCGCTTTTCCGTGCTAAAAAAGAGGGAAAAAAAGAGAGCTCGACAAATACGAAGGACACGAAAGATAAACAAACGAGTATTTCGTTGCCTCCTTTGAAATTTATTTTTACCGCACATTTCGGGTGATTGAGATAGGCATCGTTGTGGCGCTGCGTCTCGTGGCTATCGAGTGACGCCATGTTTCATTATTTATCTCTGTAGAGTGTATACATATAGCATGCACGAGTAAACGGTGGACGCGTGCCGAAAATTCCAACGGCGGCGCATCCGCTCGAAGGGCAATTATGGAAAGAACAAAAATCTGAAGTACTCAATATATTTAGCAATTTGGCATGCCACCTTCTTTCGATATTCGGGAGTGGAGGTGAGTTTGGAGATTTCTGCAAACGTCGCGGCAGTTGCTTCTTCAATGTCGTTCTGGAACTTTGCCGCTGTCGCGTCGTCGAGTGAGGTTATGACGACGTCATTGTGTCCAGACCAAACGTCAAGTCTTCCCAGTGTCACAATGGCCGGCGTAACGGCCCAATGTACCGTGAAACCCAATTTAATTACCACGCCTGAAATAGTGTCACTGAACTCACCGGTGTGCAATGTACCGTTCAACACATACTGAAAACGAATACACGCGAATTAGTGAAAATATTACGCGTTCTTAGTAGCTTGGGGGCAGAGAGATAGAGAGGGAGAGATTTTTTAGATTAGGTTAGGTTTATTAGTGCAACCGGAATAGAAACGTCCTCTGGTAGAGCTACTACTTGCAGTACAGAGAAATGCTACAAAGAATTGGGTGGGTGTCGGAAATTCGATCGATCAGTATTCAGAAGAACCGCAATTTCGAATTCATCAATGACGAACGTTCCAGTACAGATATATCAATCTTATGACAGTCTGTGAAATAGTTAACGAAAATTGTAAATACAAATATCTGGAAATCGATTTATAACGAAAATAAATTGAAGATTTAACGATACAATGAAAGATATAATATCGACGTTCCGGTATAAACGCATCGAACAATTCGAGACGACATATCGTCGAATTGTTAATATTATGTGGCGGAATTGCCATCCGAGAAATCTACGTTACCACCGGAGAAGTCTACCCTACCGACGGAGAAACTTGTCCAGGGAAGGACACAGCAGCGACGGCGGAAACAGAAGCTGACGCCCCGGCGTTGGGACGCCTAGGGGGGATTTTGGACGAAGCTAGTCAAGCCACATAACTGGCGGTTAATTGCTCTTCCGTTGACCTCGTGCGAGGTATACTCGCGTACCAAGTATCATAAAACAAAAGACTGATTGTAATCCTAATGTGATATCGACATCAAAAATATAAGTGAAGAAAGAACACAACGTGCCGCGTCATTATTTTGGGACAGTACAAAACCCCAAAATTATGAAAACTTGCGATCGAGCAATACGTTACTTGCGCTTCAGAGTGAAGCTGGCAGATGGCGCTGGTGGTCAGTCGGGTAGGGCAGTCATGCAATCATGGAGACTATACTCAAGGAATCCGAACTAACATGTACTAAGGATGCGAATCTGTTGGAAAAACACAGTTCCCATTGCGGCCACTATGTGGTGCCGGCGATGGCCGATGCGTCGGCGGTGGGGGTAAATCGCGAGAAACTTCATTCCATTGAGCGAGAATGAAAAGGAACGTAGCAGATATTAAGAAAACAGATATTAAGGAAACTCACAAGTATTGAAAGGAAAACAGTAATAGTGTCGAAACGAACGCAACGAAAATTATTAATATTTTTTCGCCAATTTTCTCCGGCAGATTCAAGCTAAAAAAATTGGGCAAACATTTTTTAGGATTCTCATTCACCGATGTACAACAAATCTGCGAAATATGATATTCGTTTACAATGGAAATAAGGAATTTATAACAATTTTCGTTGCATTCCAACGATGCGAATTTCAACCACGTCCACCTCGGGCATTGGGTAAAGAACGTTGTTTTTTTTTTGTTTTTTTTTTTGCTGATCGTTTTTTTGTGGCCACATATACGTTTGGGCAAAATGTATGATTTTGATTTTGTTGGCTTGAATTATGTACAAATATCCCAAGAATAATATGGTTGATGCGTACGAATACGTATGATCGCGTTGATACGCCGAGAGAATTTTTAAGTATTTTTTACGGTGAAATCTCCGTAAAAATTACATTAAAAATTTGAAACCGGTGACAAATGTGCACATAGTCAAAAATTGACACTAGCTTTTATTATTTTGCTTTCATTCATGTAAAAATTTAAGCGAGTAGCATAATTTTTTACATTTCTTTCAGTAAAAATTCTGACACATTCTCATGTAGAATTTTAACAATGGGCTGCCTCAAAAATTCCAAGTTTCTACAGTAAAAATAACCTGGACAAACTTGAAATTTCTAAAATCCCTAGCGAAAAATTAATTCCCTATGATTAAATAAATACTCTATATACTGTATTTCTGAACATTTGTGTTCTTGATTGCTACTTATTTTAGCATATCATCTTTCCGTACCATTGTAGACGTCCTTTATCGAAGTTTCTTTTAACGTTTCTTTGTTTTCTTGCGTAGAACTGCGTAGAACACGTTAGACTGCACGAGACCACGAGGCTTTCTTGGCCCATGTTTCGTACTATAATGCGCATGCGCGGTACCGCTGTTGCTAAGCAACGCGGGTCGGCGTCGTTCGTGCTCGTCATACTGCGTCATACACAAGCGCACTCTACAGCTTGCGTTCACGTATACGCACGCTCGCACACAGAGCTCACGCGTACGGTCAGGCGACCTAGCCCTAACTGATTTTACTATAAAGAACGTAAAATTCCGGTGGACGCACGGAAAATTTCGCCTTCCTTTTTTAAATTTTTATGGAAAACACGCAAATTTCTCAATGTTCCACTGAAAAATTTCATTTATATTAGCACTTTTTTAACTTATTGTCGTAATCTTTACGTTTCATGAAATTTTACTATTAATTTCAGTAAAAATTCTGGAAAATATTTTTTTAAATTTCTGTTACGCAAAAGTAAATTTTGATTCATTTCCATGAAAATTTATAATTTATTTCCTAAAAACCTGAAGAATTGCACATTTGTCACCGAGTTACTGTGATCTGACAGTAAAAATTACTTAAAAATTCTCTCCGTGTACGTATTGACCTCAAATAATTACTGTCGATTTATTGGATAGATTTTCTAGCCGAGTATACGCAATTTGTCCGATCGATGAACAACTACGTTTTTTTTTCAAACAAATTAAGTCCGTTTTTTAGGCGAAAACGCTACTTTTTTTCAAGACAGTGTCAAATTTTCGAAAATTAATATGTTGTTTGGGTCTCAAATGGGTTCGCCCGTGGAGAGCCTAAAAAGAAGCGTTCTCTTTCTACCGGTCACTCGAAAATCAACCTTATTTTTCTACAGCTTAGGCATTTTCGTAATTTTCAAAACTTCAAAAAATCGTCCGGTCATGCGAAACTTTCATATTATATTAAAAGTACATTCTTTTTATTTTCCGTTTCGAACGAACCGTGATAATTAAAATCAAGCTGATTTTTTGGACTCTGAGCTTACTCATCCCCATTGAAAATATTCCCAATTTTTCCCCTGACACACCTGCGTTGCGAGAAGCGATTAAAAAAACATAAAAAATGTTAAAAAAGTACAGTGGCTTCAAGAGAATTATCTCGGACTTTTCAGGCTCCTCAAGTCAAGGGCCAATTATCGCGCAGTCCAACGCACACGAGGACGAACAATTAATCGTTTAATTAATTCAAAAGAAATACTCCCTGTCGAAGTTTTGCTGGATTTCTAAATTATTCAACGATCAGAAAAAAAAACTCAATACCCGAAAAAATAACGACCTTTCACCTCACGCTCGATGATTCGATTACCTGGGTTTTTCGATACTTCATTGCTAACTGAACAATCTGGAATGCCATTTCAAAGGTGTAATTGTTCCCCCTGCGAATGAAGCTCTCTGCGCAGTTCAACGTGTCGATAAAACTCGTGGTGAGACTGCAAACGCGACGAACGTTCATTGATTTGCCAATGAAAAGGGAACAAAAGAAAAAAAAAATCGGTCAAGTGCGAGTCGGGCCTCGGACTATTAGGGTTCCGGACATGGGGCAAATTAAATTTTTAATTATTTTCAGTTGTTTAAGGGGTTATCCCCACTTGCGATTTTGAAAAAAATCGATTTTTTTTTATTGCATTTTTTTGAAGTATAAGTATCTGAGAATATGTCCTGAAAATTTCAAGTCGATCCGAACAAAATTGACTGAGATATGAGCGTTGAAAGAGAAGAATCCGTGAATTGAAGAACCGAAATTGAAACTTTAAACGCGTTTTTCTCAAAATGGCATTTCTGAAGTCGGTGACCAAGATTACTCGAACACTAATGAACCGATCTTCTTGAAATTTTGCAGGCTTATTTAATACATAAAAATGTAGTCTTTGATCGTTCGATTTTTTTTTTCGAAAAAAAAATGGCCGTTTTATAGCCAAAAAACGGCCGTTTTTTTTCGTTAAAATCGAACCATTAACTTTGACTGTCCGCGATTTTGTGAAAAATGAATATTTTTTAAAATCCTTCGATTAAAGACTAGTTTATACTTATATTTGACTAAATCCATCCGCATTTTTTTTTCGGATGATCCACTTCGCCGCAATGTTGGTCACCGCAAACCGTGTATATAAAAACATTATTTCATTGACGGCCATTTGCCACTAAACAATGTAATATTTTTCAATAAAAAAATTACTGAAAGTTCTTCGAGATGTGTTCTTTAAGATGGTATATTGATCGATTAAAAAAGTTTTGTAGTTTTCTTTAAAAAAATTCATGAAGAAGGCCTTTTTTTTGCGCTACAAGTGGGGGTAACGCGTTAAATGCAGTGTACCAATATGCAGAAATACCAAATTCTTAACTAGTTTAGTTTTTGAGATAGACCCCGTAACAAAAATACTCCAAAACTGACAACTGTGACGAACCCCATTTCTTTATTATTGAAGCTATATATATATATGTATATTTGTACCCTGCTCGATGAGCTTTAAAAAGTGACACCCCACATGCCAGGGTAAGACGATTTTCGTGCTCCTTTTACATCTATGGGACCCCCATGAAAAATACATTTATTAAATTTCTAATTCGATATTCGGTTTGGGTCAACATTCTACACAAAATATCCAAAATTCTAACTAGTTTAGTTTTTTAGATAGATCCCGTAACAAAAAAAAGTCCAAAACTCTCAAGTTTTACGGCCCCCCATTTCTTTATTTTTGACGATAAAAAAAGTATATTCGTACCCTGCTCGATGAGCTTAAAAAAATGACACCCCACATGCCAGGGTAAAAAAATCTGCTCCTTTTTCATTTATAGAGCCCTGATGAAAAATCATTTCCAAAAATATCCAAATTTCAAGACTGTAACTCATTCCGTTCACGAGCTAAAGACCCGTGACGTACGTCCAGACGACAGAGGGCCGTTTTGCCCTCTGAATACGGAACCCCAAAAAAGAGTCAAATAAAACACAAAACAAAAGGACGAGAGTCGAGAATAGCAAGGACGCGTTGAGTAAAAAAATTCGTAGTGCTCACATTAATCTTCCACCGCATGCCACGATATCCTTTATGTTGTAATTGTTCAGCCACGCATCAGTTGTTGAGCCCGTCTTAATTTTTGGCAATGTGTAGAACCTTCTTAACTTGGTGTGCCAGAAGCGCGCGAAGATTTTTCTCAGCACCCATTCCTTAAACGTGCCCCGTGTCTGTAGCAATAGCAGATTTCTCGGTATTTGCTCTTACAAGGAACATCCCTCAGGTGACACCCTTCGATTTTGTTGAAATTTGGATATGTTATAAAGCACCGAAAAGTAAGCGATACGTATTTTTTTTTATCGGCGGAAAAACGGTTTTAAGGGGTGAAACGCGCCCTCGAAAATAGGGATGTTTTTCGTTTTTCGTCGATAATGGTATCGTTCTCATCTCCAATGTATAGTACATGAAAAAATAAACATTGTTGCAATTTGAATTTTTTTTATATCTCATACCGTTAAAACGTTATCGACGAAAAACGAAAAAACATCCCCATTTTCGAGGGTGCGTTTCACCCCTCAAAACCGTTTTTCCGCCGATAAAAAAAAATACGTGTCTCAAAATTTTTGATGCTCTATCACATATGTGAGTTTCAACAAAATCGGAGGCGGACACCTGAGGGATGTTCCTTGTTAGTACGTACAGCGCACCACGAAATCGAAAATGGAGCTAAACTATTGTCACTTCACGGGGAAAGCTGCATTTCCGGTATGCAGCATTTTTTTTCGGTAAAAAGCCTTTCACGAACCCGAATATTTAACAATCAGCTGATTTTCTTCTACAACGAAGTAAAAATACACCTCGGTATGCTGGCAAAACTTCAAGCCAAGGCACCGAACTTTAAGGATGTCGAGTCCCAAATCGCAAATGATGACAAAATTCTGAAAATTTGGTATGTTTTTGTACGAAGTATTTCAGAGGTCGTGTAAAAATTTCACGACAATTAGGAAGCTCGTTATTGAACAATTAACATTCACAAATTAAATGTTGTTTTATGGAAACTGATGTAACTTTGCAATAAGTTTTTTTTTTTGACCTCTCAATTTTATAATATCTACAATATACTGAAAGCAACGGAAACAAAACGAAGTTTATTGATAAATTTTTTTTAATTTCTTTTAAAAATTGTTCTTAACAAAATGTTAATTTTTTAATAACGAGCTTCCTAATCGTCGTGAAATTTTAACACGACCTCTTAAATACTTCATACAAAAACATACGAAATTTTCCGAATTTTCTTATCATTTTTTATTTCAACCCTTAAGGAGGTTGAAGTAATGATGATAGAATTCGGAAAATTTGGTATGTTTTTACATGAAGTATTCAGGAGGTCGTGTAAAAATTTCATGACGATTAAGAAGCTATTTATTGAAAAATTAACATTAACATGTTTCATAGGGACTCAACATCCTTAAACAAAAAACAACGAGCCTAAAAATCGTCTGATTGCAGGAAAAGTGATCGACGAAAAAGTATTGATTTCAAGGGCGATTTTGAGCACAGAATAATTTGTAAGTGAAAAGGAACCATAATGGTCGAATCGTTTCGTACACGGAGAGAATTAAATGTTAAAAATTACCGTGCAGTAACGGTAACCAGATGACAACCCTGAAACTTCGCTTATTATTGTTGGGTAGAAGACAGATTTTCCCGAAAATAAAATAAAATTTCTTCTTCAGATAGAGAATTTTACCAGATTTTCTAGTAAATTTCGATGTGTAACAAAATACGCAAAACTTAAATTTGAAAAATATATAATATCAGCGAAATTTTACTGTGCATTTTATTATTTTATGCCTTTCAGAAATGTCTATAAAAAAGTATCGTCTTTATAAAAGTTATTCTAAGATTTATTATAAAATTTAATGAATGTTATAGGAAAATGTATTGTGCTCTCGGTAAAAATTATCGTGCGCGCTTGGTTAAAATAATCGGGCGGTACGGTACGGGAATTTTGAGGCACTGCATTGTAAAAATTCCCCTTCATTCCTTTCACTTCAGAATGGTATGGTGGTGGGGGTAAGTAGGGGAGCGCGATTTCTTTATGGCACGATGGGACTTCCCAAAAAAATTTCGTCTAAACTGCGTACATCGCCGGTTCAGTTTAGCCTGAAGCCTCAGTCGCATGCAGTGTCTCGTTGCGAGAAAGTGAAACGTAGCGATCGTGTTAAACGATGACGAAGTAATCTGTGCGCAAATTAGTCACATCACTCGAGCCTACGATGGTACAAAATGTATTATAAATAAATGTTAGTATTAAACGAAAAATAAATTCTAATGATTAAATTTGTCTCCTTATCCGTTTGTTGAGTATACCAATTTATATGGAAGAAAAAAATGTTCCCAACAAAAAACAAACAGCATTAATTTGTACCAATTTTTCAATAGTAAATAATATTCATTATTATTATTATGGTTATTGTTATTTCGGTTATTATTATGATTATTATAGCACCAGTTTTTGAAGAAAAAATACATTTTACTAAGGATTTCTTCAATCGAAGAATTTAAATTTTACCAGCCTTATAGGGAATTTTTCTTCCGAGGTTGACGCAGGTAAATTTTACTGTGCAGCACCGTAAAAATAACGTACGGCTTGGTTGGTAATTTTTAACCGACAGTAGGTAAATTTTCGAACATACATGCTAAATTTTACTGTCTCCAATTTTTACCCTTCTTGTATAGTAAAATTTGAACTACGTATTTGAAATTTTCTGTAACGTGAGTTAAAAAAAACTTGACGCATACGAATTATTATGTTTTTCTCACTTGTCACCACATTGAAATATATCACGGTAATTTTTACCGTGAAATTCACCACAAAAATTACTCTTTAATTCTCTCCGTGTACGAAAGAAATATTGCTGAATTGTACAAAATAGAATTGTGCTAGTTGAGAAAATTGCACTCTGTTCCCTCATTCATCAATTTACCTCCCAGAGTTGACCATACGACCAATCTTTCGTCCCGCCGTTTTCACGAAAAACATTTTTTTTTAAATAATGTTCAGGAAACAATGAATTGAATCAACGAAAGCCTAGAAACAACAAAACGTATGAACCTCTTTTTTGAATCTTCTCAATGACGTTTGATTCCCATTTGCCAATTCGATCGAACGGATTTTCGAACAAATCTCACGCTGCACACAGGACTCTGCCAATCGGCGGACTTTGCTCGGAATTTCATCCGTGTACGACGCTTTGGGGCCCGGCCTAGCGCCACCTTCGCCGGGCCTACGAACGAGCGACAAAATTATAATGGTCATCTTTATTCTTATCGAAACCATGTTTTTTTTAAATCAGGCGGACTCGTGGTTCCTACAATTTTCAATCGTTTTACTTCAAATTCCCACTCTGGCTTCTTGGATAAATTTCCTACCGAAGTACACACGATTTTTGCCATCCATTAACAATAATCGTTTTTACAACTAGTTGTGGCCGTTGTTTTCCTCGAAAATGCGACTTTTTTCAAAATGGTCCCGAATTTGGAAATTGATTTTGTAGACTCATGTAGATAACGAAAAAAAAAAAATGATTGTAGGTGTAGTTATCCTCATGTACATCTGGAACGAGTCCACCCGTGATGGGTCTAAAAAAAAAGGGCGTTCTCTTTCTACCGGCCACTAGGCCGCAATTTTCGATCTTTTTGGAAATAATAATGGAATATAATGTGATTTGACTACCTCCACATACGTCAAGTAAATCCTCCAAAACTCATTTTGATTGCTTTATTAGTATTAAAAAAAACAAAAGTCCCAAACAAACTCTTGTTTTCCGCCCATACAAAGGTATACAAAAACCTTTCCTGAATTCCTCAATTCCTCAATGGCCTCAATTCCTATTCTGTTTATCTTTTTCAACACATATTTGTACAAATATAGAAATTACGTCGTTGCGTAATTTATTTGTCCAGTACTGTATGTGAGATTTCTTGAATTTTCTTTATTTCCTTACCTGGTCGCCCGGGTGAGCAATAAGGTGACGTAGCAATCCTCAGGGGCCGGAAGTTTGGCCGATTGTAAGACAGTGGAGTTCTACAAAGAATCGCACACAGTCACACCCATATCACACCTATGCGATGCCAAGTTAATATACATACTACACATATCTACATATTTCTATATGTCCACTTGGTTAAGGGGTTACCCCCACTTGCGATTTTGAAAAAATCGATTTTTTATTGCATTTTTTTGAAGTATAAGTATCTGAGAATACGTCCTGAAAATTTCAAGTCGATCCGAACAAAATTGACTGAGATATTAGCGTTGAAAGAGAAGAATCCGTGAATTGAAGAACTGAAATTGAATCTTTAAACGCGTTTTTCTCAAAATGGCATTTCTGAAGTCGGTGACCAAGATTACTCGAACACTAATGAACCGATATTCTTGAAATTTTGCAGGCTTGTTTAATACATAAAAATGTAGTCTTTAATCGTTCGATTTTTTTTTTCGAAAAGAAATGGCCATTTTATAGCCAAAAAACGGCCGTTTTTTTCGTTAAAATCGAACCATTGACTTTGACTGTCCGCCATTTTGTGAAAAATGAATATTTTTTAAAATCCTTCGATTGAATACTAGTTTATACTTATATTTGACTAAATCCATCCGCATTTTTTTTTCGGATGATCCACTTCGCCGCAATGTTGGACACCGCAAACCGTGTATATAAAAACATGATTTCATTGACGGCCATTTGCCACTAAACAATGTAATATTTTTCAGTAAAAAAATTACTGAAAGTTCTTCAAGATGTGTTCTTTAAGATGGTATATTGATCGATTAAAAAAGTTTTGTAGTTTTCTTTAAAAAAATTCATGAAAAAGGCCTTTTTTGCGCTACAAGTGGGGGTAACGCCCTGAGGATGACTGCAAGACTGCTTTCTTATTTAGTCGACATTTTCGAGGTGATTTCAAGGTCAACTTTTTTCCAAATAGAGAACCTACATTTTTATAGCATTATTTTAAGGATGATGAGTCCCTATGAAACATGTTAATGTTAATTGTTCAATAAATAGTTTCTTAATCGTCATGAAATTTTTACACGACCTCCTGAATACTTCATGTAAAAACATACCAAATTTTCAGAATTCTATCATCGTTACTTCAACCTCCTTAGGGGTTGAAATAAAAAATGATAAGAAAATTCTGAAAATTTCGTATGTTTTTGTATGAAGTATTTAAGAGGTCGCGTTAAAATTTCACGACGATTAGGAAGCTCGTTATTAAAAAATTAACATTTTGTAAAGAACAATTTTAAAAGAAATTTAAAAAAATGTATCAATAAACTTCGTTTTGTTTCCGTTGCTTTCAGTATATTGTAGATATTACAAAATTGAGAGGTAAAAAAAAAACTTATTGCAAAGTTACATCAGTTTCCATAAGACAACATTTAACTTGTGAATGTTAATTGTTCAATAACGAGCTTCCTAATCGTCGTGAAATTTTTACACGATCTCTGAAATACTTCATACAAAAACATGCCAAATTTTCAGAATTTTATTATCATTTGCGATTTGGGACTCAATATCCTTAATATTTATTAATCTATAGGCATGTGGACGCACAGAGCGTTGGCCCAAAGTATTAGGCACCCTGTCAATTTTCTATCCGGACGAAAAATCGAATATCTCGGTGAAAAAAAATCCCAAACCAATTTTCCAAACGGAGCTTTGAAGCGGACAAAGCCAGCTGCGTTTTTCTCTTTTATTTTTACTTTTGCGATTTTTTTGTACCCGATACGTCATTTTTTAAATGCCGTTTTTCACGATTTTAGCACTATGCAAAATCGCGTGCTGGACGTTGAAAAATAGTTATCTCACCATTCAGTGACATGATCTTCGAGAAGGAAGCGGTTAGCTTTAGTTTCGTTAAAAAAAAATTTGCTATTTTCTGTCCAGAGTTACTTAGTTTTTTTTTCTTGAAAAACGGCAGGGTTCCGAAAAGCCGGCATCATGCGACGTAACTTGAAAAGTATGAGGTTTGGAATATTTAGTCTAAGGAGTAAAAAGTTGTATATTGTTATTTTGGAGTCGCAAAATTTTTTCGATTTTTTTCCAAAATGTCTTTGTTCGATAATCGATATTTATGGACTTTTCATCAAGTCAACTTATCTACTCGCAAAATGTCATGCCTACGTGTTAAAAAATGAACGATTTAAACAAGAATAACGATAATAAAATATTTATTAATTTTTAATTTATTAAGAATAAATTTAATTTTATTAAGGATGTTGAGTCCCAAATCGCAAACGATGATAAAATTCTGAAAATTTGGTATGTTTTTGTATGAAGTATTTCAGAGGTCGTGTAAAAATTTCACGACAATTAGGAAGCTCGTTATTGAACAATTAACATTCACAAATTAAATGTTGTTTTATGGAAACTGATGTAACTTTGCAATAAGTTTTTTTTTTGACCTCTCAATTTTGTAATATCTACAATATACTGAAAGCAACGGAAACAAAACGAAGTTTATTGATAAATTTTTTTTTATTTCTTTTAAAAATTGTTCTTAACAAAATGTTAATTTTTTAATAACGAGCTTCCTAATCGTCGTGAAATTTTAACACGACCTCTTAAATACTTCATACAAAAACATACCAAATTTTCCGAATTTTCTTATCATTTTTTATTTCAACCCTTAAGGGGGTTGAAGTAATGATGATAGAATTCGGAAAATTTGGTATGTTTTTACACGAAGTATTCAGGAGGTCGTGTAAAAATTTCATGACCATTAAGAAGATATTTATTGAACAATTAACATTGACATGTTTCATAGGGACTCAACATCCTTAAGAATATTGAGGCACGTACCAGCGTGGTTCGATCATAGGCAACTGCTCCGGACATGCTGCCATTATAATGCTCAATTCTTTTTTCCAACGCTGTACCGACTTGCCGCTGATCCTTACGACTCCCATTTCCATTTTCTCCCGGCGTTTCCAAATATCCTGACGAGCAAAAGTCCGTGGGGAATAATTCACCCCCCGCCCCTTCTCAACCGTTGTACTTACCCCTGAGAACAACTTTCACTTTGTCAGCTCGGAACTTGCGATAGTTCGTCATGCCGTCAGATCTTTTTTGGCTAAACGAAATCGAATTTACGTCGAGGTACACTTCCATTTTGGCTTGAGTAATTATAGCGTTACGCTTGTTACTGGGGGTCACCAGTATCACGTTTTTCGATACGTCGCACGCTGAAAAATTATCGCACAGGTAACTTTGTTGCTTTTGTCAATTTTCGGAGTCCTGTTGAGGAGTTTCCAACAAAGTCAATTCGGCGATAACTCAGTTGGGCTTATTTCCTGAATTAGTCGACGTCACCAGACCGAAAGTTTTAATCGAGTGCTAGTTCCTGGAATATTGTGCCGATTTTTCCAATCATTTTTGATGGAGGGTCGTTTTGGGCCGTGATTTTGATAATTTTTTGCATAATTGGCGAAATTTTGGTACGGCAATTCCATTTTTTTAATTTCCCATTTTTTTTAATTTTCCATTTTTTTAATTTTCTATTTTTTTAATTTTCCATTTTTTTAATTTTCCATTATTTGCAATTTTCCATTTTTTCAAATTTACATTTTTTAAATTTTAGATTTCTTTTGGCTACAACTTTCTCAAAACTTGAAATATTTAAATAATTTCCTGCACGCAAGTAGAGCATTCTCGAAAAAAACGTTGTGATCCGATTAAGCGGGTGATCGGCCGAATTTTTTCATTTCGAGTGACGTTTTGATATTTAAAATAATTTGTTACTGAAGGGTATTTGTAACTGATCGATAGTACCAAATAGAATTGAGCAAGTTTAGAAATTGCACTCGGCTCCTCTATCTATTTATTTTGCTCCAACAGGTGACGATACGAGTTTGTTCTTTTCGCGAGAATGCTTTTTCTTTTATTTTTCCAACAATTATCCTCACGAATTCGTTTGAAAAAAATTCTCTCTTTTTTAACGCAATTAAGTTTTCTTTGTCGTCCAAATATATTTCTCCACCCGCTTTTTTTGCTGATTGAAATTATTTTCCCAACCTTTTTCATTTAATTTTTTTATTGGCCCTGTTCAATTCTTTTTTTTATTTAAAAATTGCCCCTTTACAATTCTTCCAAAAGTCGTTATTTCTCTTCATACGCATTCACGTATTCCGTATTTTTCAAATATATTTCTCTTCCCGCTTTTTGTTTCACAGCGAAGTGTGAAGTTGGCCAAAAATCAAGTGGGTAGTCCCTTGGATCGCGCGGCGCGCGTGTCGCCGGGAAGACTCGAAAATCCCGAGGGGGGGCCTTCCGAAATGCGTTTCCATATTGCACGTACCGAAAAATTGTGCCACGATGCACGAACGTGCCGCGATTACGAGCAGAACGCCAATCCCGATCGTCAACATGTTTTCAGGCGTATCGATTTTTCAATTTCAACGGTTCTCTTAACTTGGACACTTTCGGACACTCGACTACCATTACTGCCGCGTTTTCCCCGTGCAAGAGTATATACGCCGCGATTGTTGCTCTGCTGAAATTCTTTTTTCTTTGCCACATTGTAATTCAAATATTCGTTTGAGCGCAATCGTTATTCTCTGCCGAGAAATTCTCTACTCGCAGTATCGTTACGATGATTTTTTGCTACGTAAGTCCGCGGTTGTCGAACGTTTGGAAGCCGTTCCGGGTGCTCTTTTGTCCGTGTAAACACTTGCGAATTATGGAAATAAAATCCCACATTTTTCACGCTAGGAGCGCGTGACTGGCCGCGTCGGCACGTGCACTCCGCTCTGAATGTCACTGCTATCGCGCTTGCATTCGGAAGATTTTTTTTCCGTCCAATGTGCTTCGAGCCTGGCGCTGTTCTCCCGAAAGTTCATTGGTCTGCATCAGCCCCCTGGCACTGCTGGGTCTACCGTGTCTCGTTATTGTCGCCACGTAAACTAACCCACCATGCGGCGCTAATAGTCACCAGCATGACCCACACTCCAGTCGCGCAGCGTCTGCATAATTTGCATTCGACGCGTATGGAAAATTCATTGTTTAGAATAGAATTTAAAAGTATATGTGTATATAGGAAGGGATGCAATATTTACACTTGTTGCAATATTATGTATTGAAAAATATTTATTGAACGAAATAAACAGATAACATTAATATTTTTTAAATAATGGATTAGTCACGTTGTAGAATGTGTTGCGATTTTTTTCTTGTCGAGATTGCTTTTTTTTGTTCTGTGTTGAGACGTGCAGAATATTGCTGCATCCGCATCAATACGTAATATTGTATTATGTGTAAAAGAACACTATCGGCGTGTTCTATACACGGAAAAGAGAGCTTTTCATAGTTATACACGTCGTCCAATATAGACTCGAAAACACGTGTTAAATTGCGATGAGCCACAAATCGCTTTTCTAATGTGATAAAATAATTACGATTTTACCACACTACGATTTTTTTTATTCGAGAACAATGACAGATCGAGAAAAAATGACGAAATAATACGGCGAGATGCTTTGCGGAGTGGGGGTCATGCGGGTGACTACTAGCGCCGCATGGCGGGTTAGTTACGTGGCGACAATACGGGGACACGTTGCTGTTAAGAGAATTTATCCCAGTGTCAGCCCCCTGAAATTCCTTAAGACGCCACAAATTGATCTCTCTGTGATAGAAGTTTCAACTGAATCTGAATATTTCGATTTCCGTCCCAAAACTTTTCAATAACATATAATTTGTATACACTCTCTATACCTCACATTACACCCGTATATACATCGCATACTTTCGATTGATATAAAAAACCAGAGATCACATTACGGTCAAAATAACATACGCACATGAGACCCAGCACCGTTCGATCCCGAAACTTAAAGTGCGAATTGCATAAAAATAGCGGGAAGCCCCCGCGTCCGTCGCGGTAACGAGCCGCGCGGCGGCGCCACGTTCGCCCCTCGCTCATCGACGCTCCCCGGGGCGAACTGTCACGCGTCCCGCCGCCAATTTCACTCCCATCTCCGCTCTACGTTTACGTGGGCTTCGTGGCCGTGTGCACGTGTTTCGTGCATTATTTCAACGCTCGACAAATGCCGATTATCGTATGAACGCGTCCCGCGTTCGAATTGCTGATTAGTCGAACGATTGGAGTCTTCCTCGAGGCAGCAAAACCCATCAAAGCACCACGATGAGTACGATTTTGGAGAAAATCGCGGCGATCGAGTCCGAGGTAACCTCTACGCCTACACACACTCCCATACACAAAAAGTGCACTTTTTGCCGGTTTTTTTGCCATGCCATATTTTCCGCACCGATCGCCTTCCGCGTCCGGGCGTTTACCGATCGCCTCGCGCGTCGGCGCCTACCGATCGCTTTTCGCATCCGGGCTTATACCGATCCCCGCAATTCCACTGGTCGAAAGTCGAGCGCCGCTCGAGCGTTAACGAAAAATTATGCTCGACAGATGGGTCGGACGCAGAAGAACAAAGCGACTTCCGGCCATTTGGCCACGCTCAAGGCCAAGCTCGCGAAACTCAGGCGGGAGCTCATCACCCCCAAGGGTGGCGGCGGCGGCGGAGAGGCTGGCTTCGAGGTCGCCAAGACCGGTGACGCTCGCATCGGCTTCGTCGGTCAGACTCCATTTTCTTTTCTCTCTAGAAAAAACCCTCTCGGCCCCTCAAATGCACTTTCACAATGTTGATTTTTCCGAGATTTTTTTGGCGTCAAAGGTTTGACAGTTGACACTTTGACACTGTTCTCCTTGATTTACTCGAAAAATACTTTTTTTTGAGTTTGGGTTTACGGAGCGCCTCCAGAAACAGGACGCTTGCCAATGGAGAGATAGGTGGAAAAAGAATCAAAGGGAATCGCAATTGGCGTATAGAGAGCTATCGCACCAACTGGGGAGGACGAATTTGCGGGAACGATTTTAGAGGCGGGTTTTTTAAAATGGAATGGGATTGTTGGTGTTATAAGAAAAAGAAAAAGAAAAAGAAAATATTGAGTGGCTGGGAGACTGATTCATTCGACAGCTATGGATACAGAAAACGATATGTTGCAATGGCGGACTGGTTGGTCGGCTAGTTTCTAGGGAGTCGTTTACGACAGGTAGAAAAGTGATCTTAAGGCGTTACCCCCACTTGTAGCGCAAAAAATAAGGCCTTTTTCATGAATTTTTTTAAAGAAAACTACAAAACTTTTTTAATCGATCAATATACCATCTTAAAGAACACATCTTGAAGAACTTTCAGTAATTTTTTTATTGAAAAATATTCCATTGTTTAGTGGCAAATGGCCGTCAATGAAATAATGTTTTTATATACACGGTTTGCGGTGACCAACATTGCGGCGAAGTGGATCATCTGAAAAAAAAATGCGGATGGATTTAGTCAAATATAAGTATAAACTAGTCTTTAATCGAAGGATTTTAAAAAATATTCATTTTTCACAAAATGGCGGACAGTCAAAGTTAATGGTTCGATTTTAACGCAAAAAAAACGGCCGTTTTTTGGCTATAAAACGGCCATTTTTTTTTCGAAAAAAAAAATCGAACGATTAAAGACTACATTTTTATGTATTAAATAAGCCTGCAAAATTTCAAGAAGATCGGTTCATTAGTGTTCGAGTAATCTTGGTCACCGACTTCAGAAATGCCATTTTGAGAAAAACGCGTTTAAAGTTTCACTTTCAGTTCTTCAATTCACGGATTCTTCTCTTTCACCGCTCATATCTCAGTCAATTTTGTTCGGATCGACTTGAAATTTTCAGGACATATTCTCAGATTCTTATACTTCAAAAAAATGCAATAAAAAAAACGATTTTTTCAAAATCGCAAGTGGGGGTAACCCCTTAAGTATCTTTTACCATTGTTGTATTGAGAAAAATTTTCGAATGTGCACATCCGTGCACCAAAGCTTTTTGAAAACCGTCCACAGTGACCACTGCCGCTGGAAACAAACCATGCAAAATGAAAAAAATTAAACGCATTTGGTTCTTGCATGAAACTATCTAGTGCTCGAACAAAGGATTCAATAAAATATCGATGTAAACATTATATTTAAAGGATAAATCGCCATGAGCTCCACAAAAATCTTCATAACTCGTTCAATTTTTGGAATTTTTGCAAAATTTTCGGTTCACAGTAGAGTTAACTAAACTCCTTAACTAAAGTAGGCACAGTCTGTCGAGTCAAACTCCCGAATTTGGAGAAAAAAAAGAAAGAAAAAACCACCCTTTACATATCACACTCGAAATATTTGTTTTTCGCGTCAAATGTTTGACAAAAATGTTCAAAAAGCGAAAAATGTTGCGAAGCTTTGTTGATTTGTTCGCTATTGATGTAAATTTAATGTTGATTGTTTTCGCGACCGTTCGATTGTACGGTGCAGGCTTTCCATCGGTCGGCAAATCGACTCTGCTGAGCACGCTGGCGGGTGTGTACTCCGAAGTTGCGGCGTACGAATTTACCACCCTGACGACCGTGCCTGGATGTATCAAGTACAAAGGCGCCAAGATACAGGTGAACCGGCACAATTGGTGATTTTGGCAAAGTTTTATCTCTCGTCCCGTTCGCAATTTTCGTCTCCTCCCACTTTTCATTTTCCATCGAATCGCGTTATTCCAATAATCCAAATTATTCTCGGCGGATGCTTGGCTTCGCTCAATTCTACGCGACGAGTCAAGAGAAATGTCCTCGGGACGATCGTGTCCACGATACAGCGTCGCCGTATTAACGCGATTGTTTCAACAGTTGTTGGATCTGCCCGGTATCATAGAAGGCGCCAAGGACGGAAAGGGTAGAGGAAGACAGGTGATCGCGGTCGCGAGAACTTGCAGCCTCATATTCATAGTACTCGACGTACTCAAACCGCTCGGTCACAAAAAACTCATCGAGCACGAATTGGAGGGTTTCGGCCTCAGGCTAAATCAGCAGCCGCCCAATATTAATTACCGCAAGAAAGACAAGGGCGGCATCAATCTACAAACGATGGTGAGTTCCAGGCGTTCGGCTTTTTCGTCACGCGTTTGAACAAAAAAAAATTATACGACTATGTGGGAAATGAATTGATGAATATATAAGGAGGTTGCGTATGAAACCGTCCGCTGGCAATAGATGGGCGTTGTAAACTATTTTCTCAACCGCTCAATTCAAAATCGGCGGTTTCGTATGCAACCACATAAAAAAATGCAATTGAGGGCGGGGTAAGGTTGATACGGTGGAAAAGGCATGTTTTTAAGATTTTTCCTTGGTGATGCAGATAGTGTTAGTTTATTCGGTCAATTTCCATATAATAATGCAACGTTTCAACAATATTTTTCTAAATTTTCATTGCAAAATATTGAAAATTGAACGAGTGAATCTCCGGACGTGCCTCGAAAAAAAGTTCTTTGCAGTGTACATCATAACTCGCAACAGAATCATCTGAAACAAAAAAATTAAAATGCATTTGTTGAAGATGTTTCTCGAGGTAACCACGGGAGGATTCTTTTTCGATTTTTCAATTTTTCGTAGCACTTGGGAGCCAAAAAACCGATTTTCGCAAAAAAATCGGCTAATTTGTTGTAAAATTAATAATTATTAAAAAAAAGCTCCCGACAATGCCTGGTGAATTATGTGAAGTACTGTGGAAACTTTCAAAACGATTGGTCCAGTAGATTTTGAGTTATGGCGTACACGGACTTCAAACATGACAATTTTCACAAAAACGTTTTAAAGTTTTGCATACTGAAAAATTCAAAATTCGACAATTTTCTTATACTCACACAGAGTCGTCGATGCCAGGTCCGTAGAGCAAAAAGTTTCCATCAACATGATCTAGACCATTTGCATTTGTCTACATAAAACTCTTCCTTCTTTACTGTCGTGCGCCGCTTGCTGCTCTACTAATTCGCAGCTCAACTTGTCGCGCCCATTTGTAAGAACTACTCATAACTTCGTCAACTTTGCTCCGATCGACTCGAAATTTTGACACAATATTCTTGAGATATTCATTTTAAAAAATAAAATAAAAAAGTTGAAAAAAATGTAACACCTTACCCCCCTTAACTGCGCCTTTTTGTAATAACTTATACGGGAATGTAAGAAAAATGTCGACGTTGTAAATACTTCCAGTGCGCACAATCGGAGCTCGATATAGACACCGTGAAGTCGATTCTTTCCGAGTACAAGATCCACAACGCGGACATAACTCTCCGTTACGACGCCACGTCCGACGATCTCATCGACGTGATCGAGGGCAATCGAGTCTACATACCGTGCATTTATCTACTGAATAAAATTGGTAAAACACCTCCGGAGGAATCGAACCCCGGGGGGTCACTTTTTTTTCATAAAAAATCTCGTCCATTGGCGACGAATGTATCATTTTCGTTTTTCCTCACAGATCAGATAAGTATCGAGGAGTTGGACGTTATTTATAAAATACCGCACTGCGTGCCAATTTCCGCGCATCACAAGTGGAACTTTGACGATTTGTTGGAAAAAATGTGGGACTATCTGAAACTCGTTAGAATGTGAGTTCGTTTTGTTTTTTCTTTTTTGCTTCGACTTCGTTTTTTTTCCTCGATCGACTGGTTGCCATTGTTCGGTGTGTTTGACAGTTACACGAAGCCGAAGGGCCAATTGCCCGACTACAACTCACCGGTCGTGCTCAACACCGAGAGACGAACCGTTGAGGATTTTTGCAACAAACTGCATCGCTCAATCGCCAAGGAATTCAAATAGTAAGTCGAAAAGATTCTCGGCCTTTTTTCGCCTTCCTGTAGCTTTCCACCGATCCGCTTGCCTCCCGCGATTTTTACGATGCTGAAGTTTGCATCGTTGGACTGCGACGAATTTAATTTATTTTGGCAGATTTCGCCTACAAAAATCCATCAACCATTTTTTAAGATATTTATTTTGCGATCCACATAAAAATCTATCAAAAAAGATCGCCTGTAATAATAAAAATGTGGAAAATAAAATGTAAAACGGAACTTTCGTTGCGTTACAACGATGCGAACTTCAGCACCGTCGATTTTTTATCTTTATCGAATCCACTTGGGGAGCTTCAAGACTATTCGAAATATTCGGACTCTGTTGAGATTTATATTATCGAGAGACGAATTTACGGTGCATCCCGGAGGAAATACATGTAGACGACGAAAAAATATCCAATTTTTATCATTTTTTGGGAAGGCACAAAACGTTTTACATTCAGGAAACTTTAGGTGCAATTTATTGCATAAATAAACCGTTTGAGTATATTTTTTCGCGGTCGTCCGGGAAGGTTTCGGCGGCAGTTGTCCGTTTCTGGGAAATTCAACGACTTCAATATTGATCGGGAAAATACGAGCAAAGAATTTTTAGTATTTTAACATCCAAATGCTGAACTCGTAGCTAATAAACGTTTTGAAACTTAAAAAGGAACAAATAGGACACTTCAGAAAAAAGCTTTTTGTCCTTTGCAATAAAAAAGTACTTTTTAAAAGGAATGTTTATGTACAAGTGAGTATAAGTTCAAGGGAGTATTGTTATAGAGTCGTGTGTACAATTTTAGCACGATCGGTCAATCCGTTTTCCTAAAATTGAAGAGAGGACACCACTGTGATGGACCGAGAAAGGTCGGTTTTTTTTTACGGTGTTAAAGTTAGCATCATTTGAAGTCAACGGAAATTCTTTTTTCTCTTATTTTCATCATTATCGAAAATATCATATCGCCAATTTACGTTGTATATTTTGAATATGAATCCTGAAAAACGTTCGGGTGATTTTTTGTAGCCCATGTACGCCAAAAAAGTGCTTCGGCGATTGAAAAAAAAAATATTCTTTGCGTTCCAACGATGCAGCCTTCAACACCATGTTTTTTCCGATTTTTTCCGTCTACTAAATTATTTATTTGGGATTTGGAAAAAGGGTACGTTATTAAGCATACATTTAACTTTTTTCGTGTTCATTTTTACGGAAGAAAATTGAAAATTACCTGAGTTATTGAGGTATAATAGAGCCCCCGTATAAAAAATGCGGTCCAACGACCGGATCGATAACTTGACAATGGTTAATCTGAAGAATAAAAAAGGTTTTATAATAAAGGTAAATATAGTTCTCGTTGTGCGTAGGCATTTTTCGGGGACAAAAATCACAATATGGCGGGAGTTCAAAAAAATGTGATTGTGGGGCAAATGTTACTTATATTCGGGGACTTAAAAAATACTAAATTGGAAAAAAGGCTACGTACAATAACAGCTACTACAACTATGGAAACCTTGTTTTTCTTTTTTGAATTGAAAATTGTACAATTATAACTAAAGCTGTGATTCGGGCCAAGTCGGGAACAGTCGCTTCGAGAAAAACGCCATTGGAAATTTTAGTATACGTAAATCTTCTGTAACTTGGTCGATTTTCAATATTTAGACTTGAATTTTGTTTCGCATATCCTTGAATATGTAGACTTTGAGGAAATGCAAAAAAGCATCGATTTTTTTTTACCTGTCACAGTGGTGTCCCGCCTTTAATGTAGCAATTAAAGAAGCTTTCCAGTGTGACAGCCCGAAAAATCGCTGTTTTTCGCGATTTTTTTTTTTTTTAAAGAAAAAATAATCTAATCGGTCTGGTTTTTTTGTTTGTATATTTATTGGGTATTGAAGGATACAAAACAATTTTTTAAAGATCGATTTATTTATTAATTAATATCTATAAAAATGATGAAACAATTGTTGCAGAAAATGCACTTGGATGTGGTGTCCACGTTGGGGGTCACAATTTTGATCTGAAACAAAAAACACAAAAAGATTATTGATCGGTATATAATTGGCTTTCGTGCTATGGAGGCTTTTTTTTTTTTTTTGCAAAAATGGCGCCGGTTTGAACTAAAAGTATCGATTTTAGCATTTTTTTTGGCAGTTTTTTTACAAAAAAATAGGAAGCTGTCAAAAAAAAAAAGCTTCCATAGCACGATAAACAATGACGTTAAGAATATTGTGTAAAAAATTCAACTCGATAGCTTTAAAACTCTGCCCTCCAAGTTGGACACCGTTTTGAAAAATGCTGTTTCGAGAAAAACGCGTTCAAAGTTTCGCTGTAGCTGTAGCGCTCCGTTGCCTTCTTCCAATAAATGCTGTACAGTAACCGAAATAATCTGAATTTCGGCATGAAAATTTCAGGGAATATTCGGAAGAGTGTATACTATTCGATAAAGCAAAAAAAAAAAAAATCGATTTTTTGAAAATTTCACACTGGAAAGCTCCCTTAAGTTTGCAGCGCGCTTCGGCTAAGCGGTGAGGTGAGGCAGACTCACAAGCAATAACTTCGGAACGGCTATCAATTCCAGTTTAATACTTTACGACCGTATTCTTGAAATGTTCAACTACCATTATACGTTAAAAAATCAGTTGTTTGATGCCTCTACATGTATTACCCCTTTAAAGCGTCTATAAAGCAATCAGTTTCGCAATATTCTTGCCGAGATTTTTCATGTTCGAGTTGAACCTTTATCCATTTGGTAATAAACATTCCACCTCCTGAAAGCCACTTATGGGACTGCAGGGAATAAAGTAACATTGAGATTAAAATTAAAAATTGAGCTAACCGTGATTATAGCGTTAGAAATGTCGTGTCAACGAATTAAGTGCTTTCTCTACTTCGTTCATTAATAATACTCGAAAAAAGATGCGAAGTTCGCGCTCGAACGGTATGTTTTCGGATATTGACGAAAGGTCGTAAAAATATCAATATATTCATATTCAATGCAAAAATTAAAACTACTAATATGAAAACGCGGCTTGAAAATGTTTTTCGACAATATTATGAATCGAAGATTGCCTAATAATAGTATTTCACATGAAATTTCAACGTGTCGGAATATTATATTTTCATGCCGACTCCAGCACCTAAGCAACCATCCCGTAACTCATTAATCGAACACGGTCTGTTTTTTTTTTTTTCTTCAAACAGCGCGCTCGTTTGGGGCTCGTCGGTGAAGCATCTGCCGCAAAAAGTCGGCAAGGAACACGTCCTGGCGGACGAGGACGTTGTACAAGTTGTGAAAAAAGTGTGATTGTTTTATATATATATACGTATGCACATATAAATATTGTTTAAGCAATACCACGTGAGTGACTTTTCTTGTTTCATTGCTGAAGCACTTCTTCCCCCGCGTATCCTTGCAGGAAATTTGTTTGCCTTTGTTCGAGCGTGAGGAGCGAAAAGGTTTGAGACTTCGAGATTATTCGATGGGCTGTTGGGAAGTTATTTTTAAAGAACTTCCTTTTTTTCGCGTTTACATTGGAGCTTCGTTTCCGTCGAGAAAAGAGGTTAGGTAAAGATTACGAGGCAGTGCGATAAGTTAGTAATAATTGGTGAACGAGATTTTCACGTTGGGCATTGAAACGATGGACAGGTCCGCAAGCGCAGTTGAATTTACAACGACTTGAGAACAAATTCTTTGCGCTGCTGGTCCAACAATCTCTCCAGATGATCGCACTTGCCACGGAGCTCGATCGCCTCTCTCGCCGCGTTCTTTATCGACAAATCCTTCTGGGTCACGATCAGCTTTATCCTGCAGGAGAGAAACAGCGAGAGATTGAAGTTTGGCACTTTTGTTCAGAGGACGAAAAATTCAATTGCTACCATTAACGGAAGATTCTTTTACCGTATGTGCATATATTAGACGGTTGCATATGAAACCGTCCGTTTCTGATCGAGAGAAAGGATAGTTGTACAGTGGGGAATCAACGAACTATCTTATTTAAAGATTCCACGCAGGAAGAATTCCTGAGTGTATTTATATATAAAGGGACTTAATTTTCGGATAACTTTCAGTCAAAAGTCGCTTTGTGTCCGATCGTGCCTCGGAATGATCACTGGAGCCAGTTACAAAATCGCAAAACAGAAATAATCGATCTCTACCTGCTGTACAATTGTGCCATGGCCGAGTCCCTTTCGGCGTTGTTCTGCGTCAATTCGCGATACAACGAGGCTATCTTGTCCTCGAGCTCGCGCTTTTCCGATTCGATCTCCTGACGAGCTATCCTCTTGGCCTGATCCCTCTCCAGTGTCAATTTCTCCACGGACTGACAAAGTCAGGAACAAAAGAAAAACCGTTGCAAGAGTATTAGTGAGGGCCCATTGGACGGGGCTTGGCAGCTTCTTCGTTACCTGTCTCGATTCGTTCAACTCGCCAGCGCACCTGCCCAATCGTTTGTCCGTCGTCTCGAGCTGGCGCTCGAGCTCCTCCGACCTTCGTTGGCACGCGCCGAGTCTCGCTTCAAGCGACTCGAGTCGTTCGTTCGCGTTTTGCAGTTCGGATTCGTATTTTTCTCGGGTGCATCTGATTCCAGGATAAGTGAATAAAAAAGAAGCAACGTGTATTGGCGATAGAGCGAAAAGAAAAATATTTTCAACATACCACGTTTTGAAAACGGAAATCGTTGGAATAGCTATTTGTCCATTTTTCTAATTAAATGTGAACATTCGTTAAACAGTTTACAAATGGAAAATTTTAGTTATTACAAATGATTTTTTTTGCATATGTCAAAAGTATAAACTGTACAGGTCTCAAGTATGATCAGTGGTATGACGAGTGTGAAGCGATAGGACTGCCTTAATAAAAACGTGGTAAAAAAGGCTGAAACAAACCGCAATTTGTTCTCCCAGCTCTTCTGCAAATTTGTCCTCATGTCTCGAGTCTCCTTCTCGAGACGAGATATGGCGAGCTCGATCTGCCTGTCCCGCTCCCGATTGCACTCGTCCATTATTCTCGCCTGGGCAGCCTCGAACTTGCTGCTCTGCTGCCTACGATAGTTCTCGATCCACGCCTCTCGCTCGGACCCTAACGACTCCTCGAGCGAACGTTTCTCCGCGTTGTGCTTTTTCGCCAGGGCATCCAGCCTTTCCTAAAGAGAGATAAAACGGCTAGACATCCGTAGCTCATCGACAAATTGTTTTGCTTTTTTTTCACCTTACATAACTGGCTTCCATAGGATCGTGGCTACAAATTAAAATAACCTGAAATTGGATCGACGATTGTTTAACCGCGAGATCCCGTTCCTCGTCCCTCCCAGCTTGTTCCTCCGCGAATTTTTTCCTCTCCTGTTGCAACTCGTCGTAAAACTTTCTCTGCTGGGCCTGCAGGAGGCTCTCCTGCTCGTCGAACTTTTCCTGAAACCTGCTGCTTTGTTATACGCGCATTCAGGAATTCTTTGTATACTTAAGGGACTACATCCACCCAGAGGCCCGGAAAAACGACGAAGTTTTTTCTTCTGGAAAACGGTTGGTAAGGAAAAAACCCTTTTTTACACGAATGTACGTATATCGAGTCTAAAAAAATCACCAAACATGAAGAGATAGGACATGGCCGCCGGCACAAGCTGACTTTAAAAAAAAATGAAATCTTGAGGCCAAACTGCTTATTCAAGTTAACAATAAATACGAGTCGTTGGCGATCAGCGATTACTTAAGGGCGGGGTAAAGTATTTCATTTTTTAAATGAATGCATAATATATCAAGAATATTGTGTTAACATTTCAAGTCGATCGGAGTAAAATTGACGAAGTTATGAGTATTTGAGCGTCTATTGCTCCATGCCGGGTTTTACACCTGGGCGGCAGCTGCGCGGCGCGCTATTGTATTTTTCGACCCCGAATAAATTTCTTGATAAACGGGCCTTTGTCGGGCCAAGTTGACGATTTGCGAATTAGTAGAGCAGAGGAGCAAGCGGCGCACGACAGTAAAGAAGAAAGAGTTTTGCGTAGACAAACGCAAAAAGATGCTCTCGATCATCTTGATGGAAGCCTTTTGCTCTACGGACCTGGCATCGACGACTTTGAGTGAGTATAAGAAAATTATCGAGTTTTGTTTTGAATTTCTAAAAATTCAAAGATAACTGAAAAATCTGAAAAAATTCATACGTATTCAGAAAAATGAACAAATCACGAAAAAAAATTGGGGTGCGGGGAAATTTGTTGACTAATTTTTTTTTTCTCATCATTTTGTAATAACATTTTGGAATTATTATTATGCAAAATTAATCTTTTGAGTACCTTTAATATGCATGAATTTTCTCAGATTTTTATGCAATCGAGAAGTGTTCTCAAACTTATGTGCAATGAGCGCTAAGCGACCAAACTCTTCTGCGTTTTTCAAACCGTTTTTCTGAGACTTGTCATATTTGAAGTCCGTGTGCACGATAACTCAAAATCTACTGGACCAATCACTTTGAAATTTTGCACAGTACTTCTTCACATAATTCACCAGGTATTGTCGAGAGCTTTTTTGTTTTTTTAAATAATTACTAATTTTTCAACAACCAATTAGCCGAGTTTTTTTTAGCGAAAATCGGGTTTTTGGCTCCCAAGTGCTAAGAAAAATCGAAAAATCGAAAAAAAAATCCTCCCGTCATTACCTCGAGAAACATCTCCTTTAACAAATGCATTTTGATTTTTTTGTTTCAGATGATTCTGTTGCGAGTTATGGTGCACACCGCAAACCAACTTTTTTTCGAGGCGCCTCCGGGGTTTAATTTTCACTCGCTCAATTTCGAATATTTTGCAATGCAAGTTTAGGAGAATGTTGTTCAAATGTTACTTTATTATATGTAAATTTTTCAATAAACGAACACTATTCGTTACGCCAAAAAAAAATCTTAAAAGCATGCCTTTTTTTCGCCGAATTAACTTTACCCCGCCCTTAAATTTTCTTTTTTAACAAAGTGGCAATGAATTGAAACTCGAGCATAAAAAATCTATGAAAAAAAGTCGTCATTTTTAGGTAACTTGCAAAAAATGAAGATCGATGTTGGAAAAATGAGATCGTGAACGACCTTTAAATCTTTCTCATGCGGAGAGACGTCAGGGGCGTCGCGACGCTGTCCGGATGAATATCAGCAGCGGTCGTACACCATTCTTCGTGTTATAGACTATTAAATTTTGATGAAGGTTTTTTAGGTCTCTGATGCCTGCTGGAACCGCGCCCCTTTAAAAGGGACGCGGACCTACGAGGCACCGAAGACCTAAAAAACGGCAGCGGCTAACGATTTAAAAAAAAGTCGACGATGCGATTTTCGTTTCTACATATTTTTTCCATTTTTGGAAAGGGAGAAAGCGAGTATACGATTGTCACCTGACGCGAAGAGCTTCTCTCTCGTTCGCGACGATCTTGTCGTGGCTCTCGGTGAGCTCGAGTCTGAGCTGTTCCAGCTGCTGGTTCGATCTCCTGATCGTGCGCAACTCGACGTCCTGCAGTTCCTTCATGTGGGTGCTGCGAATCTCTTGAATCTCCTGTTGATGTTGTTCAACCATGCTCCGCAACTCGGGCTCGAGACCTTTCACCGTCATTTCCTGCAAATTCGAAGACGGTGCTTTTTCTTTCTCGATAAAATTAACGTGACTTTGAGAATTGGAGGCTCTGCGTGAGCTTGAAAGTTCAAAGAGACATTTTTTGGGGTTGCAAAGTTTTAGGGCCCAGGGTGTCTTGAGAGGAGAGATCCCTTGAAAACGTGCGGCCTTCGTGGCTCCGGAATCGCAGGCTAATCGGTAGGTCATTTAGTCACGAAGTTTTTCATGCTTGGAAAAGTTCCAGGACCGAAAAACTTTCAAATAAGTTCCAAAACTGAACGCGTTTTCTTGCAAACCACTTTTACGTGAACCTCGTACAAGATTGCTCGAAAACTATCCGATCGATCATTTTGGAATTTTTTCGATCGATCATTTTGGAGAACAAAAAAGCTTAGAGTTTTTGGACCTCCCATTTAGAGAGAAGATACCTTTAGGCGAGGAAAAAACTTGCTGTTTTTTATGATTTTTTTTTAAGGACAAATTTCTTCCTCTTTTTATAGACTTGGAGTTCGTTTTGTAAATACTTTTCGCTATTACATGGTATTTTTTGTATTATTAATCGTCAAAAATGGCGGAGGTATGGTCTTCAGAACTGGCGTGAAAACGAATCAACGGATTCTGATGAAATTTTATGTAAATCTTTCTAACCTCATTGTGTAAAGCATGACCCTAAATGTTTTAAAACGTTTTTTAAGACATTTTTTATTGCAAAATGTAGCCATTTTTTTTCGAAAAATTCAATGTTTTTGTTTCAATGCGTGCCATTTCATCGATTTTCAACATGAGTGTCAATGAAAGAAAAATCTTCGTCGCTTTCTTTCGGATTAATTCCGCCCTACGTATCGCGCCGTCTGACGACATCCGCCGCCACCCGTTTAGAAGACCGTGCCATACCTCCGCCATTTTTGAAGATTAAAAAAAATACTCCGCCACAGCCAATAGTAACGAAACATCCCGAGGGTCTCAAAAATGGTGACGAAATATTTCCTTTAAGGCCTTAGGCCACAGTCACGGGTATAAAGTCATGTGCGAATTAACAATTTTTTTCGTATGGAAAAGTGATTTTGTCATTGAATTAATTACACATCTATTTAGTATGAATATCAAGCTGTTAGAAAATATTTTTTTTTTCGATGTACATAATGGCCGTTTTCTGGAAATTTCTCAAAACAGCTTTTTCTAATCGGCGTGACAAATAACCAACAATTTTCACTCGATTTACTTCAAATTTCAAATTTATGTTCCTAATTGCATTTCGCAGAGAAGCACGTACGGAATTTCTTTATGAGCACTTATAACGAAATTTTTCACAAAATTCATTTCTTAAGTTCAAATACCTACAACTCTTGAATAAAACAATATTTTTTTAATTCCCTACATACTTCTCTAGGTATTCTAACGTAGATTGACGAGAATCTTTGTGTTTTGTGCTAGGTAAAAAATTGTGGATGCTAAATGTCACGCCGCGGAGTGACAAAAAAAAAGATAAAAGAAAATCTTGTACATCGAAAAAAAAATATATTTTTTCTAACAGCTTGATATTTATACTAAACAGATGTGTAATTAATTTTACGAGTGAATCACTTTTTCATACGAAAGAAAAAATTGTTAAATTCGCACAATATTTTATACCCGTTACCGTGGCCTAAGGCCTTATAAAAATTCATGAAAATCAGCCATTTTTTCCTGGACCAAAAGTATCCCCACCCGCTTAAATTTACGTTTCGGTTAAAAAAAAACCGTCGGCCGAACGCTTGGACAAGAGTTTATCTGTTATCAATAGTTACACCTTAATCTTAGACGTTTTTGCTTCTAACCATCGTTCCCGTCGTATTTTCTCCGAGGCCGCGCACATCTCTTTCGCCCGCTGCAACTCAACCGCGTGTCTCTCGAGAGCGGACCTCAATTCGCGCTGTTGGCGTGCTTCCGTTTCTTTGATTCGTTGCGCCAGGGCGTTACACTTTTCCGTCAGGTCGCGCTTCTCCGTCAACAATTGTTCGATGAATTTTTGGTGTCTCTTGACGACGGTCTGATACTTCGTCTTCTGGTTGTGCAAGTCGGCGGTGTGCTCCCGCCTCTGTGTCTCCAATTTTTCGCAGGCTGACTTCCGCTCGTTTCGCATCTCTGTCTTAAGCATAGTCAAGGTCGCCTCGCGGTCCTCCAGTCGCAGGAGAGCCGTTGCCAGTTCCTCCTTGAGGGCCTCGGGATGTTGGGGCGTAGTTTTCGCGTCGGATCTTCACGCCATTCGACCGGAAACGACGAACGACGGTGAGCTTTTATTTTCGGCACGATAGTGCGGGGGTGCGGGAATTTCGGGGTTAGATTTATAAGATCGGGGCTAAATTGAGGAGGTCAACCTGGCACGCATTCGCGAACGATCGCTCGGGCCGAGGAATTCTGGAATGACGCCGTCTTGCTCCAGAGTCCCGAGGAAACTCATGATATCCTCGTAGGTGGAGCCGTTGGGGATGCAGGTGTCCTTTGAGATGTCCTTCTCCGGCCTGTCCTGAAAATTAAAAATATAAAGAAGTGCTAGAAGTACATACGGAAAAAATTGATAGTCTTAACCTTTAGGCACATCGTGATTTTTCAAGAATCAACTCCTTGACAACTCGATGCAAACGTTTATTCGACAATTGCGGTCCAGTGTCATATGTAAATAAGTCTAAATATCAGTATGGGTGTCGTTATTGAGGTTTCTTGGGACGTTGATAACGAAAGTGGCATCAATTTTGAAATCTACGGGATTGAAATTCTATAAGTGAATTGAAGGTTCGAAGGTTTATGGAGAAACAATGTATTAATTTTAAAGGTTTAAAAGGTATAAAATGAAAAAGGTTTGCTACGCGAGCGAAGCCGCAGGCAAAGGCTAGTCTGATAAAAAAACATCAAGCTGATTTCGTTAGTACATTAATTTGTCCTGTGATTAACCGAAGGAATTTCCGAAATATCGAATTTAAAAAAAATGGACCGTGATTAAAGTGAATCGTGATTTATGCCAAAAATGGGAATTATTTGTTCATGGGATCGAAAGTATACATCGGAAAAAATCATTCGATCAAATACTGTATTTTTACATCTAGAAAAATCCCCAAAAATTTCAGAAAAATAGAGGTAGTCGTTTTTGAGATGTCTTGCTCACCGTGAGAAAGAAAAAAGCGTTAAAAGTTTGGAACCACGCTCCGAGCATTCCAACTGCCGTCAACATAACAGCCTATAAATTTGTTAATTTCGATTCCGATTACGTTGAAATTTTCAGGAAAAGTTCTATGAGATGATATACTGTAAAAATATATTACGTTTGAAAAAAGTGAGTTTTCGACTTTTACAACTAGGCATACTCCCCCTCAAGGGCTTACACATGATAGAAGTTTTTTTAAACGTCACTTCTTCGAATCTATCCGTTAAAAATTGAGGGAGTTATGGGCGTTTATAAATGTTAAATGTGTTTTTCTCAAAATTACTTGCAAAATCGGTGTGCACGACAGCTCACTGCACTGATCAACTTCGAATTTGATAACGTTCTTTTCTATATGAATCAGCAATGCTTGAACGAAGGAATTTTTCGTTTCGATGCATAGTTTTTTTATTATCAACGAAAATAGAGCATCTTTTCACCGAAAATCAACCATTTTTGTTTGGACTGCAACGATTTCTTAAAAAATCAATATTCTATTAAATCCTTCGTCGAAGCACTAGATAATTTCATACCGTATGCGTTTCATTTTTTCATTTCGGATGATCTGTTCCCATGCGGCAGTGATCACTGCGAAGGACGTTATTTGAACAGCATTCTGCGCGAACCATTAGATCTATCACATTATCAAATATTTGTCAATACAAAAATTGTTGAAGGTACTTAAAACCATACTGTTAAAAAAATTCACGAAATTTCCTCTTCCTTCCAGCCACAAGCTAGGGGTAACCCGTTGACTCTAACATTCTACCGATCGTCGTCCTAAAACGATAATAAAAATGAACCAGTCCTCTGTGCGTAAACCTATGCAAACCCAAATGAAACCTAATCCAGAGAACAATCAACCGAACATCGATGAGCCCAATGAACATCAACCGTCCCAATATCAGCGATAAACTATACTCATCGATCTTCCAACCCTTACTTGACCGAGATATTTCTGCGAAAGAGGGATCCCTGCTTCCAGCTCCAGTGGAATCGTTCCCCCCGATCCGTTCTCCGCGCCGTTTTTCTCCAGATCGGCAATCATGTCGCACAGTTGTTCGAAGGAGCACGAGTCTGGCTCTATGACGTTCCGATGGCGGTCGCTGGTCTGTTTCTCGCCCATCTTCGTACCCTCCGAGTCGGCGGCATCACGGAAGAACTTCCGCGCTGCCATTTCCGGAGCGCTCTCTCCGTCCTCCTGCTCGGCATTCCGGCCGACATCCGTTCGTCGGCCGGCGGTTCCTTTTTTTTCCACGCTCCTGAGGGTGGAAAATTTGTTGAGCGGTGGCTTGGACGAGACCGGCGGGTGGGCGATGTTGATCATTTCCTTGCGGGGAGCGGTCGGAGGACGCGGGTAAAGACGAATAGTCGAAGTTCGGGAAGTTCAACGCACGTTGATGTCGTCAAGGTCAGGGGAGCGAGCGCGAGAAAGAAACAAGAGCGGGTGTATTTAAAGACGGGGGTCGCGACGATGGTTGCCATGGAAACGTAAGCGCGGGCGTATAGGTCTTCGTTGCGATCGTACCAAATGAACGAGAAATCGTTAGAAGAACCGAAAAACGTGCTGTGCATAACCTCAATTACCTCGAGCAAGCGGAAAATCAGGATCTGCATCCTGACAATTTCCGCGAAATTTTTTCGTGTTTTTGTTATTTTGCACAAAGTGATGATTAGTCAGTACAAAGCGTTGACAAGATTTCTTGGCGGAGTGATCACGCATTTGTTGGAAACTGCAATGCAGCGGTCTACCTTACCGATGGAGAGCGCGACGCACGCTCTCAAGTACGTCGGCGCGTCAATGGAGGCGCGGCTGCATGTTGAAATCGCGCGCGGCTTGCAAAATAATTTTTCTGCGGAATCTATCGTGCCGACGGAGAGCGCTATGCGCGTACGTCGTCTCACCGGCAGATGGCGCTGCTCGACGCAAAAATTGGACGCTCGATTTTGATTTTTTGAATTTTTTTATTTGCATTGATCGTTCGTGACTTTGTTTGTAGTTGGTTGCGAGAACAGATAAAACGTAGGCAGCATCAATCTTTAAGACTTCCACAGTTCAAGTATGTCCTATACTAATCAGCAAAAGTAACGTGGGCCCGGAAAATTTGCTACCGGAAACACTACTTTACCGATGGAGACGCGCTAGACCCGTTCCCGAGTCCGACCGGTTCGACCCATACTCCCCAGATATTATCAGAGAAAATTGCGCACGTTTGAAAAAAAAATGGTTACAGTAATTTACTTTACCAGCCGAGGAAAACTTTTCGAGTACCTCGTTGCTCCAAGAGGTAGCGCTGCTCTCCGCCCAACTTGGCAGCGCGCGAACACGCGTCTCTTGCAGCCGCGATTTTTCTCACCGCACACGGCCGCTTTCACGTCCAAAAGCAGCTTCGCCGAGCCCGAAGCCAAAATTGTCAGGCCTATTTGAAAAATCTAGGCCAATCTTCAATTTCCGCCCGCACGGATCGGCCGGCCGTTTCAAACGCTTCGTGGTGGCGTAGCAGTCGCGCTCAGATGGCGCGCGAGTGCAGCGAGAAGACGAGAAATAAAAAGCATTATCGTCGCTCGGAGATGGACGTGGTGCGGCGCCACCGTTCGTCCCTGTTGTTACGTCACGGGCGGATGACGTTCTCTAATGGTTAATGGCTTCTACTTTTCCCCGAGAGCTCCGCTACCTTTGACTATATGAAAAGAGAGCCAAATAATATATAATCCAGAGAGAAATTCATGAAATATGATGCATCGAATATCAGTAAAATAAGATTATGATTGCTCGATATTGATGCCGTAATCGGCTGTCTCAATTTTTTGCACCGAATAACGGAGAAATATACGGTTTTGTCGTTATACCGAGGATTTTTGGATAAACTGTGAGAAAAAGACGGGCTCTTCTCCTGGCGTGCGGGAATATAGAAGGAAACGAAAAAAAAAAAAAAAAAAAACGAGACGGGGGCACCCCCTTGCCTGCACGAAGAGGACGTAACCCATCGATTGTAATATTCGGCCGAGACAGCTCTCCAAACAGCACGATATCGGAACAGCCCAGATGCGAGAGATCCCGATAACCTGGAGAACAACAACATACGAGAATTGCACGTGAGTAACGAGTCGCCCTTGCATCCTTATTTTCGCCTCAAACGGGACCCCATAACCCCCCCCGGGATATTTTTCGTCGCCGTGTGTGTGCGAGCGAGAAAAAAAAAATGGACACGGTCGGCCAACTCCCTTCGCACCACCGTGTGCACACCGCGAGAGAGTACGACGCGACCGACAAATGGCGGCTCGCCGATATTCTCGAAAAAAAAAAATTCCTGCTCGATTATTGTCATGCCCCGAGAATCGACGATCACTCGCAATATTTTTTACTCGGCGATCGTACGATTGTCGTCCAATATTCGCTAACCGCTGCGATTTTTCTCGTATTTCCAACTTTTTATTCTCCCATTCAAAAGTACGCTGACACTACGTACGTGCACTCGGCATACACGACTATGCGGACGTAAATACGTGTGTGCGTACGTTGGCCATAACTGTATTGTCGAACGATTGAGCACGTGAGGCGATATTTAAAAATCGTAGATGCATAGCTGAGATCGAGATATTTTCTTCGCCATAGCAATGTACATTTTGCGGTGCGAAAGGCATTGGAAAGAAATATCCGGCGAAGGGACGAGTGTCAAGTGCGCCTTGAGAAACGACGGACGATTCGGTTGGTCGCTCGGCTGCTGTTTTCCGCTATGGTTTGGGTTTGTTTGAGTTCTTCGCGGCGTGACTTCTCTATACTTTGAGCTTGTTTGGGTCTCTCGTGGAGTAACCTTTTTGCTATTATTTAGGTTTTTGTGGTGTAACGTTTCCGCCGTTGGTTGGGTTCCGTTGGGTTTTTCGTGGTGTAACATTTTCGGTATTGTTTGGGTTTCGGTTTTTCCTGGAGTAACAATTCCGCTGTCGGTTGAGTTTGTTTGGGTCTTACGTAAAGTAACAGTTCCGCTATAGTTTAGGTTTCCCTACGTTTTTTTTTCGGTGTATCATCTTCGGAAGCTTTTGGGTTTAGGTTTTTTATGGAGTAACGATTCCGCTATTGTTCGAGTTTGTTTGTCTCTTTGGCAGAGTAACAATTCCACTAACGTTTGGGTTCGTTTGGGTTCGTTTGGATTTCTGTAGTGTAACAATTCCAATTCAATTTATTCGTGGAGTAACATTTCCATTATTGTTTGGGCTTGTTTGATTTTTCATTGCGTAAAATCTTTAGCTTGTAGCTTTTAGGTTTTTAATCTTAGGTTTTGATTTTTAATCTTAGGTTAAATCGTTAATCTTAGGTTGGATTCATGCGGTGTAACAATTCCGCTATTGTTTGGGCTTCTTTTGTTATTCGTGGAGTAAAATTTCCATTATTATTTGGGCTCGTTCGATTTTTCATTGCGTGAAATCATTAGCTTTTAGGCTTTTAGTCTTAGGTTTCAATTTTTAATCTCAGGTTAAATCTTTAATCTTAGGTTGGATTCATGCGGTGTAAAAATTCCGCTATTGTTTGGGCTTCTTTCCGTTATTCGTGGAGTAACATTTCCATTATTATTTGGGCTTGTTTGATTTTTCATTGCGTAAAATCTTTACCTTTTAGTCTTTAGGTTTTTAATCTTAGGTTTTAATTTTTAATCTCAGGTTTAATTTTTAACCTTAAGTTAAATCTTTAGTTTTTAGGTTTTTCGAGGCGTAACATTTCCGCTATCGTTTTTGGTTGGGTTTTATCGCGGAGTAACATAGCCACTATCGTTCGGCTTTGTTCGTATTTATCGTAGAGTAACATCTGGTCCATTGTTCGGATTCATCCGGACTTATCGCGGAGCCACATTTGTTCTACCGTTTGGATTTGTTTGGGTCTTTCATGGAGTAAAGCTTCCGCCATCTTTTGGGTTTGATTTTTTTCGTGGATTAAAATAGCCGCTGCCGTTTGTGTTTGGGTTTACCACGGAGTTAACACACGTTCTAGCGTTCGGGTGTGGATCTTTCGTGGGGCACCGTTACCGCATTTGTTCAGGTATGTTGGTGTCGTTGGTGGTGTAACGGCTCGTCGATATGTTTCAGTAGGTGACATGCCTAGCGGTCGTGACTCGGAGCGCAATGGACGTTACAAGTCGAGAAGCAGACGGGAGAGCGGCGGCGGGGAGTTGAGCCGTCACGTGTACGAGATACCGGAGAAGCGTCACAGGAAGCATGGGAAGAGCAAGAGTTCGAGCAAGAAGAAGAAGAAGAGGTCGCGGGACAAGTCGACGGAGAACAGCGTGCCGACGGTAGCGTCTTCGGTGGTAAAGCCCCTGGTGGAGTATTCGGACGTGAGCAGCGAGGATCTCTCGGAGCCGGAAGCCGGTGAGATACAGTCGGAGGAGAGTCGCGGCAACAGTTACACGGACAACGACGTACCGGAGTTGCGTCTGCCGCGTCGTTATTATTGTCCCGCGAGTCCGCGGCGTCAATTGGGCGCCTCGCCTATAAGCCTGTCGCCATCGCCGCCTTCGGGGACGACGACTACGACGACGGCGACTAAGCATCGGGTCGTTCAGCAGCAGCAGCAGCAGCAGCAGCAACAGCAGCAGCAGCAGCACAGACGTTACTCGTTGGAGGAGAGCGGCGAGGGGTCCTCGTCGTTGCCTGCGCCCGGCGCGAGTTCCCAATCGTCGGGGAATCTTCTCCACCTGAGGGTAACGAAGCAGGAGGTTGCGACGGTGGTGCTGTCGAGCATCGACTCGCCGGAGTACGGGACGGAGGAGTCGCGCCGGTACACACGGCGAAAGGAGAAGAAGCACAAGCGTGAGAAGAAGAAGAAGAGAAGCAGCGCGAGCCCAAGCTCGAGCACGGGCAAGAAGAGAAAGCGCAAGTCGAAGAGAGCCTCGAGGAGCCCCGTCCCGGAGAGCCCGAGGGAGCAGAGATCCTCGTTGAGAGACTCGAGCGTGATCGTAACCCCGGAAGGGGACACCCTGGGCAGCGGCGAGGAGCCGACGAGCTGGCCAGCCTCGCCGCCGCTTCCCCTCAAGGACAGCACCTCGCCGATATCACCCGCGACCCCGAGAGACGACGAGGAGGAGCCCGACAGACGATCACCTAGCGACATGGATCTCGAGTCACCCCAGCAACGGGACGATCATCATCGGGACGATCATCATCGGGACGTTACCCCATCACCGGCCTCCATGAACGTCATGAGCTCGAGACACACCGAGTCACCGCACACTCCCCTCATACCACCCAGAGCCCTCACACCCGAGAGCACCGGCTCGAAACATCATCATCAGCAACAAAGCCAACATCATCATCATCATCACCATCATCATCAATTGCCCCAACAGAAGCAACATCAGCAGCAGCATCATCAAGCCGTCGAACGAAACAGACGAAGCCACAGCCCCGTACACTCCATGAGACGGACGACCGTCAGTCCAACCTCCCGACGCAGACCGCACAGCCCAAGTCCACCCGCCAGACGGAGGGACCACAGCCCACCGAGGAGAAGGGACTACAGCCCAAACACCGCCACCCATCGAATAAGACACTCGCCCAGCCCGAGCAGCACCCGGAGACGCGAATTCACACCAAGCCCGCATCGAAGACACACCTCCGACTCGGTCACCAACTCACCGCCGAACAAACGCAGACGAAGGGACGAACCCGATCGACGACACAGGCATCACGAGAAAGACCGCAGGGACAAGAGGAAATCCAGGTCAACCAGAAGCCCTCCTCCCAACAGGTGAGAACAGGAAGAAACGCTCGAGACGAAACGTCGAGTTTCTCCTGAGCTGACATCATCGAGAAATCGTCGCTGGAGGCCGTTGGAACGAGCCGTCAATGATTGTTCCGCGTCACTTTCACGTTTGCATCGCGTTAGACTGCAACGGGAATTAATTGTTTTGGTTTCAATTTTTTGCTGCCGATTTAGGATGTTAAAGTCACTGAAACGTTTTTGTCAATTCTTATTAGAAATTTACGTCTTATTGGACTTTTGGAACACGGCCTTGAAAGCCTAACGGAAAGATGAAAGAGCAGTGTGGAAAATGGATGAGAGTATATCTTACATTAACGGGCTACAATTAATTCGTGGCTAGAAGAAAGAACAATCTTTTTTTTTACATCATGAAGTATAGTTTGGAGTATCTTTTACGATGTTTGTGTTGAAAAATATTTATAAATGTGCACAATTGTTTGTGCAGGCGGTTGTTTGGAAAATGTCCTTCGCTCTGCTGCTCGGAAACGAATCGTCCGAAATCAAAGAAATAAAATGCATTTAGTTTTTGCAAGAAATGATCTAGTGCTTGAAACAAGGAATCGACAAAACATTGATTGTTTGAAAAAATGGCCGGAGTCCAAGTCCATCGATTTTCAGTGATAAAAAAAACACTACGCATCGAAAAAAAAATTCCTTTTTTCAAGCACTGCTTTTTCCATGTAAAAAAGCCTGTAAAACTTGAAAATGATCGATGCTTTTAGATATCTCGATCACCATTTTGAAAAGTTCATTTCGAGAAAAAAAAAACGTTGAGTTCGATCGATTTAAAATTTACAGAGAATATTTTTGGAATGTTATATTTTGCGAGTCCGTCGAAAAGCAAAAATTGATACTTCCGAAGATTTCTACTGCGTGTAGAACCCTGAAAAAAGAATTTTGTTTATATTGATTTAAAAAAGTAATGATATTTCAAAAAACCCACATTATTCATGGGATGACCGAATAGAAGAGAGTATAGTGAATCAAATCTGGCAGGGATCGACGGAATCGATACGAGTTCGGTACTTATCGATTTTTGGGGGAAAAAATTAACTCCAACCACGTGGTGCCCCTCGCGTACAAAGGAACGCCGATACCTCAAAATCGATCGAAGCTTCGAGCTCCTCAATTTTTTCTCGAAAAATACGAAACTCCACAAAATTTCGTTACCGCGGTTCTCGCCGACCATCCTAGGCAATTCGCGAGTAAAAAAAATTCGTTCCGAAATCCCGGAAATTGATCGAAGCTTCGACCGTTCTCGTATCTCCGAAATGTTCTAAATTCCATTAAAGGCCGTAGCTGGGTAAGTAGGGAAAAATTGCCCCCGCATTTGTTCCAGCGAAATTTGGAGTATATTCTCAGGTAAAAAAACAAATTTTTTTCAACGCAATGGTTGTAGAAAAATGAATTTTTTTTTAATATCAAAAAAAAATCCGGAAACGTTTCAGTGGATCGATTTGATGGTTTTTGGTACTTGTTACGATCAAATGTGTTACGAAATAAAATTATAGAACATCTTGCGAAAGATTAAGGTTTGAAAAAAAAAATAATGTTCCTTGTTTTATTATTTTTTACTATAATCCACTTGGGGTACAATAACAAAAAAATTTTCGTATAATCTTTGGGCACCTTATTAGATTATGTAATTTTTTCAAAATAATCGGTTTGGTACGCCACAGTTTAATTAAACTAACGGTTTTCTATTGTGTATATGTGTGTGTGTATATATATATAACTAAATATATCAGTATAGATATATAACTAAAATATATCGATAAAGTCTGTTTATTTTTTTTCACTGTGACGTACCAAACCGATCATTTTGAAAAAATTATATAACCCAATAAGGTGCCCAAAGATTATATGAAAAAATGTTCGTTATTGTACCCCAAATGGATTATAGTAAAAAAAATAATAAAACAAGGAAAATGATTTTTTTTTTAACCTTAATTTTTCGCAAGATGTTCTATAATTTTATTTCGTAACACATTTGATCGTAACAAGTACAAATCAAATCGATCCACTGAACCGTTTTCGGAATTTTTTTTTTTTATATTAAAAAAAATCATTTTTCTCAAACCATTGCGTTGACGGGGATGACATTTTCAGAAAATTTGTTTTTTTTTTACCTGAGAATATACTCCAAATTTCGCTGGAAAAAATGCGGGGGTAATTTTTCCCTACTTACCCGGCTATGGCCTTTGAAGGAGATCTCGGAATCCATTTTTTCGACGCCAAGCCAAACAGCACCAAAAGCGTAGGAGAGGCGGGAATTCCTTCTAGCAGGCGTCACGATATTAAGGAAGCTTTCCAGTGTGACAGCCCGAAAAATCGCTGTTTTTCGCGATTTTTTTTTTTAAAGAAAAAATAATCTAATCGGTCTGGTTTTTTTTGTATATTAATTGGGTATTGAAGGATACAAAACAATTTTTTAAAGATCGATTTATTTATTAATTAATATCTATAAAAATGATGAAACAATTGTTGCAGAAAATGCACTTGGATGTGGTGTCCACGTTGGGGGTCACAATTTTGATCTGAAACAAAAAACACAAAAAGATTATTGATCGGTATATAATTGGCTTTCGTGCTATGGAGGCTTTTTTTTTTTCTTATTTGCAAAAATGGCGCCGGTTTGAACAAAAAGTATCGATTTTAGCATTTTTTTTGGCAGTTTTTTTTACAAAAAAATAGGAAGCTGTCAAAAAAAAAAAAAGCTTCCATAGCACGATAAACAATGACGTTAAGAATATTGTGTAAAAAATTCAACTCGATAGCTTTAAAACTCTGCCCTCCAAGTTGGACACCGTTTTGAAAAATGCTGTTTCGAGAAAAACGCGTTCAAAGTTTCGCTGTAGCTGTAGCGCTCCGTTGCCTTTTTCCAAGAAATGCTGTACAGTAACCGAAATAATCTGAATTTCGGCATGAAAATTTCAGGGAATATTCGGAAGAGTGTATACTATTCGATAAAGCAAAAAAAAAAAAATCGATTTTTTGAAAATTTCACACTGGAAAGCTCCCTTAACGTATTTGCAACCGTTTTTTTCTTCTTCAGATTGCCAATGCCGCTGTCGCGTTCTCGTTCTCGGAGTCCGGGTAGATGGAGAAAGTCCGGGGGTCAGTCGCGTTCGCGTTCGCGTTCCCGTCGCAGGAGTCGCACCCCGAAGAAGAACAAGTCGCGTTCGCCTCTGGGCAAGTCGCACAAAGCCGCGCGCAAGCACAAATCGAAGAGTCCGCGTCCGTCGCGGATCCCGTCGCCGTCGCCACAGCGTGCGCGCAATCCTCGCAGTCCGACGAGCATAACGGCGCGAAATCTCCGCGTGCAGGCGAAGATAAGCGAGACGAGTTTGTTCGCGGAGTTGGTGAAGGATCGGAACATGCGGGAGTTGGCGTTGAAGAGATTGCAGGAGGCGAAGGAGAAGGCGGGTAGCCAGGACGACGTGCAGATTATCGAGGGTGGTACGGACGAGAAGGATTCGTCGTCGTCGTCTAATCGGGCGCCTACGACGCCGGAAAAGTTCTCGTCGAACGGTCGTCCGGGGGTCGTTCAAGGTGCGAAAGAGACGATGGAGAAAGCGCCACTGGAGATAATCGATATTCCGGTGCCGATCGTATCGACGGCTGCGACGACGACAACGACGGCGACGACGACGACGACGACGACGACGACGCCGCGTCCTCAGGACGAGAATTCTCTGGCCGGCAGAACACCGCCACTTCCGGTTGCGACAAATTCGCCGGTGATCGTTGTCTCGACGACTCCGGCCTCGAATCCCTCGCCGATCGTCATTGTAAATAATTCGCCCACGGGCTCGACGACGAGCAACAGCCTCGTCGCGGTGCCGTTGCAAAGCGTCGTCGTACCGAGCGTCGTGACGCCCGCGCCTCTCGCCGCCCCCGCGATCGTTCCCGCTCTGCCGATCGCCACCAACAACGCGTCCCACGAACCACAGGAACCCGCGCCTCGCACGCCGCCCTTCGTCCCTCCCCTCGCCCAAGCGACCCTTCTGCCCAATCTCTCGGTACCGCCACCCGCGATCGCCGCCCCGACCACCACCGCCATCTCAATGTTCAACACCCCCAACAATCTCGTTCCTCTCAAGTCCATCGATCCGCCCAAACCGCCGATCGTCTCCTTCAAGACCAAGAGCCTCTCCAAACTTCCGCTCCCGCCGGGCATCAATCAAAACGACCTCGAGAGCATCGACTCGCCGCCCAGTAGGTCGCCCAGCCCGCCCAACAAGGCTCCGCTCGCACCCCTACCGAAAACACCCGGTACACCCGCCGGCAAACCACCGCCGCCCACCAAAAAGAGCATCAAGGATCTCCCCATGCCACCCGGTGAGTACCGTCGGCCGAAAATTTTCACCCCCCCCCCCCCGCATATTTTCACACACGAACACTTTTTAACTTATTTCACGTCGCGTTTTTATACGTAAGAAATATCATATTTGATTTTATAAAGATTGAAGTAATAATAAGATGGATGGTTCACATTCCTGGAAGATTTTAACGATCGTTTGCAAGTGAATAATAATGCGTGGTACGTAATATGAGTAATATGACTTGGTTAACTGAGGGAGGCACTGCGACGGGCCGAAAAAAGATTATTTATTTGGGATTTGGAAAAAAGGTTTGTTAGCGAGCGTACATTGAACTTAATTCGGGTAAATTTTTATGAAAAAGAAATTTAGCCTCAACTTTATTGAGGTGTAATAGAGCTTCTGTATAGAAAAAATTGTCCACGGCCGGATCGACAACTTGACAATGGCGGGTCTGAAAAATAAAAAAGTTTTATAATCTATACGAATGTGGTTCTCGTTGTACGTAGGGGTTTTAAAAAAATCGCAAGTTGAAGGGTGTTAGACAAATGCATTTTTGGCAACATTTTTACGTATATTTGGGAACTTGAAAATACTAAATTTCCAACAAAAAAAAACGGCTACGTGCAGCAATAACTACTGCCATTATGGAATTTTTTTCTGTTAAATTAATGATCGGACAATTATAGCTAGAGTTATGATTCCGGTAAGGTCGAGAATCGGTTGGAACTTGGTTAAGGCAGGATTCTACTTTGAAACCATGAAAAAAACGCTATTTTCGTGAATTTTTTCTGATAATACTATTAAAGATATCGATATGGGGTTTAAACTGTTCAATAAATACACTCTTTAAGTACATAAAAAAAATTTTTTTATGTATTTTATTCATTTTTTGTACACGTAAAATATGTTTAAAGCCAACGCCTCGAAAAGCAGGTACCGTTGCCGTGGTCGTGAAATCTTCCCGACGGATGGTCTGATACAAAAAAATCAAATAGTTTCATGTTCGGTATGTCTTCAGGAACCGACCTAACTAGAATATTTTATATACGTGCAAAATTAACAAAATGGCGGCTAAAATACGAAAAAAAAAATGCGTTTTTTTGGGTCTTTTTTTGCAATAAAAAAATAGTTCTAATCAAAATTTTAAGTTGATTGTAGTTAGGTCGGTTGGTACACACATATAGAATATGTGTTCCAAATTTCATAAGGATCGGTTGAGTACTTTTTGAGTTATCACGACCACGGTACTTGAAAATGTCGTTTCGAGAAAAACGCGTTTAAAGTTTTGGTGAGTGATAAATCGTAGAAAAAATTATCTTACCCTCAATCAGCGATGCCTGGGCCATATAATATGCCTTCGACGTGTTCCAGGTGGGTGTTTTCATCCAATTTAGCCTTTTCAAAGTTTCAAAGTAGAATCCCGCCTCAATATTCAATATTTTAGCTTGAATCTTTTTTCACATAGACATGTATATGTACACTTTAGGAATATTTTTAACTATTTTTTTTCACCCGTCACAATGATGTCTCGCCTTAAAGTTTTATGATTACGTATATTTTTTATTACATTTAAATGATATATCATTTTTTACGATGCGTGGACACACACACACAAACACGATGCCCTATTTATCTTAAGCATCAAAATACCTCAAAAACAGCCAAGTCAATCGAAAAATCCCGAGCCCCGTATCAAGTAAATTCAATCGGGCAAGAAAATAGCACGATAACTTTCAACTAATGGACGTTTCTAAGGTGACTGACTTTTAATTAATCAATTAAATTTTTTCTACTTCAAATTTAACCCTTTAGATTCATTTGTTTTTTTTTTATTTGTCCCTCTACGTGTCATTTTATTCTAATGCAACCTGTTAAAATTTATTTCAACCTTTTTTAGAAATCAGGAGCGATATTATTTCACGTCGGCATTTTATTCTACGTAAAAAAAATAGGTAACTTTTATCCGAGGCACGGATCCGAATGAAACAAAAACCAAAATTCTTCCAATGTAAAGCGATTTAAAAAATGCCCTATAGAGGCACAGAAAAAAATTAACTAAGGGATGACAGTTTCTTCAAGGGGTTGTTTCCACCCTTAAAATCGTTTTTCCAACGATAAAAAAGAATACGTGTCCAATAGTTTTCAATGCTTCATCACATTTATGAGTTTCAACAAAATCGAAGGCGGACACTTAAGTGATGTTCCTCGTAAGAAGCGTTTCGAATAATGATTCAAAAAAAAACTTAAAAAATTTCCGATAATAATAGCTAAATAAAAAAAGTCACCTGTTTTTTCACGTAGGATACGACGCGGCAACCAAACTATATATTTCCATTTTTTTTTAGTTGACTAAATTTCTGAAAAAAAAACTTAAAAAAATAACCTGTTTTTGTTTACATAGAATACAATGCCGCTACAAAAATATAAACTTCCATTTTTTTTTCCGGTTGACCTTGAAATCACCTTGAAAACGTGCACTAAATAAAAAAAAACGTTCCTTTTCAATTCACTTGGCTGACCTTGGGTTATCTCGATGAGTCAAGATAAACGAAAAACTCCTGTGACTATACGAAGATACTAATTACCGAAATGCGTTCTTGGCGAAAAAGGGACATTTGTTTGTTCGCAAAATTCTACAAGGCGCACGTTCGAATTGTTCCCAGTGGTGCCAGGCTCGGAAGATTTCAGCGGTGAGGACGAGGCGACAGCGACGCCGCCCAGTACGAGCCTAGAGCGCGTGGCGCCCAAGCCAAAGCTCAAGAGGCCGAAGATCCTGAAGCGACGAAGTTCCCGCAATCGTCACACGTCGATGGCCGCCTCCGGTGGCAAGGACTGGGGCGAGAGATGCGTCGACGTTTTCGAGGTGATCGATCAGATCGGTGAGGGCACTTACGGCCAAGTGTACAAAGCCCAGGACAAACGAGCCTCCGTTCTCGTTGCACTCAAGAAGGTGCGCCTCGAGAACGAGAAGGAAGGCTTTCCCATAACCGCCGTAAGGGAGATCAAGATTCTTCGCCAATTGAATCACAAGAATATCGTCAATTTACGTGAAATCGTCACCGACAAACAGGACGCTTTGGACTTTCGAAAGGTACGCTGAGAGCACCCTCAAATTTTACAATATTTCCGCTTCATTGTTTTCAGACGCAAATATTATTTTCTGAAAAACGATTGGTAAAAAGAAAAGGCATTTTTTTCAACACAAATGTATGTAATAATAATAAGAATGTTATTATGGCAATTACCAAAGAGAAAGAAAAGAAAAAATTTAACGACGACTGAAAAACGGAGGTTGAGTTAAATTTTTTTATCGGTAATAATAATAATTTCGCAATGCTCGAGATCGGAACGGTATAGGGATACATGCTGAAGATCTATATCAAATTTGAAGTGAATCGGTTGAGTAGAACTCGAGATTTTATATTAATCGGGTTGAAGAAAGTAGTTTTGAGAAAAACGCGTTCAAAGTTTTTAGTACAATTTCAGACAACCGCAACTAAGTGGTATAAATGGCCCGTTAGACTTGCGTTATCTTAATTGGCCTTTCCTGCCTGGTAAAGTGTGCCTTCCACGACGTCCAAATGATTTTCCGATGTTCACTCTTCCCTGCGAGCAGTTATAGCTTCCTCAGAAGCTTCTGAAATTCGTAGCTCGTTCCTAGGCGTAAATATTGAGAATTGCGGAATTTCCTTTTGGGAGCATATTCTTAAAAGTCTATACTTTAAGAAAGCGCCAAAAAAATCAGTTTTTTTCCTTTCAAAACTGCCTTAATAAATCGTGAATTCAAATTCTAATTCGATCTTATTTTAATTACTAATAATGATATATATTAAAGCTTCCGATCCTATTTTAATTGCTAGTAATGAAAGCCGATCCCATTCTAACTGCTAATAATGATATACATTAACGCTTCTATGAGAGACGTCGATATGAAGGAAGTAGGAGAGATAATTAAAAGAGCTATACGAATAAAAACTGACTAGGAAATACAAGGCTGGACGAAGATTGATATTTCTATCTATGGCAGGAAGTATATTAATACGAAACAACGCTTGGAAATGTAAGATTACTGGGAAGAGGAGACTAGAGAAAAACACAAAAAAAAACATGGGCGAGGTTAAGATCTGGAAGTATAGTGAATATAGAAGTATTATTAATTAGGAAGTACAGAAAATGTCTGCAGCGCTTCCACCTGGATGAACCTCGTATGAAAATTGTTCTCCCAAGTCTGATGGGTTAGAAAATATTTCTACTGCTAGCAGTTATTGCCTCACTCGGCAGATGTATCTTCAATTAAATAAACCATGTTCCACATATCCAACTTTGCTAATGACTAATAATAATAATAATATTACAACGATGATTAATTGCAGGACAAGGGTTCGTTTTACCTCGTGTTCGAGTACATGGACCACGACTTGATGGGCCTCTTGGAGTCCAATATGGTAAATTTCAACGAGATGAACAACGCGAGTATAATGAAACAGCTACTGGACGGTTTGAATTATTGTCACGAGAAGAATTTTCTCCATCGGGACATCAAGTGTTCGAATATACTGATGAACAACAAGTGAGAACTACGACAAGTTATCGACTTTCGCCGCGTGAGCAGCACCTCGCGAGTGAGGCGAGGATAATCATCATTTTTCTTCTTCTAACTTCGCTCGTTTTCAGAGGTGAAGTTAAGCTCGCGGATTTCGGTCTCGCCCGATTGTACAACGCCGAGGACAGACAGCGACCGTACACGAACAAAGTCATCACGCTGTGGTATCGCCCGCCCGAATTGCTCCTCGGTGAGGAACGTTACGGGCCGGCGATCGACGTTTGGAGCTGCGGCTGCATACTCGGCGAGTTGTTCTCCAAAAAGCCATTGTTTCCGGTGAGAAATGACAGACGAATTGGATACTTGCAACGTTGGAATGCAACGGAAATTAATTATTTTTGATTGCTCGAGAGTTTTCTTGCCGATTTAGACTGTCAAAACCACGAACGTTTTTGGGTATTCCGAGATTTACCGCTGCATTTTGCAAAAAACGAGCGGTTGATAAAAATAAAGGGGAAAAAAAATCGTTGCGTTCCAACGATGCAAACTTTAACGTCGTGAGGTGGGAGCATTGGTACGGGGAGGTCGGTATTTACACACAATTGATACATAGTCTTATCAAACTTGAGTTCTTTTTTTAATCGATAAATATTGAGCAACAATGAAGTTATCGTTATTTAAGGATGTTGGGTCCCTATGAAACATGTCAATGTTGTTCGATAAATAGCTTCTTAATCGTCATGAAACTTTTACACGACCTCCTGAATACTTCATGTAAAAACATACCAAATTTTCACAATTCTATCATCATTACTTCAACCTCCTTAGGGGTTGAAATAAAAAATGATCATAAAATTCGGTACGTTTTTGTACGAAGTATTTCAGAGTTCGTGTAAAAGTTTCACAATTAAGAAGCTCGTTATTAAAAAATTAACGTTTTGTTAAGTACAATTTTTAAAGGAAATAAAAAAAAATGTCTCATTAAGCTTCGTTTTGTTTCCGTTGCTTTCAGTATATTGTAAATATTACAAAATTGAGAGATAAAAAAAACTTATTGCAAAGTTACATCAGTTTCCATAAGACGACATTTAATTTGTGAATGTTAATTGTTCAATAAGGAGCTTCCTAATTGTGAAATTTTTGCACGAACTCTGAAATATTTACACAAAAACGTACCAAATTTTCAAAATTTTATCATTTGCGATTGGGGACTCAACATCCTTAAAGAAAGCGCCGCCGTTGCTGCAATCGGAAAGATTAGTTCCCAATGAAAAATAACCAAAATTACTCTTAGAGTAATAATAAACGAAATCGAAAAAATGTCCTCTTTTCTTTAAAAAAGTAAAAAAAAATGTTTCTCCTATTGGGACTAGAATATTTCCTTTATTCAACGTGTTTTTTACGCGAAACAAATTGTCCAAGTACATTAACATTTAAACGATATTCTTTGTATTAAGGAAGCTTTCCAGTGTGACAGCCCGAAAAATCGCTGTTTTTCGCGATTTTTTTTTTAAAGAAAAAATAATCTAATCGGTCTGGTTTTTTTTTTGTATATTAATTGGGTATTGAAGAATACAAAACAATTTTTTAAAGATCGATTTATTTATTAATTAATATCTATAAAAATGATGAAACAATTGTTGCAGAAAATGCACTTGGATGTGGTGTCCACGTTGGGGGTCACAATTTTGATCTGAAACAAAAAACACAAAAAGATTATTGATCGGTATATAATTGGCTTTCGTGCTATGGAGGCTTTTTTTTTTTTTTTTTGCAAAAATGGCGCCGGTTTGAACAAAAAGTATCGATTTTAGCATTTTTTTTTGGCAGTTTTTTTTACAAAAAAATAGGAAGATGTCAAAAAAAAAAAAAGCTTCCATAGCACGATAAACAATGACGTTAAGAATATTGTGTAAAAAATTCAACTCGATAGCTTTAAAACTCTGCCCTCCAAGTTGGACACCGTTTTGAAAAATGCTGTTTCGAGAAAAACGCGTTCAAAGTTTCGCTGTAGCTGTAGCGCTCCATTGCCTTCTTCCAAGAAATGCTGTACAGTAACCGAAATAATCTGAATTTCGGCATGAAAATTTCAGGGAATATTCGGAAGAGTGTATACTATTCGATAAAGCAAAAAAAAAAAAATCGATTTTTTGAAAATTTCACACTGGAAAGCTCCCTTAAAAAAAAAAGTGTGAAAAATCACGCATGTTCATCCGCGATTTACCGTTACCAGGCGAACATAGAGATCATGCAGCTGGAAATAATATCCCGCGTGTGCGGTACCCCGACACCGGCGGTCTGGCCGTCGGTCATAAAATTGCCGCTCTGGCATACGCTCAAGCCAAAAAAGTCTCACAGACGTCGCCTTAGGGAGGAATTTTCGTTCATACCGGCGCCCGCCCTCGACCTGCTCGACAAGATGCTCGAGCTCGATCCGGAGAAGCGAATCACCGCCTCGGACGCCCTAAAAAGTGCCTGGTTGAAGAACATACAGCCGGACCAGTACGTAAAAAACGCACCCCCCCCCCCCCCCCCTCCCATGAAAGAAATCGATTTGTCTCTACGCGAGTGAGAGGTGGCGCAGAGAAAATTCCCTCGACCTCGCATTCTCGTTTGCCTCTTTCTGATTGTTCCATTTTCTAGAATGCCACCGCCTCAGCTGCCAACGTGGCAGGACTGTCACGAGCTGTGGTGTAAAAAGAGGAGACGTCAGTTCCGCGAATAGCAAGAGTTTACGGGAGGAAAAGTGCCTCTTCTTCTTCTTTTGCCTCTGCCTAACAAGAAACTCGGGTCGATCATAGCAGCCGATCACCTGTCGGACTTCGGGGGGTGAGTAGTCCGTAGACAAGAGAAAGAGACCGAACAGACATGAGAAAAAAAAACGAAAAAAAAAAACCGAGACAAATCGTGAGAGAGAGTGCGATAGCTCGCCGGAAATGGAGAAAAAAAAATACGAGTTACTAAACGCGATACGAGAACGAGATAAAGGCGTTTTATCTCGAGATCTGCGACAATTCCACGAGGCATCGAGCACACAATTAGGTAGCGATCTTCGTGTGCAAACTCCTAATATTTTCATCGGCATTTATTCTCGTATCTTGTAATTATTATAATTTTTATTGTACCATTATTATTATTAATATTATTACGACTGTTATTACGAAACATTGTTCTTATTATTTGTCTTTCTCGTGCTCATGACAGCGGAGGATCGTCCGAGTTCATCGTAACAGTCAACTAATATAGCGAGTCTACGCGCCTACCCGAGCGCCGGCCCGTTTTTTTTCCTTCTTTTTTGCATGTGGCGATTTTTTCGCGATCGGTATCTCGTTGCCGAAAAGAAAAATCGCAGGGGCAGGGCCGATATCCACGCTGGTGTGACTAGTAAATTTAGTTTGAGAATTGACAAGTGCGCAATGTGGGCGATGCGCTTGCACGAGAGAGAGAGAGAGCAAGGGGAGGCTGTGTCCTTTTTTTTATATTTTAAACTCATTTGCATCGATTCTTTATATATTCGCAACGAAAAAGAACAAATAAAGAGAGGAGGAAGGTATAAAAGAAGAGCCAGTGAGGAAGTGTCGAAGGTGCGACCAAAAAGAAAAGGAGCGGAGAGAATGAGATAAATGTATATATTTTCCTATACCTAAAGCGTTTTTAGGTAAAACATAATTGTCCTATATTTATATGTATATACATACATATATATATATATATATATATATATATATATATATAAATTTATTAATATTGATTACATCTAGTAATTATATGATCAATTAATTACATAAATATTACGAGAAAAAGTTTCAACAGATCGAAACGCGAAAAAGTTGCGGTTGGAGCGAATTACGATGAATGGCAATTTTGAAGGGGGGGGGGTAGACCAGAATGAAAAAATACCGAAAAAATCGTCGGTGAATATTGTTTTTTTGATTTGTTTCCTTTTTTTTTTTGAAGAAAAGCGTAAAGAGAGATCATCGCTCGTCTCACATCGCGCACGTAGATATTAATTCTCGCCGCACTCTCGGAGCCATGAATTTTCATCAACAATGTAAAGGACGAACAGAAGGAGTGCAGAGGGTTGCGTGACGGGAGTTTGATTAATCAATAAAGTTTATAAGTTAGCGAGCGGAATATTTACCATGTACATAAGAAGGGAAAGAAACAAGCAAGGGAAACGATAACGAACGTAGTACGAGAGAAAAAGAGAAGGAGAGAGAGAAATTTATGAACGTGCAGCAGACCGACCAATTCCGATCACCCTCTACGTATTTTTGTGCGCGCCCGAATCCTCGTACATGTGACACTCGCTCTCGTCAACCCCGAGGCTTCTTCGGGACCACGACACGCCCGACGTCACACCGGAAGTTCCCGACGAGCCACCGAACGAACACGCAGCAGCGAAGCCTCGCAAAAACGCAAGCCGGTAACGTTTTGTCGAACAAGCAGCTCCTGTAACCTCGCTGTTTGTGAAAAGTATCGTAAAAGATTTGAACAAAAAAGAAAACAAAGACAAGAACAAACGCAAGAAGCAGACGGTGATTATAATTTTTTCGTCTTAATCGATAAGCAATTAATTTTTCCGCGTTATCGCAGAAGAGAAGAAAAAAAGGAACACATTTTATCGTTTGCTTTATTTTTCTAGCCACTCTTCTGAGCCTTTAGCCCTACGATCGTTGAATTTAACGATAGAGCGTTGTGACGAGAACAAAAAAACACTTGCGAGTATACGGAAGCACGCATACACGCGCCTATGTAATTGACGTTTGGGGGCTTATGCGTACGCAAGGCGATCCACGACTATTAGGCTTCGGTGAACATGTGGTATAATTGCGAGAAAAACGCTTTTATTTTTAATGTCGTGCGACCAAAAAATGATCGACGTATTCGCGTTGAAAGTCCGAGGCTGACAGTATTTGATCACGCGCGAATTTTTTTTTTCTTTATCCGAACAAACCCAAACGAAAATTATCGAATATCATCGATTTGCAAAGCTCTCCTGATCATCTTTAAGAAGAAAAAAAACACTGCGTGGACTTTGAATGAGAATATTTCGGCCAACTTTTGTCGCGCGACATTTTTTGCAAAAACTGTTTTACTGGCAAATCGTGTGCTCACAAAGAGACGGTGTGAATAACCCTGTATGGATATGTATACACACACACACACACATATATATATATAGCACGATCAAAAAGCCAATTGCAAGTATCTCCGATAAGCAAAAAAAAAAAACGTACGATTATTTTCCAAAATGCGATTCATCTCGTCCATATATATGACATATGGCTGCCCTTTATGCTACCGTTTGTAAAGATATACCTTGTACAGGATAATACACTGTGGTGTGTTGCGATTTCTGCCGATCTAACCTCATCGCGAGAGGCGTTTCCAAAAAAAAAAAATCTTTTCCAAATCCTCAACAGGAAGTTTGATCGATCGACGTGTTTTTTGCTAGTTCCCTTTCGTCGTGAAGAAACGATCGAGAGCTCTCGAGCGATTGGGTAACGTGAGTATGGAAGAAGAGAAAAATAGTAGAAAGTGTAATTGGGGTGAAGAAAGATAAAAAGTTTTTTTTCCGAGATTAATCGAGCGAGGGGGCACCGTTTCGGCAGGAATTCTCGCACTGTGAAGCGATCGAGTGAATTATGCGTACCTTGTTAACGATAAGAACCATAGAGAGGGAGAGAATATCTAATCTTAAGGGGGAAAATTAAATATGGAAGGAAAATATTTTCCAGGAAATAAAATGGAATCGTTTTGAGGAGTATCGACGAAAGAGGGACGGCTTTTTTTTCTATAGCACGAAAACACATTGTCGGAATGTAAATAGGGAATAACTGGCATTGCGAAGTCCGTTCTTAGTGCAGCTGGTGTGGACACTACTTGTTTTTTTTTGGTTCCTTTTTTTTCGCCTTCGATCGTGACTCGACACGAAATTATTTGGGAATCGACCTGACTGCTGTTTTGCGACTTAGAATTTCTTGTAATAAAAAGGAAGTAACTTTACGAATGTGCGACTGTTCATTTTGTTTATTTTCGTTTTTCGTATCAAGACACCTGCTCGGCGATTCTTTTTTTTTTCTCATTGCGAAAAAAGATCGACTCGATATCGAAGACGGGGGGGCGGGAGTATATTCAATTCAATTTTGTCGACTGCTGAAATTCGAAATTCGACTCCGTGTCGAGCTTGACGGAGTTTCACTAGGGGCACTTCGCGCCAACCTTCTGAAGATTCTTGAGCACATTTTCATTTGTTAATCTTGTGTATATTTTTAAAAATAATTGAAGACTTTTTCACAATATTTCTTTACGAATGATTAATATAATCGATTTTGAATGTTTTTTTAATAATCGTTTTTATTATTGAAAGACACTTTTTTGGAAATTAATTTTAATTTTGACAATTAAAAAAAAAATTAATTGATAAATAATTATGATGGCTTACAATTGTCTTTATGGGGATCAATATTTTATTTAACAAACGATTTCGCTAATTAAGCTTCATTTTGATGATCTTTATTTGGAAAGTAATCTTTTAATTGATGATAATTGATTCTTTGGATCATTCATTGACGAACAATTTTTCGGCTTGATGATTGAGTTCTCGATGTTCAATATTCGAATAAATACATTTTTTAAATAATTGAGCTTCCTTTTCTTGATTTTTATTTTGATATGAATCTTTTCATTGATAACATTTGTTTTTTTTCTAATGTATTGATGAATAATTTTTTGCTCGAATTAACTTTTCGATGATCAATATTTTAATCGATAAATCATTTTTTCCGACAATTAACCTTCGTTTTTCTCATCTTTTCATCGATAATAGTAGATTTTTTATGATTTAAAAATGAACAATTTTATTTATTCATAATTGATATTTGTGGGAATTTTTTATCTATAATTTATTTATAATCATGTTTCGACAAAATGGCAAAGAACTCGAGAAAAATATCGTCAATATCGAACGAATCAAGCTTGTAAAAAATAAATCGCTTATTCGAACATGGTCGAATCGATGAGAAACATTTTTCCACACACGAAGAAGTCGAACCCTTCGATGTCCAATAATCCAACAACAAAAAATAGCCCGCTGAACTCTCCGATGCTCCCGTTATTCTTTATTCATTTATTCCCTTTTTTCGCAAACTGGTTTGCGAAGTCCACCGATTGTGTCCCTCTCAGAAATTCGAGGGAACGCCAAGAAAAAATTGTCCAACTGCAGCGAACGGAAAACAAATCGATAATGGCGTGCTAGTCTTAAGATCGTCAGCTGTTGGAATCCGTCGTAGTTCGTCGATCCGTTGATGACCGTTGACATTATATCCTTTCAGACCATCCAATAGCCCCGAACCGGACTACAATTATTCGCGGGGAAGTTGGCCGGTGGAATCGCAATTGGCATTTGATCGCCTCGACGGCGTTTGCGGCCAAGATTTCGAAGATCAGGCTCGTTCGTACCCGGCGAAAAGGGAGACCAGCAGACGATCGAAGAAGAGCGCCGATGATCGTCTCGCGCTATCGGATGGGCCTCCAGCCGACGAGGAGCAAGCGTTCGCACGAGGAAAGTCCATTCGCGTGGACGATCTGCCGTCCGCCCTGAGACTCGACAACGACGAGGTGAGAGGTTCTCTCTTTCCCCCGTGTCTCCTGCTCCGCTGTGGAGATCGAGCGACCTAAGAGAAAAACCGCTAAAAAAAGAAAAACAAAATATGGTGGCGCACCTTCGCCCCGCGTTAAAATAATACTGTAACATATGAATAATTCGTTATAACGTTATACGTAGGTATAGTTAGGAGTTTGATAAAATCTGGGACCGCGCATATATAAACCTGATACACGATTAAGACACTGTAACATAATGGAAATAAATTTTCTTTCTCTGCAGTCGACTAGACGAAAGCTTGTGCGAGTATTGTTCCGTCAGACTTCTGCGCGCTGTAGAACTCTCGAGCGTGATTAGAATTGTTCCTGCTTGGGAACGTTCACTGAGGTGTCGTGGGTGGCAAAAGTCGACGATGGCGAGGCTCTTGTACGAGATTGTGAGATCGTTTGGCATTTGTTGATCGTGATCGAGGCTTTTGTCTTGACGATGGCGAAGTTCTTTTACAAGGTTATGTGATTGTTTGGATTTGTTGATGATGACGAGGCTCTTCTACGATATGACTCAGATTGTTTGGGGGTTTTTTTTTATGATGACGAGGTTATGGCATTGTTTGGGTTTGTTCAGGTCGATCGACGGTGACGTGGCTCTCGTACAACATTACGGGAATAACATTGTTTAGGTTATTGGATAACGGCGAGGCTCTTGTACGTGATTATTGTTTGGGTTTGTTTAGGTTGGTTGATAACGACGTGGCTCTTATACGAGATTATCGGATGTTTGTGTTTGTTGATGATGGTGAGACTTTTGTACGCCAATGTCGGAGTGTTTGAGTTTGTTTGGGGTTACTGATTATGAGGAGGGTGTTTGAGGTTAATGGCTATGACAAGATTGATCAATTGTTTTTGGTTGTTGATGATGAGGAGGTTCTTGCACAAGATTGAGGGATTGTTTGGGTTTGTTTGGGGTTACTGATTAGGAGGTTCTTGTACAAGATTACGGTATTGTTTGGGGTTATTGGTAATGAAGAGGTTCTTGTACAAGATGAAGGGATGGTTTGGGATTATTTGAGGTTATTGATGATTGTGACGAAGTACAAGATTAAGGGATTGTTTGGGTATGTTGATGACGGTGAGGCTCTAGTAAAACGATATCGGATTGTTTTGGTTTGTTTGAGGTTATTGATGAACAGAATTTTGAACAAGATTGACCGATTGTTTGGTTTTGGTTGAGGTTGATGAGAAGATTGAGCGATTGATTGGGTTTGAGGTTATCGATGATGAGGTTCTTGAACGAGATTAAGGATTCGTTTGGGTGTGTTGACGATGAGGAGACTCTTGTTCAAGCTAATCGGAATGTTTGGGTTCGTTTAGGTTCGCTGCTGATAACGAGGCTCTCGTACAAGATTAAGATATTGTTTGGGTTTGTTTGGGTTCGTTGATTATGACGAGGCTCTTGTACAAGATTATAAGATTGTTGGGTTTATTAATATCGACGCTCCGATGTTCGGGTTTGTTTGGGTTTGTCGGTGATGACGTGGCTCTTGCGCAAGATTGTGGGAACGAAGTTGGCATCTTTGGAGTGCCAACATCAATTCTTTCTAATTCTACATCTTTATTATCATCCAAAATCATATTTTGCAGATTACGAAAAATTACTTTTCCGATGCAACGATGGAACGCCCAGCCGCACCTCGATTCACGCGGCAGGTGCACCAACTTTTTGGACGGCGAACGCCGTGCTTCGAGAGGGCGCGTAGAAAATGGAAATAACGATTTAGCGCAAGAGCCACTCACGATTGACAATTCACACGATAGCACCGCAATGAATCTTCCTGAGCTGCGAATAGAAGGCGGCGTATCAGATTCGTTTGGGTTTGTCTGTAGGCGAAACCGAGAGAGAAGTTGAGAGGCGCAACGATACTCGCGCGACGGACGAAGAACGTTCTTTCCGTTGTCACGTGATTCCGGGACGCTTTGCGTTCAGCTTCCGCGCGCACGTTACAGTTTTATTTTCGCAAATCGTCTTTTGTTTGGGTTCGTGCGAAAGTCGACGAATTCCACGCGTTCGTTTGGGTTTGCTCGTATTAGCGTGGACTAAAAGAAATTGCGTATCTTTGTTTGGATTTGTTCAGCTTGCGTATATTTGTTTGGGTTTGTTCAGCTTTCGTATCTTTGTTTGGGTTTTCGGACGATGACGATGAGTTGCGCGGCTTTGTTTGAATTTGTTTGAACGACGAATCGCGTGGCCGTTTGGGTTTGCCTGAACGACGACGAATTTCACGACGTTGTTTGGGTTTCCTTGAACCACCGTCTTCGTTTGGGTTTGCTTGGACAAGAAGGAATCGAGCGGCTTCGTTTGGGTTGTGCATGTTTGTTTGCGTTTTCTTGAGTGACGAAGAATTCCAAAACTTTGTTTAGGTTTGCTCGAGTGACGACGAATTCCACAGAGTTGTTCGGGTTTGCTCGAACCATCGCGATGAATTTTTTCATCTTTGGGTTTTCTTGGACGAAAAGGAATTGCGCATCTTCGTTTTGGTTGTGCAGTTTTCTTTGAGCTCGTTTGTCTTGCGCATCTCCGTTCGGCTTTGTTCAGTTTGTTTGGGTTTGTTTGGGTTTCTTTGCGTCCCGCTCTTTCGTTTGGATCAGCTTGGCTTGCGCATCTTCGTTTCGGTCTCCTCGGCTTGCGCATCTTCGTTTGGGTTTCCTCGGCTTGCGCATTTAGGTTTGTTTAGATTAACCTGCGCATCGTGTTTGGGTTTTATTGAGTTTGTTCACCTCGCGCTCCTCCGTTAGGCTTATTTCTACACCGGCCAATATCAAATCTGCAACGCCCCCCTCAAGTGTCTTCTTCTGCTTCTTCTTTTCTCGGATTTCAATTCAGAGAGATCAGAAGTCAGCGCCGCCCCTGGAAGGCTCTAGCTCCGAGCTTGTTCCGGCCAGTCGACCGCGAAACTCGAAACCGAGCGAGCGATCCGTCTCATGCCTCGCACTCCTGGATCCTGCAGTCGCGAGAGGTGAGTAAAACATCGTCAATTTCTTCCGCGCTCTCTTGTCCTGTAATCCGAACCCTCCGCTACACATATTTCTGTGCAGGGTGCACGACCCGCGGCGGAGGGCGTTTCGACGCGCACGCGGCGTACGCGGGTGACGACGCCGGCGGCCCCGAGGCGGGAGAGCGACGACGACGATGCGCAACCGCCGCACGGTCCCTTAAGCTTCAGGTAAAAATCGACGGTCGGAGGAACGCGGATGGCGGGTCGTGAGCCTTGGGAACGCTTTAGATTAACATGTGGCGAAGAAATGCGGAGCTTCTTGGCAAAAGCAAGAGAGGAAGGGATTAGGCTATGTTTGGGTTCGTTTGCAAGAGTACGAGAGAGGCAGAGAGAGATTGGTTCGTTTGCGTCTGGGTTTAGGTTCGTTTGCAAGAGAGCGAGAGATATAAGATTATGTTTTAGGTCGGTAATTTACACGATTAGATCGTTTGGGTTCGTTTAGGTTTGTTTGGGAGAGAACGAGAGAGGCAGGGAGAAAGATAAGATTATTTTTGCGTTTGTTTGGGTTAATTTGCAAGTGGACAAAAGAGAGATGAGATTGTTTGGGTTCGTTTGCAAGAAAGCGACAGAGAGATATCAGATCATGTTTGGGTTTATTTAGTTCGGTTTACAAGTGAGCAAGAGGCAGAGATTAGATTAGATCATGTTTGCGTTTGTTTGCGGGAGAGCAATGAAGAGAAAAACATAAATGTCGGTAACGTGTACATATATGCGTATACTTTTAAACTCACTTTTATTACGACCACGAACAATTTAGATTTTCACATTCGTATGAAAAAAAACGAGAGAGCGAGAAAGGAAGGATTACGGAATATTCTCTTCGCAGTTTTCGTCGTCTTCGAATCTACGAAATCCTCGGCGAATTGTGTAAAATCGCTATACGTTCGCACAATTGCAAGCATTCACATGTAAATAAATAAATTCAGGGTAAACAATAAAAATTGCTAGACTAAGAGAATTTTACCTCTCGATGCGGAATGTACGTGTGCGTAACAATAGAAGAAAAAAAGGCGAAAAAAACAATCGCGCGGCTGTCACTCAGCGATAACCAGGCGAAGACGAAAAGAAGGAACATTTTCGTAAGAGTAAACTTTAGTTTTTGAAAAATTTCACCGATCGTTTTGGACTAATTATTCCGAGCGCTAAAAAATGTGAAACGGGTCGCGAAACGGCACGATTTTTTTCCAGAGTCGCGAAGAGACACACGCGTCTCTTTTGAGGTTAGGGCGGTCTCGCGGAGAGCAGGCTCGCCAACGCGGCCGAAATTTCTTCCTCGGGTCGTCGCAGCTGGCGAGCCTGCGCCGACACTCCCGTTCCTTACGTTTGTTTTCGTTCCAGCTTTTTCTTTTCTTCTCTTTCTCTCGTCGCTCTGAGCAAAGTTGCGACCAAATCGTCGGGGAAAATTTAGAGCGTGAAATTTTCTCATAATCGCGAGTTATCTTTGTGCGTTGTTTGAGTTGAAAGTTCCTTTCGTTTTCGCGAGGACGAAGAAAGTCCGTAAATTTTTCCCCAAGTTAGGTTAGGTCCTGTCGTAAGTCGCGTACGGACACTTCGAGCGCGTTGTGTGTGTGTGTGTTTTGTGTTCTTCGATGAGAGGCTCGAAACGGGCTACGGGACGGCAAAATGGTCATTTCGAATTATCGATTGCCACAGATCGAACGTCCCACGGAGAAAAGCCTCGACGATGATGACGACAAAGTTTTGGCGGCGTTCGAGATCGTTTTGAGCGGCTATAAAAGTAAGTAGAAAAGAACCAAACAAATGAACAAAGAATACACACATTTGTGGGTAGAGTGCGTGCGTGTGTGAGTGCGCGCGTCATGTGTCATGCGCGTTTATATATACGTATATATATATAGGGTGGCCCATAAAGTGACGTCCAAAAGTAAAATCTGGACGCCTCGTATAAATACCTGCCCGAATCAGCTCCATGTATGTTCTACAATCATATTTTTACTTTTCGACAATAAAGCATTTGTTTTTTCATTTTCCTCTTGTGTGTGTACTTTTCTTGCAATTTTTTATTACTTGTGTTACAAGCGAAGTAACTTAGATGCCTTACATTTTTATCAAAAGTAAAAAGAAAACTCATACTAGTCCGAATGACTTCCCATTGCTTTGAAAAAATGTAGACAAACTTCTGAACAACTGTGAGGTTCGATTTAGCTAGAAGTTTGCACAGACCTTCATTTTGCCAACACGAATCTTTTCCCAAAAGGATTCGTGGCCGATCGTAATAGTTTAGGTAATATCGAATTTGGGAAGTTGATAAATTTACATGCGTGTATATCTAAGTCTGTCGCAGCGTACTGCTGCTATCCCTACTTTATCGACATAATCGACCCGCAACGAACCGGCATGGAAACAATCCTGAAAAAAAAACGTACAAGCCTTACACGGCCCAACCAGACGAAACAAACGGACGCAGCTGAGCCTCGACTATCCCGAGCGAAACACGAACAAACACAACTGGGCCGAAACAATCTCAAAGGAACCCCATTAAACCTAAACAAGGACAACCGAACCTAAACAAACTTACCCAAACCCAAACAATCCGCAACAAGCTTAAACAAACCCCTACAAAACTAATACAAACACAACCAAAACGGAAGAAATCGTACAAAGCCAGACAAACGCAATCAAGCCTAAACAATCCCTAACAAACCCTGCAAAATCCAAACATACACGATAAAGTTCAAACAAACCCAATCAAACACAACCATACCCAAATAATCCCCGACAAACCCCTACAAAATCCAGCACACCCGAACAAACTCAAACAATTCCAAACACACCCTACAAAATCCAAATAAACGCAACCAAGCCCAAACAAATTCTCCAAAGTCGAACCGCATTGGGCGGGCGAAAGGCGAAAGAAAGCTGATCTGCATTGATAAGCGTTACCGCAAAAATCGATTAGAAATCAGCATCTTGAAAGATTCTCGACGAATGTTCATAGCCAAAATCTTCAAACAAAAATTCGAGCAATTAAAAACAAAAGAATTTTCATCGCATTCCAATAATTCCAATTCAGGCATGATTTTTTTTTGTCACAACCGATTTTTCACAACGATATTGTTCCAAGACGAAGGGACTGATTGTCGTTTTTTTCTTTTGAGCATCCGATAAAACTACACATACGTACCTCGCGTTTTCTCCCCGCTGATCGAATATTTCAATTCTTCAGAAGCGCAGAAGCGTACTCGGGCGATAGCGAAAGCGTACAGCGAGCTGGAGTCGTTGGCGGTGAGGATCCTCGATGACCTCAAGAGCAAGGACCTCAATAGCAAGGACCTCAAGAGCAAGGACCTCAAAAGCAAGGACCTCAAGAGCAAGGAGCAACGGTTGGGAGGCTCCCTGCCAGCGGAGAATTCCTCGACCCCTGGGAGGGCCCGGAGGAGCGAGGATGCTGGTCGCGACAACAGGACGTATCGGGAGGCGCGCCCCGGAGGCTCGATCGAAATGGTAGATCTGACCTCGCTGTTCGCTTTCGGAAGGGGCGAACGAGGCGTCGAGAAGCCCTCGAGTCAGCCGGCCAGCGACGGACCGGGTGAGAGAGCGACGGGGAAGGAAGGTGGCGAGAAGAGTTGCCCCGTGGGCGACGAGGAGAACGAGCCACCCCCCGGGCTGCGCGAGTCTCAAGAGCCCCGAACTAGCGCCAAGGTCGGCTTGGCCAAGGTCATCTACAGTGTGGAGGACGTCCGGGCGACGCCGCAGCGCCGCTCGCGGCAGTCGACCCTCGTCTTCAAGCCGGTCGCCCGGAGGTCCGAGCTCTCGAGGAGCCTGGAAAAACGCAGCCCCGAGAAGGGCCGCCGTCTCTGGGCCGACAACCTCTTCGACGAGGATTACAGCGCCCGGAAGAAGCGCGAATCGGAGCGAGCTACGAGAATCGGGGAGACTTCCGGTGCAGCCGAACCGGAAGCGATCCCGAGTGACAGTCAGATCAACGAGACCGCGCGTTCTCTCTTCGACGACGAAGATCCCGACAACTTTCGGACCTCGCCCGACATCCTCAACACATGCGCGGAGTCGTCCGCCCTCGAGGTCGCCGGGGTCGTCGAGGCCGCCGAGGGGCCGCGAGCACCGAAGAACCCGGCCGATTTCGCCGATGAACCTGCCTCCGTTGACGAAACTTTCTTCGCGCCCGCAGAGCTCCTCGAGGACGCGTCACGAGGACGACCGCCGGTCCCCTTGAGGCGCCCAGGCGATGAAAACGTCGATGGCGTACGAGGCGGCAAGAGAAAATCTCCCGAGGAGGCCAACGACGAAACGGGGCAGCTGGAGGGACTGGCGCTGCAGGACATCAATTGGGACGCGGAGATGTCGGACGACGATTGGAACTCCTCGGCCGAACGAGCACCTCACGACAGCTTTCACCTGTGAGCACCAATCTCCTCTTCGCTTCCCATTGTTCCCTTCATCCTGATGACCTCGAGGCTCGTGTACCTTCGACGATTTACGAAAATTCTTCTTTGTTTTGTTTTTCTTCATTATTGGTAGCCATTGCTTTGTGGCTCTTGGGGGGAAAAAGTTGGGCGGGAATGTCAATAGGGACGTTGCCTATTTATGGGAAAGTGCTTAAAATTGTTCACATTTACATAGTATACCTCTAAATGTTTATTTCGTGCGTTTACATGCAGCAAATTTCTTCGAAAATCGCGTTTTAATTCGTCCGTTTGAAAATACGCGCCATATGCCCAGACCTGGCATTTGATGGCGCGTGACGTCATACTCGGAAAAATACCGGTTTCTTAAGGGGGGATTGTCTTTTTTTTCGCAAAATTTACCGCTTTTTGGGAATTTTTTTGTGAAGAAAGTATACGACGGAAAACTTGTGAAACTTGGCATATAGTTTTATTGATCTGTTTACTACATACAAACAAATTTTTAAACAATTTCATCAAAAAATCCGCCTTCCACCCCCCTCGACGCGCGATGGTCCTTTTTTGATGGTGTGCACGATTACAGCCTTCACGTTCATCCTGCAACAAAAACCCAAAAAGCATTTCACTTTATACACATATAGCTATCGTTCGATGAAGGGGGAAAAAAAAAATTGACGATTTGGTGACGTTTTGAACTTGAAGTATCGATTTTTCGAAAAAAATTGATCGATTTTTTGTTATAAATAAAAAACTATTAAACGTATTGCTTTTTTGCTTCATCAAACGATAGCTATATGTGTCTAAAGTAAAATGCTTTTTGGGTTTTTGTTGCAGGATGAACGTGAAGGCTGTAATCGTGCACACCATAAAAAAAGGACCATCGCGCGTCGAGGGGGGTGGGAGGCGGATTTTTTGATGAAATTGTTTAAAAATTTTTTTGTATGTAGTAAACAGATCAATAAAACTATATGCCAAGTTTCACAAGTTTTCCGTTGTATACTTTCTTCACAAAAAAATTCCCAAAAAGCGGCAAATTTTGCGAAAAAAAAAGACAATCCCCCCTTAAGGGCAGATATACACCTAGAAGCTGGAAGAAAGGGCATTTTTGTGAATTTTTTCAAGGAAAACAATTTGAAATTTCGGATCGGGGTCTTAATTGCCTAAAAGTATATACATTGAAACATATGCTTAATTTTCTTTATTTAAAAATATCAAAAATATACGATATTGTATGATCCTTGGAGCGTCGTAAAAAAATCGGTACCCACAATTTCTCGAAAACCAATGAACCGATTGCCTTGAGGTTTTTTGTGGTTGTTCTTTACACCATTATCTACTACTCGTGATGGGTTTTTTTTTTCCGTTATTTATTTTTTGTTTTAGAGGAAAAATAATAACTAATTTTTGGCCCAAAAATCACTATTTATGTTCAAACGTCCGCCATTTTGTCGTAAATCGATATTTTCAAAACCGGCTATGACAAGTCAAACAAATTAGGTCAATGAGCGTATTTTTTTCTGAGAGCACTGGATTACTACAAGTGTTAAGTGTAAACCTGATTATTTTTAAGAATCTGGCGGATTCTCACTATTGTATGCACTTTTGTAGCGACCGGAAATTGGGTTTGTGTACGTCGTCTCGGGATTCCGTCACAAAAGGACGCAATTCTTTTTTTCTCCGTGGTAAGGTCGATAACCGGCCCTGAAATTTTACAGAGACGATTATTAATATATTTAGTGAAAATAGAAATTCATTTGAATAGAAGCCGCCACAAAATAAGCAAACAACAATTTATGGAGTTTTATCATTGATCACGTATCAATGATATGTATAATTATATTCTGCGTATCGCGTTAATTCCGCTGCGGTAATTCAAGCCTATTTTAATAGGTTTCCGGCTGATTTTTTGTCGTCTTTTTAGTCCGTTTTTATGATGGATATGCTAATATTATTATTACGAAGATTACTACCGAGTCGTTGACAATCTAATTTTTCAGTTTTTATCTGATCACGTGCAATAAATTCATCATTTACCACAACATTTGGCATACTGTAATCGATAATACGAATAATCAACATAAGTAAACATCAATCAGAGCAGCTGTGGGTAAAATAAATTTAGATTCTTTTTTGACCCCGTGGAAGTGATGGTACCCCCCTCAAAAGGCTCAACAGACCGGATAATCTATTTTCGAGCACAATAAAAAATAGAGCATGGCGGAATTTAAAAAAACTGTTCGATCGCGAAAAAATAATTTATTTACGAGAAAAAAAATCGTAATTTGTTTTCTTGATTCTGGATTGCTTACTTATTTTTTTTTACTGATATTCATTTTCTCTGGTTTCGTGCACAGCCCACCGGAAAAAAAGAAAAAAAGCCCGCAGTATGCTTACAAAGAAGGAGTCGAGAGGAATAAGGCAAAACGGAGCAAATTACACGGCTGGAACTGCTGGCAGTGCGAACAGGTCAGTACATTTCGACAAATTACAATAAGATTTGTACACATAGTCATAATAGTCATGATGATAAATAATAATGTGGATAAACATAAAAATAATCATGATACAAACGATGGTGATAATGATTACAACACTAATGTGATGATGAAGATTAAAATAATGGTAGAGATCGTTATGATAATGATATTGGTAAAGATGATAATGAGGCAATTGTGCTAATGATGATAACAATGATGATGAAAGATTCAATAATCGTAACAATTATTCTTTTCGTAACGTTCACAGTACTACGAAAAGATGCAGCTGCCCGAGGAGGAGTTGAGAAAACGGATGGACGCGTGCTCCCGTCACCGCGGCAAATTCAATCCCCGATATTGCACACCGAAAGATTTTTGGAATCCTGTGTTTCCGGACTCGACCGATTCTAGCGACTGCAGCCAGAATTGACGATATCGCAATTCTAAGATCGCCGTCAGCCTTACCACGACTCTTTCTTGTTGTTTCAAATTTTTCCATTATTTCGCGCGAAGAAGAAATTCTCGTGTTGGACACTTTTCGCGATATTGAATTGCAAAGGAGCGAAGTATCAAATTATTCGGAAGTGTACTATCCACGCGACGACTTTTCTACCATAATTATTAACTGTAAATATACGTTTTTACGAAGTGTTATCGAGAAGGAGCAATTTTATAATAACTTGCCACTTTAGACCTATGAATCTGTAAATAAAGAGGTGTGACCCCGAGTTTTGTTAATCAAGGCGCTTTTTTTTTCGGAGACGGCTTAATATTCTGCAAACCACGTTATTTCCACCAATCTTTGATTATAATCTTCTGAGCGCCTCGTAATGAATTCAGAGACTCGAAAGATTATTTTTGTGAAAACCCCCCCTTCTTCACATCCATTTTTCGAGTTTATCGCAAGCGTACAATTGTTGCGTACGGGTTATCAATTTATAATATAGTATAGATATATCATAAATTCCAGAACGAACAATCGGAAAAAAATTCCCGATGCGCCTCGACCGGGATTCGAACTCGGGACCTTCAATTGCCAGCCCACTGCTCTAACCACTATGCTACGCTAAGTAATTGAATATAGTTGTCGGATATCCCATCTTCACCACGTTACGATATATGTAAGGATGATATTAATTGTTTCGCGTGCAAGAGTTCCGACAGCTGCGCTAGTGTCGCAAAATAAAGATTAATTACGATATTAATGTAAGCTATGTCCAGTTTTACGATAATATAATAAACGAATCAATGTTTTACGACACTAGCGCGGCTATCGGTGTTTTGCGTCCCTATCCAATTCGTTCTACGTTCAGCCCTATATATATATATATATGGTCGGCTAGCCTTACCACTCCAACCTAAAATTTTCCGAATCGCGACAAACTTCCATGCACGCGCGGCCGATGAGACCGGCGATGCTCGAACGAGCAGAATAAAAAACATACGAAATATATAACGTCAACAAGTTGACATATTCCGCAGTTTCGGATACAATACAATAAAGAAATATGGAATTGGCGCGGCACGCTTGGAGAAATTCCATTCTCGTCTACAAAGCCGGCTTACAGACTTCGATCAGGAATTCGTGAGTATTCGCATAATTCCTTTCGTGATTTTCGACACTTATGTGATTTATTTGTAGAAAATGCACATTTAAATTATAGAAATGTATTATCAGCCTCGAAAAATGTACTATAACCTCAGAATGCATAATAAGAAAAACGAACAAGTAGCATAAAAATTGCCAATTAACCTCAAAAGCGTGGCATGAACCTTAAAAAAGTAGTCCAAAAATGTGATATTGACTTTGAAAAATGAATAGTCAATCTAAAAAGTGTACAAACTAACCTAAAAAATGCACCATCAACCTAAATAACAAAAAATCATGTCAAAAACGTATAACTAACCTAAGAAGCGTAGAATTATCCTAAAAAGTGTGCAATAAGACAAAAAAAACTGTATAAATAACCTAAAATGGTAATGTCAACATGAAAAATTTACAATTAACCTAAAAACTGTACGATCAACCTAAAAAATAAAATCGTGAAAAAAATGTATAAGTAACCTAAAAAGTAGCGCACAATTAACCTAAAAAGTGTGTAATGGCCGTAAGAAATGCACAATTAACCTAAAACATGTTCAATTGACATAAAACGTACCATAGACGTATAAAAATGTTCAATGAACCTAAAGATGTACAATTAACCCAAAAAATGACTAATTAAACTAAACTTTTTATTACAAACCTAAAAAAAGTATCAGTGCCCTTAAAAAATGCTATAATTGACCTGAAAAAAGGAATAATCGACCGAAAAAATGTGCTATAATTAACCTAATTAATAATTATAACCATAATTAATTATAATTGTTGCATCATTTAATTAATTATAGTTGTTGCATAATTTCATTAATCATCGTTGCGGCGTCATTTCATTATAGTCATCATGTTGAAATAAATTATAACTATAATTAATAATTAACCTGAAAAGTGGTACAATTAATCCAAGGATGTACAATTTATCCAAAACAGCAGTGGCAGGAGTAGCCAAGCATTGAGAAGCGGAACAGCCCAGAATTTGGCTAGCGCGGACGACTCCTCGAGCACCGCCGCCCATCGAAGAGGAGAGAAGAGCGCCAGCCTCAGCGATGCGAGCGACAAACACGATGAGTTAATCTTCGATGCTCTAGGCGCGACGGACGAACTCTCGTCGTACATCGGCTTGGCGAGGGAATTCGCCTGCGAGAGCAAAGCCGAACATCCCTACGTCGACAAACTGAAGAGAGTACAGATGATCCTCTTCGATCTAAATCACGCCATATCCAGGACGGACTCGAGAGGGAACAGCTTCGAGAACAAGCACACCAGGGATCTCGAGGAGTGGATAACGGAGTACGCCAATCAGTTGCCGCCACCCGAGGACTACATTATTCCTGTGAGATTCTCGCTCAGTATTTGTTTTTGTTTTTCTTTTTTATCTTATCGCAGATTTTGATGGGAAATTGAATCGTTTGTTTGGATTTTGTTCGGAAAGTTCTTCTGACAATTCGGAATTTCATTTTTTTTTGTATGTCGAAGATTTTGGGGTTTTGCAGGAATGTGATTTAATTGTTTTGTTTGGGTTTGTATAGTATAATTCTTTATTTCGTCATTTTTCTCATACTCATTCAAGTACATACTCGCTCGAGTCTTTGATCGGTTTCTGTTTCATTTTTCTATTAATTTTTCCTTTCAGTCCTCCCCCCCCCCTTGTAGCCTCCGAGTGAGTGAATCCGAAACTAAACGAGAAAGTGAATCCGAACTAAAGAAAACTGCAAGCATGAAAATTGTCGGAACCCAACAAACCTAATCGGAGGAATAATTTCGAAAAATGCAAATTATTGGAGCAAAGCGAAACCAAAACCAATATTGCAAGGCTGCAGATTGTTGGAATGAACAAAAAACTAAACCCAAAGGCAGAATTTCGAAAAAATGAAAATCGTTGGAGCCCAAATCAAAATGTATGGCAGGAATTCAAATGTTAGAACTCAAAGCAACCCAAAGAGAGGAATAATTTTTTCACAAATGAAAACTATTCAAGCAAATCCAAAACCAGAGAAAATATTGCGGATGGAAATTGTCGGAACCCCAAACAAAGGAATAATTTCGAAAAAATGCAAATCATTAGAGTAAACCCAAATAAACAAGATATTGCCCGAATGCAAATTGCCAGATCAAATCGAAATGAACCCAACAATGAAATAATTTGAAAAATGTAAATCATCCGAGCAAACGGAAACCTAAAAAAAAATGCAAATTTCCGGAACAAAGACAAACAAACGCAAATTAGGGAATAATTTTGAAAAAAATCAAATTCTTAAAGGAAACCCAAACAACCGAGTAATAGTTCACTAATGCAAATTATTGCAATAAACCCAAACAAACCCAATTTGCATTTTCGTCTGCCGCGATATAATTTAAGGAAGCTTTCCAGTGTGACAGCCCGAAAAATCGCTGTTTTTCGCGATTTTTTTTTTTAAAGAAAAAATAATCTAATCGGTCTGGTTTTTTTTTTGTATATTAATTGGGTATTGAAGAATACAAAACAATTTTTTAAAGATCGATTTATTTATTAATTAATATCTATAAAAATGATGAAACAATTGTTGCAGAAAATGCACTTGGATGTGGTGTCCACGTTGGGGGTCACAATTTTGATCTGAAACAAAAAACACAAAAAGATTATTGATCGGTATATAATTGGCTTTCGTGCTATGGAGGCTTTTTTTTTTTTTTGCAAAAATGGCGCCGGTTTGAACAAAAAGTATCGATTTTAGCATTTTTTTTGGCAGTTTTTTTTACAAAAAAATAGGAAGATGTCAAAAAAAAAAAAAGCTTCCATAGCACGATAAACAATGACGTTAAGAATATTGTGTAAAAAATTCAACTCGATAGCTTTAAAACTCTGCCCTCCAAGTTGGACACCGTTTTGAAAAATGCTGTTTCGAGAAAAACGCGTTCAAAGTTTCGCTGTAGCTGTAGCGCTCCGTTGCCTTCTTCCAAGAAATGCTGTACAGTAACCGAAATAATCTGAATTTCGGCATGAAAATTTCAGGGAATATTCGGAAGAGTGTATACTATTCGATAAAGCAAAAAAAATCGATTTTTTGAAAATTTCACACTGGAAAGCTCCCTTAATCTCTGTCCGTAGCACTTAAATTTTTGTCCAAAAGTAGCTCTCTCGCAATCACCAAACAATGGCAACTTTTCCAAAAACTCGTAGCTCATTTTCGTCGTTTTTTGCTATGCTCCGTCCAGGGTGGTGGAAAGGCATGCGCCTCGCTCCACGTGGCGCGTACGATCTGCAGGAGAGCGGAGAGGCGCGTGAGTCCGTTGGTGCGAGAGGGTGCCCTAGACCAGGAGGCGCAGGTCTACCTCAACAGATTGTCGGACTTTTTGCTGACGGTGTCGCGAATAGCCTCGAAGTGCGATCAGCGCACGGAAAACATTTACATACCTCGAGCGGAAGTGAGCGAGAATAAGTGAGAGGAGAAAAACGCGGCGGTCGAAAGGGAAGCGAAAGAAAAACAAGAATACGTAGGTCGCGTATGTGCAGGGTGTCTCATTTATCTTGTGACATGGAAATTGCTCGAGAACGGCGAAGTGAATGGAAAAATGTCGAGACGCGTAACGAGTAGATCCAAACGAGGAGAAAAACGTCAAAATTACTTTTTCGTTCGGACATTGTCAAGGTCAAGGTGATTTCAAGGTCAACTTAAAGGAAAAATGTAAACGTATATTTCGGATTTCTAGGTCAAGTTGACCTTGAAAATCACCTTTAAAACGTTCACTAAATAAACTTATCTCCCCATTTTGCTCCTCGTTTGCATCGGCTTTCGGGATTTTACGCTTCACTTGGCCGTTCTCGAATTGTTTCGATGTCTCGCGACGAATGGGACATCCTGTACATACTTGAGAGACAGCCCCCTTAAGGGGTCCAACTCGGAGTTTGACGGGACTAGTACCTAGACTACTGTGTATTAGAAATAACAATGTCACGTGACACGCGTTGATTGCAACGCTAGCTCTCGTGTGCGCCGAATTTAATTATAATGTACTATATGTATATAATATATATGTATCCGTTGATGGTGGCCAGCACGTTGCGAGACGGCCGGCTGCGTCCACTATTCAGAAACTCGAACCCATAAACGCCTCGTGCTCGAAAAACTTTGCTCTTGTGTTCCTTGTCACGCAGGTGAATACTTTGCGGAAGTCCCTCACGAGCACGCCACTAGCCCGAGAGGAAAAAGCTACGTCGTTAGGTTGCGTATGAAGGCGACCCCTGAAGATGGCGCTAGGTACACCGTTTTCTCGAATGTGAAGTTGGCAGTGCAGATAAGTCCATGGAGTCTCGCTGAAACGCCGTAGGGGCTGTAGGTCACATTTGGACGACGCGTTGACAACGCCCATTCCAATAGGGAACCTTACTGCAAATTTCTCCCGCCAGAGGGGACATTGCATCATAACCGTAACAGAACATGAAGTTTAGTGAGATTCTCTTCGGTTTTGCCCGTCTTTCTACGACGACTGTAGAATTTTCTTTGAATAATCCGTTTGTCGTGAATAAATTGTGAAGAATGCATCAGACTTGTGCAATTGGATGCGGAAACGAAGGCGTCCATTTATTTCCTAAAAACGAAAAACTTCGCAAGCAGTGAGAAATTGCTATACGTCGCAAGCAATTAACAGCCACAAAACATTCAAGGCTATATTCTGATCACTTCAGATCTGCCGACTATAAAAATGAAGGATTTGTTACAGCTATATACATAAACATAATATTTTATGTATAAACATATTTTTGACGCTATTCTAAATGTATATTGTAAAGTAGTTAATCATCATAACCTAAAAGTTTCTATTTGGAATATCTGCATTTTTTAAAATTCTGGTATTATTTTACTACATACTACTTACCTAGCTTATTTTCATTATTTACGGGAATGAAACTAAGCCGCAAATTTGTTGGGAGCAAGAAAGAAACTTTAAAGGTTGAACAGAGAAGGAAAAGAGTAGAAGCCGATTCTTTCAATTCCGGTATAGTTAAATATCCATAATTTCCGTCCATTATGTTCATTCGCATAATTTTAGTACAAACATACACCGTGAAAATGTACCGCGCGCGTTGACAGCTTTTTTTTCAGCTTGGCAAAGTTAGCGCCACGACTTTCGAATTTGTTTTTGTTCTAACCGTTTGTAAGTGAGTTTGTAAGAAATTTGCAAGTCGTGGCGCTCACTTTACGAAGCTCTTTTTTGTTTGCGTTATGGGTAGGTGGCGCCATCTGCGCTGAGCTTCGCATAAGGTTCCCTATAGTTTTTACAATGGCAAGTTTTCGTCCAAACAAGTCACATTTGCGGCAAGTTATGCTCCATTATTTGCCGGCTGATAAATCGACCGCGGGAAGCCATCGTTTGCTAGAGGAAGTGTAGGCCGAACATGCTGCATCGAGTAGAACGTGCAAAGAGCACTCTCGCCGCTTCCAAAGTCGTGATTTCTCTATGGACACCAAGGACCGCGGAAAAGCAGCCAATAGAGGGCTATCGTGTATGAGCTGCTGAAAGGGTTGGAAAGCATCATTGGGGATCGTTATGGACTGCAACTGATGCGTTTGAAGCGAGCTCTGCACGAGAAGAGGCCGGAATGGAAGAATCTCCATGAGAAGTTGATTTTTTCAGCACTACAATTCAGTCAGGGTTTGCGGCTCGGCACTTCACCTCATACGGAGTCAAAAAATGGCTGGATGACTAGATTGACGTGGACTCCGATCGTTGGACCGAGCTTGTCTCTTCCGATGGGCAATCATTTCTCGTTTTCTCGCCCGCTGAAAAATAGCCGCTTCATCCACAACGATCCAATATTCATGCCAATTGATAATTGAAACCCTATTTAACGCGAAATACTGCTAAAAAAGCAACGCCGTGGCATTTTCGTTTCGTAAAATGATACAACAGTGCGATAAAAGACGGATGACAATCCCTTGGGTACTCTTCGCCAGATGCGGTAACGTGAAAAAGGTGAATGAAGCTTTTTACCGACCAAAGTTCATTTTATCGAGTACAACGCTCCAAGAGCGTCTTCTGGCCAAAGAGCAGGGGAAAAGAATGGTATTTTTTTTATTGGAAGCTAATCATTCCAAGAGTTCTTCGCCCTCGACCATTTCGCGGAGATTGACGAGTTCGAAGACGCCGGCGCCCTTGGTCTCGGATCTGACGAGCTGATCGATATCCCTGTAGCGTCCCGGATCGATCAGGCAGACGAGATTCAAGCACGCCTCGTTCCAAACCTCCGTCTCGATCTTCGTCGCCATTTTGACGATTTTGTCGCGCAACTTTCTCGTCTCTTTTCCCGTACTCGTGAGTTTCACTCGCATCTGTGCTCGCTCCAACGCCATCACCTCCTTCAGTTGCGGTATCACGTCGAGCGCCTGTTGTTTCGCGTTTCTGTTCGGCTTCACCGAGAAATGGATGTCCTTCATCGCCTTCTCGATCATCGTCACCGGATACGGTCTCCTCGTCTCGGGATTGACGCACTTGTCGGCGATCGTCGTCGCTATGTCCTTCAGCATCGAGTCCATCGCGGAGTGTCGCTCCTTGTCCGACACCTGAAGTTCACCCTTGGCGAGGATCTCTTTGCAGATCTCGGTCTGGTCCTCCGTACCGAATGCCTTCGCAAGGTCCTCCTTCTTCGCCACCTGACCCTTTGACACATTTGTGAATACGCTGTGAGTCTGCAGCACCTCGTCGATGTCCTTCTCCCTGCGGAAGGAAAATTCCTCGCTGTTCGATCTCGTTTTTGGGCTCGGAGGTTCGGTGGCCTGGCGACCGGACGGCTTTGGGCAACTTTTTACTCGGAGAGACTTTTTATCGGAGATATTGGTAGTCGCGGATTTGTTTGGGTTTGATCGGCTTCTGTTTTTAGCATTACTATCTTGCAATTCATCTTTTGTTTAGAAACAAAAGTTTTTCAGGTTTTGTTTTCTCATAAAAAAAGCGGTTGTAACGAAGAAAAAAAAACGTTAAAGTTCTTTATGATAGAGAAGGTTCTTCAGGTTCTTCATGAAGAAAGGTTCTTTGAGATGTTTGCGAACAAAAGGTTCTTCCGATATCTAGTGTAAAACAAATGTTTTTCAGGATTTTCGAGAAAAAAAGGTTGTTCAAGATCTATATCAGAGAAAGGTTCTTCCGATTCTTTGTGAAAAACTGTTCTTCCGGTATTTGTTCTAACAAAAAAGTCTGTCTTGATTGTTATGAAAACAAGATACTTTGAGATCGATAACGAGAGAAGATTCTTGAGTTTTTCAAATATTACAAGCTCTTTCTCGATATTTAATCGTTCTTTAAGATCTTTACGAAAAAAAACAGGTTTTCAAGTGACGAAACGGGTTCGTATAAGATCTTTGCAAAAAACATGTTGTTCCATTATTTAATAAAAACAAAGCTTCTCAGGATTGTTATGACAAAGAAAAAAGATTCATCGGATTTTTTAACGAGCAAAAAAGGATCAGGTTCTTTATGAAAAAAAAGATTTTTCAAAAACTTTATTTAAAAAAAAGGAAGAAAACGTTTCTCTAAGATCTTCGTAAAAGAAAGTTCTTCCATTATTTGACAAAAAAAAGTCCCCAGGATTTTCATTTAAAAAAAGTTTATCGTATCTTTATGGAAAAAGATTTTTTAGGTACGTCTTAGAGGGAAAGAAAGGTTAGTGGAGATCTTCACAAATGTTCTTGCATTTTTTCAAAGAAAAAACTCGTTCGGGGCCTTTAAAAAATACGGTTTTCCAGGTTTTTTTAATGAACAAAAAGATTCTGTCATTTTCAGGATCTTTATGAAAAAAAGGTTCTTCCATTTTTTTTCTATGAAATAAAAGGTTCTTCCATTTTTTTTTCTATGAAATAAAAGGTTCTTACATTTTTTCTATGAAATCGAATGTTCTTCCATTTTTTTATACGAAAAAAAAGGTTTTCAATTTTTGTTTGGATGAAAAAAAAGTTCTGCGACTTTTTCTATAAAAAGAAATATTTTTCCTATGGAAAAAGGTCCTTCACTTTTTCAAGCTTCTTTTCCGATGAAAAAAGGAATAACCATACACTACTTATTCAATCCATATTACTTTTCTTAACCCAAACAAACCCAAACAAGAAAGGCCTACAATCTCTGTAAAAGCAAAGGCTTTCCACATTAAAATAAAAGGTTCCCCATGTTTTCTTTTTGAATAGAAAAATCTTTCTTTCAATAAAGAAAAACGATTGTACTCCAATTATTCCAAATTCACAATTTCCTTTAATTCCCAGTGTTCCGTCGCACACGCGTCGCGGCTTCTACCCGCCCATTCGCGTTTTTTTGCCGCGCACTTTGCTATTTCCAGGCCAACGTTATGAAAAGATACAAGCGTTATCATAATAAATCCTCTGAATGAAAAAAAAGTATCACAGTGACTCCTGTTCGTTAAAGAGAAAAGGCTTGGAGTAGAGATGCGCTCGCGCATTTTTTCTTTTTATTTTTACTCTTGAAGAAGTACAATAACGAGGGGAGGGAAAAAAGAGGAATTCGCCGAAGCAGTAGCAGCAGCCCCAAAGTACACAATGTCGTCCCAAAATAGGTTAGGAAACCGCGAGGGTGAAGAGAGGAAAGAAACAGAGAGAGAAAAAAACTGCCACATTCGCCCCGATTCGATCCAGACTCACAATTTGTTTCTCCACGACACGACTTTGTTTCTGTAGCAAGCGATCTCGAATCTTTTGCCTCCCTTCTTTATGCGAACGACCGCGACGTTCGTCAGGCGGATTTGGTTGGTTGGCGTGAATATCTTCGACATTTTTCCTGCGCAACCCAACGAATCTCACCGCGTTAATTATTTCGATTAACCTACGGTAATCTTCGAGTATTGTTTCTTCGATTTTAATTGTCGTTTGTCTTTCTTTTTCTACTTTGTTCGGACGCGGATCACGAAGAAATAAGAGGGCCCACGAGACTCCGGTGAGCGCGATGAGGTTATGTTGCTCTGACAGTCAAAACAAACGGAACCAGCTGATCGCACGTCACTAGTCAAATTAGCGCTGTACATACGCATATTGTGTGTGTGTGTGTGTGGGTTGGGTGTGTTGTATAGAGTGATTCACAATTCTAAGGGTTACCTCGATACAAAAAACCCCCTTTTTTTTAAATATCGCGAGACCAAGAATTGGCTAAGAGATATGTAGAGATTCGGTCGGTGTGGCTCTCTACACTCCCGTAGTTGTCCGCAGCTTGTCCGGATTCTGTAAGGTTGGTAAAATAGGAGGAGGCAGTTTCGTCTCGGGTACAGTGACAGACTCATCAGTAGGGCTGTGTCACTGCACCCTACCCTAGACGCGCTGACAATGAGTAAAACAACGGCAAAGTAGTTCCTCTTGCACCATTTTTTTTTCTTTATGTATGTAATTACTTTATTAAATTTCTTTCTTTATAACTGTCTTTATGTATTAAATAATAAACAAAAATTATTGCATCGTATTATCGATTTGCCGACCGCCTCTCCGTCATTATTTTTATTGAAAAAAAAACAATTTAGCAGCAAATCACTCGTCCAAAGGTGGAGTTGAAGCCACGCGTTCGATTCGGCTTGAACATTTCAGGACTGTGCCATTCATTATTATTTAGACTTTGCACGCGAATACTCGGTCGATTATTGTCGCACACGTCCTACACGGTACTAAGGGAACCCTAGATTTGTGAATCCCCCTGTACACACACCACACACACACACAGCGTCGAGTCGTCGAGCGAATACCAGAGGACCGCCATAAAAGTTTGCCACTTCCGGCGAGGATTTCACTTGGCTTGCGTAGTCTTGAAAGGCTTCCGGCGCGCCACTTTTTCATCACGCGGATGATATATATGCACAGCGCGTAACGCACACACACCCAACACGCGACGCGTGCGTACTCGTTCGTGCATTTTCTCCCGGCGTGTGAGCCGGCAACATCATGTCCAGGAATAGTACGATGTGTAGCCCGCACGTATGTCAAGTAATTTATCATATATATATATATGTGTGTGTGTGTACATGCATGCACGTATATAATGCGTCATAATATACATATTTTCGTTTGGGTATATTTACTCGTGCGATCAATCCGAGCGTACCCTATCTTATTATTATTACCCTAGCTTATTAATGAATTATTTCGACAGATAAATGAATTTGATCAATTTGTCAATAATCGTAATCATGATCCATAGCTCCCTCTCTCTCTCTCTCTCTCTCTCTCACACACACACACACACACACACATTTATGATATTGATATATATTATTTGATGATGATATATATATATATATATATATATATATATATATATATATATTGAAATTTCAATCGTGGAAATGCAAAAATACATATTATCATAAAAGTGCAATTTTTATGATAATGCTGTGTGTGTGTGTGTGTGTGTGTGTGTGTGTGTGTGTGTGTGTGTGTGTGTGTGTGTGTGTGTGTGTTTAGGGTGGTTAAAAAAATCAATTTTTTTTCTCAATGGAAAATTGAAGTACGTTAAAATGAATATAGTTTTGCAAAATTTGAGGGTTCTAAAAAATTTTTTAGTAAGTACTCAAAAACCTTTTTCATGTTTTTTTTCATGATTATCGGGGTATTAATTTTTTTTTATCTCGATGCAGAAAATTTTAGTGCGTGATCCAATGTAAGTCTTGATTTAATTTTTCCTGTAACAATACACCATTTTTATTTAAATATTTTTTTCACCATAAACAATTTCTATTTGCAGATTAAGAATCAATATATGTAATTCGGTTGTGAAAATTATATCAACCACTCGATGAATAAGAACACGGTGCTTACGTCACTGAACGTCTATCAAGTATGCGTGTTTTTTAGAGTACCGTGTTGTTTTAGAGTGAGAAAACAAGTGAAGGAAAAAAATGACAAAAAATCGAAAAAAAAAAATTAAAAGTCGTTTGAGGGCTGCCTAAAAATGTTTACACCTCTCAAATTTTGTATGAATAACTTTTTCATGACGTAGTAACATTTTCGGTTGAGTACCACGAATAGAAATTAATTTTTTTCAACCACCCTCTTATATATAATACTTATTAATATCATAAGAATATATATATATATATATATATATATATATATATATATATATATATAGATGTTCTTATAATATTTATATGATATTGAAATTTTCAACGTGGGAACGGAACAAAAATTGCGTGATTATTTTTTTTTGGCGAAATTGTCCTACGAAAAGCGTTCAAACGCTCTTCAAGATGCTCATAAAAGATTTGGAGCTGAAATTGGCAAGAAAAGATTTTGGATGATAATGAAAATTAATAAATAGAAAGAAGGAAAAGAACGTTTCGGTGCACTTGAATAAGGCATACTTCAACGTCCATAAGTTAAAGTATGTCTCGCATGCCTATACAAATTTTGCAATAGGGAAGCTCAAGCTTCAATTTTTTTTAAATGCTTCGCACGATTTTTTTTCTAAAGATCTTGTGATTTAAAAAAAAAGAGAACATTTGAAAAATAACGCGTAACGCGAAACCGACAAGGATTCAAGGAAAACCTCAAAATAGTAAAAAAGTTGAACCGGTTTTAGTTGAGTTCGCAGGAATTTAGAAAAAAAATTCTTTGGAAATTTTTTTTCACCTGCTTTCGATTTAAAAAACCCGATGATTTATTTACCGTAACTCGAGAACTGAATCATCTGATTTTTTATCGAAAATGGGTGGAAAGAAAAATTTCGAAAAAAAATCTAAAAAAATTTTACCAAATTTCAAGAGAAGAAAAAAAGCTGTATTTTTCTATTTTCAACGCAATAGAATCGGTTGAAATCAATCGATTGGCGTGACTAGAAAACTATGAAATTTTACCGGGGAGAAAAGTGTCGAAACAAATCTGAAATAATGCTATCGCGTTGAAAACAGAAGAATATAATTTTTCACCTCCCTTGAGATTTTACCACGAAGCCCTTAGTTCTCGAGTTACGGCAATTAAATCATCTGATTTTTTACCGAAAACAAGTGAAAAAAAAAATTTCGAAAGAAAAATCTAAAAATTCTCGCGAACTCAACGAAAACCGTTTCAACTTTTTACTATCTTGAGGTTTTCCTTGAATCCTTCTCGTTTTCGCGTTACACGTTATTTTTCAAATTGGCTCTTTTTCTTTCAAAAAATTCAAAATATCTTTAGAAAAGAAAATCGTACGAAGCTCAGAAAAAAAAACAAAATTAAAACTTGTGCTTCTCCCATTATGATTGCGGTCAAAGAAATGCATTTAAAATTTTTTTTTTTTAAAAAGGTTACTGTGGTAAAAAAAAAGTAAAACATATTCAAAAGAAGAACGAAATGACTGTGAATTCATCCCCACAATAATGCCGTTTATTAAATTCATTTATGTCAACTATCGGCGAATCGGAATAAAAAATCGTTCCGGAACTTTTATGAATTTTTGTCCAGAAACTTTTCGCCAGTAAAATACACACACACACACACCCACACACACACACAGTTTCTGTCCCAAGCCCGATGAGTTAAATGACAGACGGCATACATGAAATAAAAAATTCGCAACACGAGTTATCAATTGTATTCGCGTAACGTGAAAAAATCATTATCAGCCATGCAATAATCAAAGAAATAGAACTGTGGCTTTGAGAAACTGCAATCTCGGGACAGTAACGTAAAGTGATGCTTTCATGTGTACATATGGATATATATATATACATGCGTGTGTATGTATGTATTGTCTGTAAGCCTATAGTACGGAGTATAGGCGACCTCGCGCGCGCTCCATAGCGTCTGGGGGTAAAGTGACGGTGCACCGTAGTGGGGCTAGTAGTCGACTCGGCATGCCGGCATGGGTTGGGGGGAGGGGTTGAGGAAGCACGAGCGCGCGACTCTCGGCGTTCGGAGCATCTCCTCTATTCGTCAGTAGTACGCGCGTCACGATGCGTCGATGAGGTGTGCGTGTGTTTTGCGGCGTTTGCGTCAAGTGTATCGCGTGCGAAAAGAAACGACAAAACCGTTACAAAGTCGTGTCGCCCTGTGTCTGTGTGTGTGGGTGTGCGGAGGGCGAGCACGCGTCGCAGCAAAACAAGTGAAGAATAGTAAAAAGAGGCGCAGCGGCGGCGGTCGTCGTTGTGTACACGCGCGAGATGGCAGCCCAAAATGAGATGGGTGTCGGGGACTTTGTCCTCCTCGACGAGATCACCACGGATAAGGTCGTCGAGAATCTGAGAATAAGGTAAAGATTTGGTAAAAAATAAGAGAAAAGAAATAGAAAAATCTTGAAAAATTACACCAAGCATTAGAGAAATGTTCGATAATGAATAAAAATCATCGGCCAACGAATGAAGCGCGTAACGTGTCTTGCACCGCGATACAGAGGAAAATCATGTTTTTCCAGACTTCGTCGGGCTCCGCGTGTCCGCGTCGCCTATTTTCGCGGCGTTGACAGGTGGGCGCCGAGGGTCAGAGGGAAACGCGTGCGCGACCCGGTAGAGAGGGGGCGCTCGAATCATAGAGAAAGAGAGAGAGAGAGAGATATTATATGAGATCGCGAGATTGAAGCGGTAAGAAGCGAAAGGCGTGGCCTCTTCGATAAGAGCAGGCATTTTGAACAAACAGGTGAATTAGAATTTCCTCGTGATTAAATGTGGGTCAATGGAAAAATATACACCTTTTTATATGTGTGTGCATATATATATATATATATATATATATATATATAGGAACACACACATGCACATACATCAACACGTACGACGTGAGAAGCGAGTGACGATACACGACCCGGTGCGCTTCAAGGGCGCAGGTAAAAACACGGCCTATGCCTCTCTCCCTCCCTCCATCTCTTATCGTCGCGATGTTTCGGACACCCGTAGCTTTTTGGCGCTAGCGTACTCTTGCCATGCAGGGATGCGAGCGCGCTCTTTCGCAAGCTACGTTACTTTCGCCGCAATATATATATATATATATATATATATATATATTACAATGGTCTGCGACGTTTGCGCACCGTGTATACATTCTTACGGTCATAACCTCGGCGCTTTGACATATTCGGTAGTGTATCATTGTGCATGATCCTGAGAGAGAAAGAAAGAGAGGCAGGGGAGAGATGTAAAGAAAGACGGCTCTTGAGATCTTTTGCGGCTTCTCGCGAGCGATAGGCGACTGTGCGTATTCTCGTATTGTGGATGGACAGAGAGAGAGATGGAGATAGATAAATATAGTGAATAGCGATCTAGGACTAACCGTCCTCTGGTACGGCAAAGAGAGGGAGATCGAGAGAGAGAGAGAGAGAGGGCGCGCGCGAAAGACTTCGTGAGTCACGTTGTAGTCACCGCGGGCATATATATATAAATAAACTGCAATATATACGCAGTTTCGAACAGAAATCGCAATGCTACGTTGCGCTTGCGAGGATCTTCTTGATTTCGTCATTCCACGCTCCTTTTCGAAATATGCGTGTGAGGTATAAATGCGGTTGTGTGTGTGTGTGTGTGTGTGCGTCGCGTGTAGGCGAAGTCAACACGGAACGGACCATATGGGAAACACACACGTATATGGGCCGTTCCATGTTGAATTCGTCTCTACACAGGTACACACATCGCCTACTGCTGACTCACATTTTAGCACGAAACGTTCTTTTTTTCCGTACACCGCCTCGCACACGAGTCAGCAACAAATGAAAATTCAACACTTTTTTTTTTCTCTTCGGTTATCGTGTTTTTGTGACACTAGTCACGAAAAATGAGGGTACGAGAAATGTATAAAATGAAAGTTCAGAAATGCTTCGTACCCGGATTTTTGTCACCTCAAAGGTGTATAAAAAGACAGCATGGTCAAAAAAAAAACGAACGATCTTTTTCCATTGTGAATATTGTAAAAAAAAAACAAATTCGAAATTGATTTTCGATTTTTTTGGGATACTTAACATTTTTTTTAATGAAAAAAAATATCGACTTTTGCGATTAAAAAATGAATAAACTTTGCAAAATTTCTCGTTCGATTGATTTTTAGCAAAAGTGACCATTTCAATGATTCGGATCGCAATGAACGCAAAATCCCAGCGCTTCAAACTCTCGAGGGTTTCTTTGGGATACCTTGAGGTTAGGGAAAAAAACCAAAAATATCCTTAGTCTATCCATTATTTGTAAAGTTATCTCAAGTTTAGCCAAAAAAAATGCGAAGCACAATTTTTTACCTTTTTTGAAATCAAATTTTTTGCTTCGAAAATTTTCTTTCTTATCAAATAATAATAATTGCGCCTTATAGAGGATACTTTGGAGTTTTCAAAACCCGGCTTTGATTTTCTATACGATCATTAGTTCCCGAGTAGTTAATTATCAAAGCCGAAAAGGTCATTTTTGCTTTGAACGACGATAACTCATGCGAAAAATCATCGTACAAAGCTCATGAACTGCTCAAATTGAAGGGGAAGAATCAAAGTGAAGGAGCTTCAAGATGAAACTGCTAAAAAAATGTATTGAAGCTCGTGGACCTTTCGGAAAGCAAGCAAAAATGTTTAAAATATTTTTCCCGCTGATTTCTTCAAAATTGCTTAGAAACGGTCAACGACAAAAATATTTTACCTCCGGATTTGAAAACCAGAGACTTGAAGCTTGAATTTGGATTTGTTTTACTGCTCTACGACCATTTTTCGCCTTTCGAAAGTCACCTAAAAATTTAGAAATTTCTTTGTGTCCTTTAATTAATTAAATATATATATATATATTTATTTATTTATTTATTTATTTATATTTATATCTAAAAAAATATTTTGAATGAAAACATTTTCTTTTCGTTAAACTAAGCATAAATTAAAAATAAACCGTTTCAGGCGTGTCGAGGCCGAATTGTAAATCACAAAACCATTAATAGCATTATTGTAAATAAATAAATAAATGGAGATTAAAATGATGAAAAAATTCCCAAAAAATATGATTAATTCGCGAGAAAAATAGAAGGAAAAATAGGCCCACGATGTGACTAGTCTTAAAAATCATAGAATGGGTCACATTATTTTCGAGAATTTTTTGAAACAAATAAAAAATGGCAATCATCTTTAAAGGAAATAGTTTTCACTTTAGAAGCAAAAAAAAACGTTGACATTGATGATCGATAATTTTTTCATATTTTTTAACGAAAGTACGCTTCAAAATGAACAAAAAGTTATACATCGATATTTGTCGATATCTCATTTCTTTCCGGAGTTCTCAGCGTTTAAACGTTTCCAGAACTTCCGGAATTGACGTTTTTTTGGAAAATCATAACTTCTAAAAGAGAAGAGATAAGAATCTAAAAATTGGTGTGGATGTTCCTCCCATAGGGTACAACTTTACAAAAAAGAAACAGGAAAATACAAAATGATCGGGGTCACGGGCGAGGTGAAATGGCGTGGAATGTACCATATATATATATATACGAGTATATATGAGGTATTCCACGTGAATCCGGTGGATTTTTTCCCTGACCCCCGCCAATTCGATTTATTTTTATTTATCTGATTCCACTGACTCTAAAAGACACCCAGAATTTTTTTTCCATTTTTCGTAACAACATTTAGCAAAAAAAAAAAAATTTCGAAAAGAACCGTGCCCGTTTAAAAATCCGAAAAAATTCCCAAAAATGCGTAATTATATGTAAAAAATGTCAAGCTATCACCCGCAGTGGAAGTACAATTTTTTCGGTCCTTAAGACGACTCCAATTGAAATTAATACTACAGAACTTTTTGACTGCTGACTGTTCAAAATCCAAGATTGTAATTTGCTTATACAAAAAGGATCCAAAAAAACCATTATGGGTATCAAAATATTCAAGTACCCGCCCGAAGTGAGCGGTTCTTGAATTTTTCGGATTTTTTAAAACGTCAATCGCTCAGAAAGCACAGAAAAAGTCATAATCCCACTGCGGGTGATGGCTTGAAAATTTTTACACATAATCACGCATTTTTGGGCATTTTTTCCGATTTTTAAATAGCGGCGTTTTTTTTTCGGACAATTTTTTTTTTGTCCAGGTGTTGCTTCGTAAAACGTAAAAAAAAATTCAGGCCGTCTTTTAGAGTCAATGGAATCAGATAAAAAAAAAATAAGACAAAAAAAAATAAATAAAGTTTTAAGTGCAGTATATATATGTACGTACGTATGTGCATATATATACATATACATACATGCATACATACACACACACACACACGCACATATGTATATATATTTATATATATATAAAAATATATAAATATAAATATATATATATATATATATATATATATATATATATATATATATATATATATATATATATATATATATATATATATATATATATATATATACGCATGTGTGGGTGTGTGTATTTATATACATGCGTCTCTATAATACAAACCCGCGGCGAATAATGGTCGTGTGCGTTATTACCGTCCCCGCACATCCTGACTACTGTATGTCTGCACATATATATGCGGTTACATTGCAGAAGATTGTACTGTGTATAAACTTGCATCCGTTATATATCCGCTCAATCTGTATGATTTCAGTCGTATTATATGAGCTGCGAACCGATTCATAACACACTCCTACACGTAATTCTAGGAGATATGTCATATATATATATGTGTGTATATATATATATATATATATATATATATATATATATATATGTGCCTTATGTTTTGACGTGTACATGTCCATGTGTATAAATAAATAAACACACGCATTCGGACAGATCCACATTTATATGTAAAGTTGATTTATGGTATGAAAAAACCGTTTTTTTGCACTAACAACGAAGAAATTTTACACTGATCATTACTGATGCTCCCGTTGTTGTTATACTGTGTGAATTATCACTGTATATCGTTACGTGTGTGCATAACCAGTAATTTTCCTCGTTACCGTTTCACGACAGAAAAAAATCGTTTTTTCCCACACAGCTGTTGAAAACAACGTATAGTTTATTTTGCGAATGGGTCTGCTGTTCGAAAGACAAGTCGATTTGAAAAAAAAATCGAAAGACAGGTCGATGAAGGGGTTATAATAGGGTTGATGTTTGGATCGTTGGAACACAACGAAAATTCTATTGAATTTCTTTTTTTTTCATAATTATCTAAAACGTACATTGCAAATTTAGATCGCTAAATAACAATCTGAAAAAAAAACGTTAGCATCATTTTCGTAGCTTAAATCCGACAAAGGAAACTTGGAAAGTGTAAAAAAAATCATTTTCGTTGCATTCCAACGATGCGAACTTCAACGTCGTGAGGTTATACGCAGTCAGAAGGCTCAAAAAAAGATCGATTTTTCAAGAATTTTCCACGAGAAGACCTTTAAATCTATTAACGTAAAAATTTGTACACATATTATGGTAACTTTTAACTGTATTTTAACATTTTTTATTCGTAAAAATAATTATTTTGAAAGCTCTCTTGCCGTTAGCACGATATCTCTGGACTGGATCACCGAAAATGAAAAAAACCAAAAATATTTCGTTAATATAATGGATTATGTTGTAACTGCAAAGCTCGGATTATCTGTGTGATCAAAGGAATAAGCAAATTAATCGTTTTTTACAAAATGGTAGCTTCTCAAAATGAAAAAATCGATTTTTGACGAAATTTTATATCTTAAATTGTTTAGAAAATGGAAAATATTTATCGGTAGGAAAAAACCTTCGATTAATTACTAAAAAATATACTTGTTGAAAAGATTGTGTTAAAATTTGAGACTGATCGGTTCATTCTGAAAACTGAAATTCGATAGATTCGATATAATAGATATTGTACCAAAAATAAGAAAATCAATCTTCACCGTGTAGTTAAAGCACTACGTTACGAGAAAGTTTCAATTTCCGGTTGAAAAATGGTCAGAACGACGAAATAGCACCCACAGACTTAGCAACGTCGCGAGTAACAGCTGATGCGTTTGGCGAACATAAGCCAGCTTTGTTTTGAAATTCATTTGAATCGAAGCCGCCACAAAATATGCAAACAACAATTTATGGAGTTTTATCATTTATCACGTATCAATAATATGTATAATTATATTCTGCCTATCGTGTTAATTCCGCTGAGGTAATCCAAGCCTATTTTAATAGGTTTCCGGCTGATTTTTTTTTTGTCTTTTTAGACCGTTTTTATGGTGGACACGTTAATATTATTATTACGAAGATTACTACCGAGTCGTTGACAATATAAAATTTCAGTTTTTATTTGTTTACGCGGAATAAATTCATCATTTACCACAACGTTGGCACACTATAATCGATACTACGAATAATCAACATAAGTAAACATCTATCAGAGCAGCTGTGGGTAAAATAAATTTAGATTTTTTGTTGACCCTGTGGAAGTGATCGTACCTCCTTAAAGTTTCAAAAGCACTTTATATATAGTCTGACGCGTCATAATAAATGTGCGTGTAACTTCGAAAATATTCGCCGGATTGACAAGAATTTTTCTCCGTGTGTACTTTAAGGGGGGATTGTCTTTTTTTTTCGCAAAATTTACCGCTTTTTGGGAATTTTTTTGTGAAGAAAGTATACAACGGAAAACTTGTGAAACTTGGCATATAGTTTTATTGATCTGTTTACTACATACAAAAAAATTTTTAAACAATTTCTTAAAAAAATCCGCCTCCCACCCCCCTCGACGCGCGATGGTCCTTTTTTGATGGTGTGCACGATTACAGCCTTCACGTTCATCCTGCAACAAAAACCCAAAAAGCATTTTACTTTAGACACATATAGCTATCGTTCGATGAAGGGAAAAAAAAAATTGACGATTTGGTGACGTTTTGAACTTGAAGTATCGATTTTTCGAAAAAAATTGATCGATTTTTTGTTATAAATAAAAAACTATTAAACGTATTGCTTTTTTGCTTCATCAAACGATAGCTATATGTGTCTAAAGTAAAATGCTTTTTGGGTTTTTGTTGCAGGATGAACGTGAAGGCTGTAATCGTGCACACCATCAAAAAAGGACCATCGCGCGTCGAGGGGGGTGGGAGGCGGATTTTTTGATGAAATTGTTTAAAAATTTTTTTGTATGTAGTAAACAGATCAATAAAACTATATGCCAAGTTTCACAAGTTTTCCGTTGTATACTTTCTTCACAAAAAAATTCCCAAAAAGCGGTAAAATTTGCGAAAAAAAAGACAATCCCCCCTTAATATATGTACATTACGAGAAAAAATTTTTTTTATCCATTTTTCAGAAATTTTAACTGTACATAACCCCTTAAAAAACAAATTCTGACGTAATTATTGCGATGGGGAGGTCATGATTTTACCCACAATTGATAAACAGTGTTGACGAGTTTGATTTTTTTTTGTTTTTGGAAAATATTGATGAACAATGGAGTTATTATTATTTTGAAAAAAAATGAAAATTGAAGTTTTGTTATGATAAAAGTTTCGTATGATCGGAGGCTTTTTTGACATTTTAAAAATTACGATAACGGCGAAGTGTAGAAAATAAAAGTTCGTTTTTCGAGCGATAAACAATTTTAAGCGTTTGTTATTAATAAACGGATAAACAAATGACAAACGAGCCGATCGTACCCGAAGAAAAAATATTTATTGATTATTATTGTTGTTATTGTTGTTTTATAATGATGCTCTCCATTTGTTCGCCCTCGAATTCCTACGTACTTGCATTTTCCGGCAGATTCAACGGCGGAAGGATCTATACGTACATAGGAGAAGTATGCGTGAGCGTGAATCCCTACAGGACCACAAGCATCTACGGCCAGAGTGAGATCAACAAATACAAAGGTTTGTCAAAAAAACTTCAGGCGTCTTCTCACTTTACACGCTAAGGCTGTCTTCGTGAATTTTTTTGACAGCTTATACATATCGATACAAAAGTTGCTGCACTTTCGAAATTCATTTGAAAAATGCATTTATTCGAGTCACTATTTATAGACGAAAATGGTGGTTAAAAAAAGTCCTAAAAAAATGTAGGTCTGCGCTGTTGATGAAATCTCGAAGCTTGATCATCCTAAACAAAAAAAAAACGGTTTTAGATTCAGCGTGTCAATGGCTATAGCGCATATCTACGATTTTTTATGCATGCAAAAATAACAAAATGGCGGATATAAAAAAAATGGTTTTTTCACCGTTTTTCGGCAAAAAGTATATCCATGATATAAACCTATCAAAAAAAATTATTTTTCCGCGTCTAGAGTGAGCGTATTCTAACGTAGATTGACGAGAATTTTTGTTTTTTGTGCTGGGTCAAAAATTGTGGAAGTTAAATGCCACGCCGCGGAGCGCCTAAAAAAAAAGACAAAAAAAAATAGTAGTCGGCCATTTTGTGCATCGAAAAAAAAAAGAAAAAAATTCCAACAGTTTGATATTCATGCTAAATAGGTGTGTAATTGATTTGATGAGTGAATGACTTTTTCATACGAAAATAAATTATTAAATTCGCACATGATTGCATACCCGTTACTGTGGCCTAAGGCCTCAAGTCTCAAAAGCAGTGAAGAAATATTTCGTATTAAAAATTAAGGAAGCTTTCCAGTGTGACAGCCCGAAAAATCGCTGTTTTTCGCGATTTTTTTTTTTAAAGAAAAAATAATCTAATCGGTCTGGTTTTTTTTTGTATATTAATTGGGTATTGAAGAATACAAAACAATTTTTTAAAGATCGATTTATTTATTAATTAATATCTATAAAAATGATGAAACAATTGTTGCAGAAAATGCACTTGGATGTGGTGTCCACGTTGGGGGTCACAATTTTGATCTGAAACAAAAAACACAAAAAGATTATTGATCGGTATATAATTGGCTTTCGTGCTATGGAGGCTTTTTTTTTTTTTTTGCAAAAATGGCGCCGGTTTGAACAAAAAGTATCGATTTTAGCATTTTTTTGGCAGTTTTTTTTACAAAAAAATAGGAAGATGTCAAAAAAAAAAAGCTTCCATAGCACGATAAACAATGACGTTAAGAATATTGTGTAAAAAATTCAACTCGATAGCTTTAAAACTCTGCCCTCCAAGTTGGACACCGTTTTGAAAAATGCTGTTTCGAGAAAAACGCGTTCAAAGTTTCGCTGTAGCTGTAGCGCTCCGTTGCCTTCTTCCAAGAAATGCTGTACAGTAACCGAAATAATCTGAATTTCGGCATGAAAATTTCAGGGAATATTCGGAAGAGTGTATACTATTCGATAAAGCAAAAAAAAAAAAATCGATTTTTTGAAAATTTCACACTGGAAAGCTCCCTTAATTATATAGAGTTATATATAGCAATAATATTTCGTATTAAAAAAAAATGAAAACGAGCATATATTTTTCTCGCCTAATGTTATCTCCCCCCTAGAAGTTTTACTAGAAGTTCTATCGTTGTAATTATAAGTTAACTCTCAATCTTCGATTTCTGTATCATGTGATGAACGTTTATATAAAATTTGAGCTGCCTCAAGCGGAATTCGATTCCTCGTATTTTCCACAGTAGCCTAACCCCTTAAGTACCTGTTGTTTTATTTTCGTTTACATTTGTCTTTGATAATTTACACCTTTTTTCCTCTAGCTTTTATTTTTTACCATTCCCTCGAGAACGTTTCACAAATGCACACAATTCATTTATCGCTTTTCCTTTTATTCCTCTTGGTCATTTTTCCGGACCACCTGGAACTTCCGCGTTGATTTTTTCGTCGATTTTTTTCGTATGAAAGTACGAGCTCGAAACTTTGTTCCTCGATTCTACAAAAACGACACAGGGTATTTTTGTTTTTAAATATACACATTGTTTGGGTTTAGATATTTATATATAAACGATTGCGTAAAACATAGCGACGCCAACGCGTCGTTCAGAGGCTTGCGCACCAACGCTCAAGGATACAATACAATATTTCTTATCTTTGCGGGTACTTTTGCGCCGCGACTCTTATCACCGACACTCGAGCCTAACCCTATGATTCATAGAAACCTCGTAACACCCAACGCCACCCATCCATGCCATTTTCGCCGTCTTTAGTTTTCCTCGTTTTAACAATTGTCCTCGTTTGTATTATTTGCTTTTTGTTTTTGTCGATTTTTGAAATTTATTTTTATCATTTCGGACTGAGAGAAAGAGAGATTGATTAATTGATTGATTGATGGTTCGATATTTATTATGCCCTAGTTCAACTCTTGGGCAAATACTCAAATAACACACGAGAAAAGCAAAAAATATGATGAAAATTATAAAAATTATGAAAACTGAAAATTATAACAATTATGAAAATTATAAAAATTATAAAAGTTATGAAAATTATAAAAATTATAAAAGTTATAAAAATTATAAAAATTATGAAAATTATAGAAAGTGAAAAAATTATGAAAATTATAAAAATTATGAAAACTATGGAAATTATAAAAATTATGAAAATTATGAAAATTATGAAAACTATAAAAATTATTAAAAAAATGAAAATGATAACAATTATGAAAATTATAAAAAATATAAAAATTATGAATATTATAAAAATCATAAAAATTATGAAAATTATAAAAACTAAAAAAATTATGAAAATTATAAAAACTAAAAAAATTATGAAAATTATAAAATTATAAAATAATAAATATAAATAATATAATAAAAATAAAAATATAAAAAAATTATAAAATTATAAAAATGATGAAAACTATGGAAATTATAAAAATTATGAAAATTATGAAAATTATAAAAATTATGAAAATTATAAAAAATATGAAAATTATAACAATTATGAAAATCATAAAAATGATACAAATTATAAAAATTATGAAAACTATAAAAATTATAAAAACTATGAAAATTATGAAAATTATGAAAATTATGAAAATTATAAAAATTATGAAAATTATGAAAATTATAAAAATTATGAAAGTTATAAAAATTATAAAAATTAAGGAAATTATAAAAATTATACAAATTATACAAATTATGAAAATTATGAAAATTATGAAAATTATGAACATTATGAACATTATAAAAATTATGAAAATTATAAAAATGCATACAAATTTCATGCCAACAGAAGCCACACTTTCATTACAAAACCGTAAGCATAATTATAAATGCATATTACTAGTAATACGTACAAATAATAATCGCAGGCTTGGACTTTGAAGAAAGAGAAACGAGGACTCCGAGGACGAGGAATCCGAGAAGAATGAAGAACTAAACAGTAATGGTCGGGAAATAATGATTTGATACAACGTAAAAGTAAAACATGCATAAATAACAAAAATAAAAAGTAATGAGAGAGAGGGTGCAAAAATGTGAAACGATCGGTCACCCATCCGAGTATCAGCACGGTTTCCATGAGCCATCCCTCAGCTTCGTATACTCCCCGGTTCTCAATGATACATTTTTCGTTGTCTTTTTGTCCCGTACAGACAGAGAATTCTTCGAGAATCCGCCGCACATATTCGCAATCGCCGATGCCGTACACCGGGAGATGAAGCAACAGGGCAGGGACACGTGTATCGTAATAAGCGGCGAGTCCGGCTCCGGCAAAACGGAAGCGAGCAAAATAATCATGAAGTACATCGCGGCCGTTACGAATTTGTGCGGTCAGCAAGAGATCGAGAGGTGCGCTATTATCGTCGTTATTATTAGGAGCATCGCTGTTTGCGGCTTTCGCTCGTAACACGAGTTTGTTTTTTTTTCCTTTCGCCTGTGTGGAATTCATTTATTGCGTATTTGTACAATCAGGCTGTACAATTTTTACGCACTATCCGATAGAGAAGTGGCAAAGTCTCGTTTATCTGATAGTGCGTTAAAAATTGAATAGCCTCGTGCAAATATACGCGAAAATGGACTGAACGCAAGCTAAGGGAAAACAAACTACGAGAGTGTGCATATGAAACGGCCAGTTGGCGATAGATGGCGTTGGTCGACGATTTTGTCGAGTTGAGAGTCCAAGCTCGAGCTAAGAGTCCCGCGAAACGTCATCGCGAATATGAAAGTTAAATCAACCGCAAATTTGATTTTCAAGGTCAAAACTCACAAAAACAGATTTTTTAAAAGTTTTTCCACTTTATTTCAATAAATGTTGATCTTGGAGAAAAATGTTTCGTATGGACCGGGATGGGAGAATCCCCGTGACATTTTGCAGCACGAAAACGCCAGGCTGGCACGTTGCTCAGCCGGTAAAGAAGTACTGGGAAATCCTAATCAGCTGTCATATTCCCCAGACAGACGGTTTCATACGCAACCACCTGATATACATACAAACTGGTCACATAGATTTAAGGAAGCTTTCCAGTGTGACAGCCCGAAAAATCGCTGTTTTTCGCGATTTTTTTTTTTAAAGAAAAAATAATCTAATCGGTCTGGTTTTTTTTTTTGTATATTAATTGGGTATTGAAGAATACAAAACAATTTTTTAAAGATCGATTTATTTATTAATTAATATCTATAAAAATGATGAAACAATTGTTGCAGAAAATGCACTTGGATGTGGTGTCCACGTTGGGGGTCACAATTTTGATCTGAAACAAAAAACACAAAAAGATTATTGATCGGTATATAATTGGCTTTCGTGCTATGGAGGCTTTTTTTTTTTTTTTTTTGCAAAAATGGCGCCGGTTTGAACAAAAAGTATCGATTTTAGCATTTTTTTGGCAGTTTTTTTTACAAAAAAATAGGAAGATGTCAAAAAAAAAAAAAACTTCCATAGCACGATAAACAATGACGTTAAGAATATTGTGTAAAAAATTCAACTCGATAGCTTTAAAACTCTGCCCTCCAAGTTGGACACCGTTTTGAAAAATGCTGTTTCGAGAAAAACGCGTTCAAAGTTTCGCTGTAGCTGTAGCGCTCCGTTGCCTTCTTCCAAGAAATGCTGTACAGTAACCGAAATAATCTGAATTTCGGCATGAAAATTTCAGGGAATATTCGGAAGAGTGTATACTATTCGATAAAGCAAAAAAAAAAAAATCGATTTTTTGAAAATTTCACACTGGAAAGCTCCCTTAATTTACACGTGCATATAACTTTTCGTTCGTATTATTTCGCGCACTCGATATTAATTCGATTTTTTCCCCTCGAAACGCAAACATTCGAAAATCAGGGTGAAAAACGTCCTGCTACAATCGAACTCGATCTTGGAAGCGTTCGGCAACGCAAAAACGAGCAGAAACGACAATTCGTCGCGTTTCGGCAAGTACATGGACATCAATTTCGACTTCAAGGGTGATCCCGTCGGTGGCCACGTGACGAATTATCTGCTGGAAAAATCGCGGGTCGTTCATCAGCAGAAGGGAGAGCGAAACTTTCATTGTTTCTATCAGGTAAAATCTGTGGAAAGAGGGGGGGGGGGGCAGAAATGCATTTTACGCGTTTCCCAAGAAATTTTCAATTTTCACACCGTTATTAATTATTTTTTAATTTTTTTGACACCTTATTGTTATTTTTGTTCGAATTTCATCACCCATTTTTCAATTTTTATTTACGGTATTTTTTATTAATTATTTTTCCGACTTTTTCACATGTCTTTTATTCATTATTCTTCTCATTATTTAACTCGATTTTGTAATTATTATTTTTCGCATTTGTAACGTGATGTTTTAATTTTTTTTTTCTCGATATGTATGCTTTTTGGAATGAGTATTTTGTCAATTTTTTGAAGCGTTTTGAAATTATTATTTGTCGCAGTTTTTACGATTTTATAAATATTATTATTTTTCTCGCGTTTTTCAGTTCGCATTTTTCTCATTTTTGCCCCCCAGTTACTCAGCGGCTGCAGCGAGGCCGAGCTCAAAAGACTGCGGTTGCTCAGAGATCCCGCGGCTTACTATTACGTGGGCCAAGGCGACAACAACAAGACGAGTCCGAGCGATCGCGCCGATTACAAGGCGGTTACCACGGCAATGACGACGCTGGGCTTCTCGCCGAACGAGACGCAAATGATTTGGAGCACCCTCGCTGGAATTTTACACCTGGTCAGGAAGGAGCGCTTTTTTACTCCGAACCCGTCGCGATTATGAGAGTATCATTTTGTCGGTCGCTAATTACGAATAAAATCATGGATTTCATCCAACGTACATTGTTTACGCATCAATTTTGTTCGGTCGAAAAATTTATCTACACATTTTACAGTCACGTGGAAATACCTCGAGGGCTGCATTTACGTAAAAAAAAAAGTTTCGAACAATATTCTCACAGTTTCAAGAAAGAAAAACAACGACGTTCTTTATTTTTTATTCTGTGGCAAATTTCAACGTTATTTCAAGGTCAACGTTAGATTTTCAATGGGAACGAATATTTTATTATTTCAGAATTACTTTTTGTAATTCTGTTTGTAATTGAATTATTCTATTGTTTGTAATTCTGTTTGTAATTGAATTAATTTGTGAAGTAGGTATGTTTTATCGAGAACTTTTTTCCTCTGACCCCAATTTTTAAAGTGACTTAAAACATTCAAAATATCTTCACAAAATTGAAGTCGAACGGAAAAAAGTTTCAGACAAAAGTAACCTACTTTGTGACGCAAAAAGTGATCGCGAAAAAAAATATATTCGTTCCCCCTCAAAAACTCAATTTGACCTTGAAAAAACCTCGAAAACTGTCACCGCGTGAAAAGTAACCAGCACCATAATTTTTCTTCCTAAAAACTACGAAACTTTTGTTTGAAACATTTTTCCCTGAAACGCATCCCTCGCGGGCCGTGTCGTGCCAATTTAAGGATTTTGAGTCCCTACGAAACACGTTAATGTTAATTGTTCAATAACCAGCTTTCTAATTGTCGTGAAATTTTTACACGTCCTCTGAAATACTTCACACAAAAATGTACCAAATTGTCAGAATTTTATCATCATTTGCGATTGGGGACTCAACATCCTTAAACGGTACATTTAAATGGTACATAGTGTCTTAAAATTAAAATGAACCGTACATAACGTAACAACGGTATACCGATTTTTTTTCCGTTCAATTCCATTGTCAAATCGCAGGGCAACATAACGTTCAGCCTCGAGGAGGAAAATCTGTGCATCGGGAATCGCGGGGCTCTCAACGACACCGCCAACCTCTTCTCGATCGATCCCAAAGAGCTGAGCACGGCCCTGTCGCAGAGGGTGATCGCGGCGGGCGGCGAAGTTATGCAAAAGAGCCACACGTTCATCGAAGCCGAGTACGGCAGGGACGCACTCGCAAAGGTACGCGAATATCCTTTCGTCGCTACGCTCGCAAAATGAAAGAAAAAAAGCTCCCGAAAAGCGAAGAAAATTCGATATTGAAAAGTCGCAGTGGACAATCTTTTTTTCGGTCTACGCGAAAATATAAAAAAAAAATAAATCCATGCCACTTCGCATACTGATAATAATAATAATAATAATATTAATAATCATAATAACAACAAAAACATATACCATAATAACAATAACATTAACGCAGTATGGAAATAATAATAACATTCATAAAATATAACAATGACAAAATCATTAATAAAGTATGGCATTGATAACAATAACATTCATGAAAGATTACTATAATAAGGATATGATCAATACAATATAACAATAATAAAATAATGGAGGTATCGTCGTTTTTTTTTTTTTTCTTCCAGGCTATATACGAGAGACTCTTCACGTGGATCGTTTCGCGGGTCAACGCCTCGATAAACGTCAACGACAGCTCGTCCGGCTATTACAGTCACTACAAACGCACGCTGATCGGTGTCCTCGACATCTACGGATTCGAGATATTCGACACCAATAGCTTCGAGCAGTTCTGCATCAATTATTGCAACGAAAAGCTGCAGCAACTGTTCATAGGCAAGTCTTTGTTTCGAAATTTAGTATCATGCATTAAGGCGTTACCCCCACTTGTAGCGCAAAAAAAAGGCCTTTTTCATGAATTTTTTTAAAGAAAACTACAAAACTTTTTTAATCGATCAATATACCATCTTAAAGAACATATCTCGAAGAACTTTCAGTAATTTTTTTATTGAAAAATATTACATTGTTTAGTGGCAAATGGCCGTCAATGAAATAATGTATTTATATACACGGTTTGCGGTGACCAACATTGCGGCGAAGTGGATCATCTGAAAAAAAAAATGCGGATGGATTTAGTCAAATATAAGTATAAACTAGTCTTTAATCGAAGGATTTTAAAAAAGTATTCATTTTTCACAAAATGGCGGACAGTCAAAGTTAATGGTTCGATTTTAACGAAAAAAAACGGCCGTTTTTTGGCTATAAAACGGCCATTTTTTTCGAAAAAAAAAATCGAACGATTAAAGACTACATTTTTATGTATTAAATAAGCCTGCAAAATTTCAAGAAGATCGGTTCATTAGTGTTCGAGTAATCTTGGTCACCGACTTCAGAAATGCCATTTTGAGAAAAACGCGTTTAAAGTTTCAATTTCAGTTCTTCAATTCACGGATTCTTCTCTTTCAACGCTCATATCTCAGTCAATTTTGTTCGGATCGACTTGAAATTTTCAGGACATATTCTCAGATACTTATACTTAAAAAAAAAATGCAATAAAAACAATCGATCTTTTCAAAATCGCAAGTGGGGGTAACCCCTTAATCAACTTGAAATAAATTCAAGATATTCCATTTTTTCTCTCTCCGTCTATATATATATATATATAAGAGGGTGATTCAGAAAAAAGTTAATTTTTTTTCGCTGTACTCAACGGTAAATGTTACTACGTTACGAAAAAGTAATTCATACAAAATTCGAGAGGTCTAAACATTTTTTAGGTAGTGCGCAAACGAGTTTTAATTTCTTTTTTTCGTCCGTTTTTTCTTCATTTATTTTCTTACTCCAAAAAAACACGCATACTTCTTTGGAGTTCAGTGATGTAAAAACCGTGTTCTTGTTCATCAAGTGGTTGATATAATTTTCACAACCGAAGTACATATATTGATTCTTGATCTGCAAACACACATTGTTTATGGCAAAAGGAAAATTTTTAATAAAAAATGGCGTATTGTTGCAGAAAAAGTTAAATCAAGACTTACATTGGATCACGCACTGACATTTTCTGCATCGAGATAATAAAACATTAATACTCCGATAGTCATGAAAAAAAGCATGAAAAAGGCGTTTGAGGGCTAACTAAAGAATGGTTTCGAACCCTCAAATTTTGCAATACTTTCTTTTTTAACATACTTCAATGCTCCGTTGAGGAAAAAAAATCGATTTTTTTGACCACCCTAATAGATATAATTACATTTGTTTCTGTCGACAGAGTTGGTTTTGAAACAAGAACAGGAAGAGTACAAGAGAGAAGGAATAGCTTGGCAGGCGATCGAGTACTTCAACAATCAAGTGATATGCGACTTGGTGGAACAGCCGCACAAGGGAATCCTAGCGATAATGGACGAGGCCTGTCTGAACGTCGGTAAAGTCACCGACGAGGTAAAAAAGCGTCGCCCTCGTTGCTTCTCGAGCCTACATTGGAATTCTATATCCAACGAGTACGTGTATGTATGGTTTTTCTCCTCTACAGATGTTGCTCGAGGCCATGGACAAAAAACTGATCGAGCACAAGCACTATATGTCGCGACAGTTGAAACCAATGGACAAAGAACTCCAGCACAAAACACAATTCCGCATAAAGCATTACGCTGGTGACGTCGTGTACGGGATAAACGGCTTTCTCGACAAGAACAAGGACACGCTGTTCCAGGACTTCAAGAGACTCTTGTACAACAGCAAAAATCCATTGATCAGCGAGATGTGGCCCTCCGGGGCACAGGATATTACTAAGGTCGGTCCCTCGCTAGTTTTATCGGGCGATTTATTCCATTTTGTGATATTGAATATTTTATCAATTTGAATTTTATTCGATTTTGTGATATTGAACATTTTATCAATATGAATTTAATTCAATTTTGTGATATTGAATATTTTATCAATATCACAAAATTTTATCAATATCACAATATCACAAAATTGAATATTTTATCAATATCACAAAATTTTATCAATATCACAATATCACAAAATCAATATCACAAAATTGAATATTTTATCAATATCACAAAATTTTATCAATATCACAATATGAATTTTATTCGATTTTGTGATATTGGATATTTTATAAATTTGAATTTTATTCAAATTTGTGACATTGCATATTTTATAAATTTCAATTTGATTCAATTTCGTGATATCCAATATTTTATAAGTTTGAATTTTATTCAATTTTGTGATATCGAATATCTTGTAAATTCGAATTTTATTCAATTTTGCGACATTGAATATTTACCAATTTGAATTTTATTCATTTTTGTGATATTGAAGATTTTATCAACACGAATTTTATTCAATTTTGTGATATTGAATATTTTATAAATTCGAATTGTTTTCAATTTTGTGATGTAGCATACTTTATAAATTTGAATTTTATTCAATTTTGTGATGTAGAATATTTTATAAATTTGAATTTTATTCAATTTTGTGATATAGCATATTTTATAAATTTGAATTTCATTCAATTTTGTGATATCGAATACTTTATAAATGTGAATTTGATTCAATTTTGTGATATTGAATATTCTATAAATTTCAATTTGATTCGATTTTGTGATATTGAACATTTTATAAATTTGAATTTCGTTCCATTTTGAGATACTGAAGATTTTAACAATTTCAATTTGATTCAATTTTGTGATACTGAGTATTTTCTTTTTTGGAATTTGAATTATATTCAATTTTGTGATATTGAATATTTAAAAATTTGAATTTTATTCACCTTTGTGATGCTGAATATTTTTAAAAATTGAACTCTATTCTTGAATGCAATATTGTTGAAATATTTTTGAAATAAAAAATGAACTTTTGAAACTTGAATTTTATAAAATTTTGTGATATTGAATATTCTACAATTTTGAATTTTATCGAATATTGTGATGATGAATATTTTATAAATTAGAATTCAATTAAACTTTGTGACATGGAACTTTTTTTGTTTAGGTATGAAATACTTTATAAATTAAAATTCTGTTAAATTTAATTATTTAGACGTGGACAATTGTACAAATCATAATTCTACCGAATTATATTGTTCCCTCTGAATCCTGTCGAAGATTTCTTCTCGTTGCAGACGACGAAGAGGCCGCAAACGGCGGGTACGCTTTTCCGCTTGTCGATGTCCGCCCTCGTCACCAACCTGACGAGCAAAGAGCCCTTTTACGTGCGTTGCATAAAGCCGAACGAGGTAAAGTCGCCGGTCGTCTTCGACGACGAGAGGGTCGATCATCAGGTGCGATATTTGGGTCTCGTGGAGAATATTCTCGTGAGACGAGCCGGCTTCGTCTACAGACAGCGATACGACAGATTTTTGAAAAGGTTGTTACACCGTCGCATCTCGAAGGATTCATTTCGCCATTAGCCCACCAAAGTGTTGACAAGCCGCACTCTCCAGGCTGCCGAACTCGAAAGAAGCAAGCCTTTTTGCGATTCCTCGTCGCATACGATACTCCCGACTGATAGCTGCTTCTTCCCAGGTACAAAATGATCTCGCACTACACCTGGCCGAACTTCCGGGGCGGCAGCGACAAAGAGGGCGTTCGAACGCTCCTGGAGGAGAAGGGTTTCGCCGACGACGTCAAGTACGGCCACACCAAGGTCTTCGTGAGGTCAGCGCGCACGCTCTTCGCCCTCGAGAAGGTTTGTTGGATTTTCTTGCTCGTCCGGCGCGCATGCGCGCCAATACCGGAAGTGAAGAAACGTCGCAAGATATTTCGTATCGTCTCGTAGGCACGCAGCGATTTGATACCGGGGATCGTGACGCTCCTGCAGAAACAATGGCGAGGCTATCTCTGTCGCAGGCGGTACAAGAAGATGAAGGCCGCCCTCGTGATAATGGCCTACTATCGTCGCTACAAGAAATACATTTACGTGAAGGAGCTCGAGAAAACTTTCGCGAACGCGAAGAATTTGCGCGATTACGGCAAGAGTTTGACGTGGCCGCGTGAAAATTTCGCCGTTCGCACGGCCGTCCCGGCACTTAGGACGATCTTCGCCAGATGGCGCGCCTGGATGATACTCAGGGCCATACCCCGCGAGGATTGGCCGCAATTGCGACTCAAGGTCGAGTCTCCTCACTCATCCGTAGCGGCAACGATGTATTTTCCGATGTATTTATCGATGTCTCATTCTCGCATGCGCAGATGGCCGCGGGCGCAGTGCTGCGATCGAAGCGCCAATTCTGGGGCCAGGTGCGACGCTGGGAGGGCAATTATCTCGCCAAGTTCGACGAGAACGATCATCACGATACATTCGTTGCGTCTGTCAATAATCTGCGCAACGCTGATCACTTCAAGACCGTTCTGTTCAGCGGATTCATACGGAAGACTAACAGGTATACACGCGGCGTAAAGGAAGAGCCATTTGGAGCGTCGGTGTTCAAGTGATGACGCACGGAGAGAATTTTTAAGTCATTTTTACTGTGAAATCACAGTAACTCGGTGACAAGTGTGCAGTTCTTCAGGTTTTTAGGAAATAAATTATAAATTTTCATGGAAATGAATCAAAATTTACTTTTGCGTAACAGAAATTTAAAATATTTTCCAGAATTTTTACTGAAATTAATAGTAAAATTTCATGAAACGTAAAGATTACGACAATAAGTTAAAAAAGTGCTAATATAAATGAAATTTTTCAGTGGAACATTGAGAAATTTGCGTGTTTTCCATAAAAATTTAAAAAAGGAAGCCGAAATTTTCCGTGCGTCCACCGGAATTTTACGTTCTTTATAGTAAAATCAGTTAGGGCTAGGTCGCCTGACCGTACGCGTGAGCTCTGTGTGCGAGCGTGCGTATACGTGAACGCAAGCTGTGAGAGTGTGCTTGTGTATGACGCAGTATGACGAGCACGAACGACGCCGACCCGCGTTGCTTGGCAACAGCGGTACCGCGCATGCGCATTATAGTACGAAGCATGGGCCAAGAAAGCCTCGTGGTCTCGTGCAGTCTAACGTGTTCTACGCAGTTCTACGCAAGAAAACAAAGAAACGTGAAAAGAAACTTCGATAAAGGACGTCTACAATGGTACGGAAAGATGATATGCTAAAATAAGTAGCAATCAAGAACACAAATGTTCAGAAACGCGTATATAGAGTATTTATTTAATCATAGGGAATTAATTTTTCGCTAGGGATTTTAGAAATTTCAAGTTTGTCCAGGTTATTTTTACTGTAGAAACTTGGAATTTTTGAGGCAGCCCATTGTTAAAATTCTACATGAGAATGTGTCAGAATTTTTACTGAAAGAAATGTTAAAAATTATGCTACTTGCTTAAATTTTTACATGAATGAAAGCAAAATATTAAAAGCTAGTGTCAATTTTTGACTATGTGCACATTTGTCACCGGTTTCAAATTTTTAATGTAATTTTTACGGAGATTTCACCGTAAAAAATACTTAAAAATTCTCTCCGTGCGGGGTTGTTGTGGGGAGCGCAATCCTTTGTTGCGTTACTTTCAATTTTATACGATAATGTGAAATCGTAGTACTCCGATTGTACAGGACGGCTGAAGAGCCGTGTTTATTAAGGGGGAGATACCTTAGAGGAAAAAATTGCCGATTTTCATTATTCCTTCTACAAGGAAAGATTTCATTGCCTCTTTTGAGACTTAGGGGATAATGTAGTCTCGGGTCCTCGTGGACTTCGTTTTCGACCATAAATTCTTACTTCCGTTATAAAGGGGAAGGGGCGAGGGGCAATTCGCATCACATTCCAGAGTTGGGCGTAATTCTATTTATAAATACGAATACGAATTTATTCACATCGTGACTTTCATGTGAATATAAATACAAATTTATTCATACTTCACTTATTGTAAATACGAATATTTGTTTGGGTTTGTTTGTGAATACGAATTTATTTGTATTCACGTGCATGCACACAAATACAATTGTATTCACAAATATTCTGAAGATACAAATAAATTCACGGAAAAAATTGTAAATATTCACAATATGTGAATATTTACAAAAAAAATCCTGTGAATTAAAAAAAAATCTCGTCAAAATCTGTGAAGGCAAATGTATGAACAAAAAATTGTAAATACGAAAGAAAATTCACAAACTAAGTTGTGAATTTTTTCGTTTTTAAGACAAATTAAAACCAAATTCACAATGGTTAGATGAAAAATTACACCAAAAGTGAGTTTTTACGTATTTGAGAGAAAACATTGCCTCGACACAATGTTTTCTCTCGAAATACGTAAGAGCTCACTTGTGGTGTAAATTTTAATATAATTGTCGTGAATTCGATTTAAATTTTCTTCAACTTGAGGAAATTCGCAAGTCGTTTTGTGATTTTTTTCATATTTGAAACTCACAACATTTTTTGCAATAATTTATCTGCCTCGACGCAATGTTTTCTCTCAAAATACGTGAGAACTCACTTTTGGTGCACATTTTCATCCAATCATTGTGAATTTGATTTGAATTTGTCTTAAATACGAAAAAATTCACAACTTATTTTCTGAATTTTTTTTTCTATTTACAATTTTTCGTGAATACATTTGCATTCGAAGAATTTGATGTGAATTTTCTTTCATTCGCGGGATTTTTTGTAATCATTCACATTTTTTGTGATTATTCACAATTTTTTCTGTGAATTTTTTTGTATGTTCAGAATATTTGTGAATACAATGGTATTTGTATGCGTGCATGCGAATACAAATGAGTGAAGTATGAATAAATTCGTATTCGTGTTTATAAATAGATTTACGCCCGACTCTGTCACATTCAAGCTTGATATTTAGCGAACGGGTTTTAAAAGTGAAAAATATCATTGGAGAAAAAAAAATCGCCCCCACGCTGCCCATGAGGCGAAAAAAGGCGTGAAAAATATTTTTTTTCGATATTGCGCTACACGTCAATCGAGATCGCCGTTTGAAGCATCTGCTCCCTTGTATATTTCGCGGGCAAAGAAAACTGTGCGTGATTACGTAAAATTTTACGTACGTCGTTTTGCTCATCGTTTTCAAATCGCCGACAGATTTGGCAAGCAAGCCGACCGAGTTCTGCTGATAACGGAGCACTCCATCTACAAGCTCGAGAGCTCGAAATTCAAGACGATGAGGAAAGGTATGCCGATCGCGGAGATAACGGGCCTGAGCGTATCACCGGGCACGGATCAGCTCATCGTCGTGCACTCGAACAAGGGAAACGATTTTATTATGTCGCTCACCGCCAAGGAGGACAGAGTCGGCGAGCTCGTCGGTATCTTGAGTACTCGATATTATCAGTGAGTTTTTTTTTATCATAGTCCTCTCTTGCAAATGGCATTGGAGGGCCAAAAAATGCGCCAAATTTGAAGAAAAAAAAACACTCAGAGGCTTTCCCGCAATTTTTGCAGGCTGCGAGGAGCCGATCTCCAAGTGACGGTGGACACAAAATTCAAGTGCATGATCGGTAACAAAAAGAAGATCCTGAAAATCGAAGTAACGCCGGACGTGAACGAGCCGACGTTCCGTCAAATTGACAACGGCACGGTGATGTTCGCCATTCCACCCTCGCCCGGTATAATCGAGCACGATGCTCGGCCCAGACAAGAAATCCGAACGGTCAGCTAATCGGCCGCGCATTGTCTCTTCGCGATTTCGTACCCTCGCGGACGAAATTTTCCCACTGTAAATAATTTCTCCTCTCGATCGAACGATCGATTCACCGACGAAAGGCAACGAGAGAAACAAGGCGCTCCTCCGTACACTGTACTACTATGGAGACATTTGTTAGGTAATTTATAGCGAAAATCGAGGACTTTCTACAATCGTAGCGTTTGCGATTAGGCGACGAAAAAGGGACCAGTCTAAGTCGCGGTGCTTTTTCGGACGCGGAACGACGCCCGTCGATCTAATGAAAAAAGAAAGCAAAACACGAAGAATTGAAAAGTGAACAAAAAAAAGATGTGACGAAATGACAAACTTTTGGTTAGAAATATTACCGGAAATTTACAATAATCGTTTGAGGGCTATTTCTTTTTGTCTCAATTCTACCGGCGGAAAGTCATTGCTCATTTTCCGCTCCAGACTAGCGCCAGTTGCACGAACGTGATTCATTATCTCTTGCATTTTTCTTCCTCCATTGCGAAGCCTCGCAGAACTTTATATCCAGCGTGCCTTTACCCAGAGACGAACGAAATTCTTCGTGAAACGTCCTCGTATATATTTTGTTTCCGATCAATATTTTCGTATAACGATATACGTATAACGCAAAGGAAAAAAAAAGGACGTAAACGTACTTAAGAAAACTGGTAGACTAGCGTGATCCCCGTGTCATGGTCGTCGAGCTAATCGAAACTACTTTTTCCCCAGTCTCCGAAAGGTCACTAGGAAGTTACACAAACGGCCCTTTCTGAGCATTTATGGTGAGTGTTTTTTTTTCGATGTCGTGCGACACAAATTGTCCAAGATATTCGCGCTCGAAGTCCAAGTAGTAAAGAATGTCGGTAGTTGCTAACGTGCGAACCGAAACGAGCGCGACTTCGTATCTACCGTCGGAAAAGTGATTTTATTTTTTCTCACAATTGGTTTTTTACCCTTAAAATTTGTTTTTTTTCCTCAACATTTGTTTCGTTTCTTCGGTGAAAAATAATGGACACGAAGACTCGCTTTGCAAATCCATGATACTCAATAATTTTCGTTTATTATTAAAGGCCCGGAGAAAAAAAAAGCGCGCGTGAGCAACGTTCTCGGCCAATTTTTGGTCGCGCGACATTAAAAAAAAAGCCTATTGCTCGCAGTGACACTCTGTATGACCAAGAGCGAAACCCTAATGGGCGCGAATTATCCTGCGTATGTGTGTGCATATATACAATTATAAAATTTATATACATAAAATTATACGTAAAATGATATATACACGAAGGCACACACACATACATATTGTATAATTAACATCGTTATATATTTTTATATAGCCTCTATATTTTTTATATACGAATATATAACTAGTGAAGTGACTAATTGAAGATTAACTTCTCGGGGATCATGCTACCCTACCACCAGAACTGCCCATCGTCGATTCGGACGAGACGATGAAAAGCACAACCGTAGGTGGTGAAAAAGAAAGAAAAACGTGCCATTGAGTAGAGAGCAAAACGAACGAACGATAACGCGACGAAAGCTTTTTCTTCGTCGCGAGAAGCGACAAAAATGCGCCTCCTTTTTTTTTTTTATATATTGAAATTTGTTTTATTATTATTGTAATAATAATGATTATTATTGTTAAAGTGTGTAAATGCAAAACACGCGCAGGTTTTTAAATACAAAACGGTTGCTAAACCGAGTTGGAAGTTGGCGATCCCTCCAGGCGTTTGTACATGTAAATGTAACCCAGTTCCTTTGGTGGATTCTCCGACAGGGCGACCTGCGGATTAATCGAGTTTGGCTGAATTAAGGTGTCTCTCGACTAAAATCGAAATATTGATGTTCGATTGAAGTTTGTATCGACAGTCTCACAACAGTTTAAAAAAATTTAACGTTCAAGTTGACTTCAGCCGTTTGTCGACACACTCGACGGCTCGTACACACAAGTCACAGGGCTGTAGGGACTTAACAAATATTGAGATTTACGGGGGTGCATCTACGAAGACCCCGAAAAATGGCCAAACCGAAAAAAAAATCGGGGAACCTGTTGGTGAAGAAGAAGCGGTATTTTTTTAACACAAAGATATTGCGGGCCTTTAAAAAAAAAATTCAAATACTGAAAAACAATAAAAACATGAGCGCCGGCAGATTTGAATCGACATACAATCAGGCAGGTTTGAATATCGGCATACATTTGATATGAATCGACAATAACTAAGCGACTTTCAAAAGTAATAGGTACGATATAAATAGCAATGTGAAAGTTAGATGTTCGAATTGGTCTGTACGAAAATTCTGCAAGAACTTTTTCCGTAAAGATTCCCTGACATTGAAGGTTAAGAGAAGACTTTTTTCGATAAAACAAAGAGTATTTTTTTTTAACCGGGCAAAAAAGTAATTTGTAGAAATGGCTTGCAAAAAAACTAAAAGCAGCTGACTTTTATGTCAAAGACCGTGGGATTTTTACCAAACTGAAATTCAAGCATATAATAGAACATTGTGTGACCTATCGACAGTTCCAGGACAATCCATTTGTAACAGGTCACCCTGTGTGAAGCTGCGTATTAAAAGGAACGCGTTTCTTTTTCACCAGCCGTTTGCCAGAGAGAACATTCGGAATTTGACCATTTTTTCGGGCCTTTGTGCAGAGGAAGGCCCTTGAACGAAAAACTGAGAAAAACGCTAAGAGATATCTCTACGTCGTTATTGAAAGTACGCGGAAAAAAGATGTGATCGAGTGAACGAACCTTCTCATCGTTATATATGACCCATCGATTTTCCTTCAGTAAATGGCACACGTAGTGGCCAACCGTGGTGGAAGTTCCCATGTGTGATATGAATCCGACCAATTTGTAATCTGAAACGATACGAGGAAGACGGGGTTTTTTTGAGTTCCGAAAGAGTGGCTCGAGTTGGACGATCGGGGATGATTCGGTTGGGTGACTCACGGCCATTGCCGTCCCTGAAGGACGAAGCGGGCGGCTGTGCGGTCGCAGAATCCTCCTCCATGGGCGCCTCGTCGTCCTGGTGACTGAAGATCCAGTCGACCGCTCGCTCGACGTTGTTCTCGGTCGCTTCCAGGGCCCTCGTCGCTTGGGAGTCCGTGAAACCCAGGCTCAAAAGATACTCGAGACTCTCGGGGGCGGCCACGAACCTACTGCTCTTAGCTGCAACGGGCAGATCGAATTTCTCCATCAGCCTTCGAACTTCGAACACGTTCGCGTAATCGCGAGAATATGACGCTGTATTTTCAGCGAAACGTTTTCAATGTTTACAAAGTTGTGGTTCGGGGAGTAAGTACTTTTTATGGGGAAAATTTCGGTAGGGAAAACTTTCGAGGCGTTTTCCTTGAAATTCTTCTTTTGACATGGCGGAAACGATTCTAGAGAAACTGTTCGATCGATCGGGCTGAAATTTTTGTGTATTATTCTACATCTCTCTCTGTGGTTCATATGCAAATTGAAATTTTACTTTTCGACTTAATTCAACATTTATTCGACTTTTTTTCAACTCAGGAAGTTAGTGGCTATAAAAATAGAATTGAGAAGAAAAATGTTTAAGATTTTTTTTGAGTCAATGGTTCTTTTTTCATTCCCTTTCTCTTCCAGCTGCCGAGTGTTTTTTTTAAACCCTCAATCCGTGAAGGTATTTGAGGCACCTTAATCCCGTGAACCTGGGTCGTTTTTGTTCTTGCACTACCGAACCAACAATTGTCGACGAAAAAAATCGAAAAAAAAATCAGGATCGATCTTCGGGCCGTACTTCTCAAGGAATAATAGGGCTTTCTTTATCTTTTTTTATTTTTAATATATTTTTTTCCATTAAACATTAAGGGAGCTTTCCAGTGTGAAATTTTCAAAAAATCGATTTTTTTTTTTGCTTTATCGAATAGTATACACTCTTCCGAATATTCCCTGAAATTTTCATGCCGAAATTCAGATTATTTCGGTTACTGTACAGCATTTCTTGGAAGAAGGCAACGGAGCGCTACAGCTACAGCGAAACTTTGAACGCGTTTTTCTCGAAACAGCATTTTTCAAAACGGTGTCCAACTTGGAGGGCAGAGTTTTAAAGCTATCGAGTTGAATTTTTTACACAATATTCTTAACGTCATTGTTTATCGTGCTATGGAAGCTTTTTTTTTTTTTCGACATCTTCCTATTTTTTTGTAAAAAAAACTGCCAAAAAAAATGCTAAAATCGATAGTTTTTGTTCAAACCGGCGCCATTTTTGCAAAAAAAAAAAAAAAAAAAGCCTCCATAGCACGAAAGCCAATTATATACCGATCAATAATCTTTTTGTGTTTTTTGTTTCAGATCAAAATTGTGCCCCCTAACGTGGACACCACATCCAAGTGCATTTTCTGCAACAATTGTTTCATCATTTTTATAGATATTAATTAATAAATAAATCGATCTTTAAAAAATTGTTTTGTATTCTTCAATACCCAATTAATATACAAAAAAAAAAACCAGACCGATTAGATTATTTTTTCTTTAAAAAAAAAATCGCGAAAAACAGCGATTTTTCGGGCTGTCACACTGGAAAGCTTCCTTAAGCGCAACCTGCGAAGAAAATGATTTTGGGCAGGACGAAAACGACCCAGGTTCACGGATTAAGGGTTAAGAATGTAAGCAGTGACCTCAAAAAGTCGAACTGCAGAGAAATGTTCAAGTTCTACGAATACTCTTCGACTGCCCATTTCGCTTTTCTTTTTATCCGTCAATATATTGTTCTCCCATTATAATTTTATTTTTATCTACCGGTATATGGTTTGCCATTTTATTTTTATGTGCCAATATATCTTCCTCTCTTTTTATTCTCCGAGTCCGGCTCGTTAACGACGACGAAAAAAAAAGAGAAAATCCGCGTCTCGAAATATTCGTACGTCGAATGTTTCTCGGTCGAAAGAAAAAAGTAAAAATTAGGAAATTCGATAAGGAGATAGAGTACCGTTGTTGGGTTTGGCGTCGATGCCAGGCGGCACGAAGGGATTGGCAAAGTCCGAGTCGCAGATGTGTTCGAGGGCCCAATTGAGGGCGGCGCCGAGGCTGCGATTTCCGGTCGAGTATAGGGCCCGTTTGCAGGCTTCCGGTGGGAAGCCCATTTTCTCCAATTCGCCGAGTATCTCCTGGTCGTAGACGGGTGGCGGTGGCTCCGACTCGGGCAACAATTCCTCGTCGGGTTGCAAACCGCCGCCTCTCAGCCAAGTAAGATCTAGTACGTCGGGCATCTCGATCGCCACGTCCAACTTGACGCTCGTCCAGTCCTCGCGCATCGTGAACTTCTTCAGGTGGATGAGAAGGTAATCGGGAAACGTGGCCAACCTCGTGATCCTGCGGGCAACAATCCCATCGTTTCGCTTTGTTTTCTCTCTTTCTCTTCCACCCTCGATAATTACTTGTGATTATACGGAAGAGCGATTTTGATTATCGTACTTCGTCGCGATCGTCTTCTCGTTGAGGGCGGTGCTGTAGAATTGCTCGACGGTCTCGGCACGGGCGAACGACTCGAGACACGAGAGAAGCTTTATGTGGGGCCTCACGGTTGCGACCGACTCGATCTTTCGTCCCTTCGCCTCGGCCTCCTTCTTTTCTGCCTCGAATGCTGCCACTTCGTCCTGTGCGAGTTAACAATTGTGGCTTATTATTGCTGTGAAAGGTTGAGGGCTCTGCGTAGAAGGGATATTTTTTTTTTACGTATCACGTTTTAGCGGATTGTTTTGTAGACTGGGCTGTTCAATTTGCGGTAAAAATTTGGCGAACATTTCTGATATTGAGCGAGTTATGGGAGTTTTTGCAAAGGGCTTTTTTTCTGCTGCATTTTTGTCGATACTGTTTTTTTTTACCGTGGAGGTCGTATCTCAAAATCTTTCACGATTTTGCGATACGATTAAGGATGCTGAGTCCCGAATCGCAAATGAAGTATTTCAGACGTCGTGTAAAAATTTCATGACGATTAAGAAGCTGTTTATTGAACAATCAACATTAACATGTTTCATAGGGACTCAATATCCTTAATTAAAAAAAAAACGATATATTAATTTCAAAAAACGATTCACTTTAAATTTGGACAGAGCATGGTTTATTACATTTTCTATCGTATAGAATCTGATGATTTTTTTCTTCATATGTTCGTCCATTCGTCAAGGCAAAACACAACTGTGACGAGTGAAAGAACGATTTTCTTTTTGCATTTTTCTCAAAGTCCGCATATTCAAGAATATGTGAAAAGAGGTTCAAGTCAAAATATTGAATGTTGACCAAGGTGGAGGCAATTTAGTAAGAGCATGTAGCGCAACGATTTACGGATACTGAAACTATGTATCGCGTTTTTCTCGAAAAAACTTTTCTCGACCTGGCCGGAATCATAACTCCAGCTATAATTGTCCGATTTTCAACTTCAAAAAACAAAATTCTTCACTATTGCAGTCGCTAATCTCGTACGTAGCCGTTTTTTTTTAAATAGTTTTCGAGCCCCCGAATATGAGTAAACATTTCGCCGAAAATCACGCTTTTTTGACCACCCGCCATTTCGTGATTTTTCTCAACCGCAACGTACAACTAGAACGACATTTATATAGCTTATGAAACTTTTTTCTTTTAATTATTCAGATTATTCTATTCTTCTACGCAGCCTTTTTTTTAACGAAATACCTGATATCTGAATAATAAGTATATCTAAACAATGAAAATAAAGAATTTTCATAAGCTACATAAATGTAGTTCTCGTTGTACGTTGGGGTTAAAAAAAATCACAAACAGGCGGGCGTTAAAAAAGCGTAAATTTGGCCAAATTTTTACTTATATTCGGGGTCTCAAAAACCACTAAGTTAAAAAAAGAACGACTACGTACAAGAATACTATTGTCGAATTATCGATCCGTCCGTAGTCCACATTTTTTATGCAGAGGTTCTATTAACCTCTGTATAATAATAACGTTAGTTTTTAATTTTTCCCCCTAAACATTTTTTTTAAGGAACCATTTATTTTTCCTCCTAAAATTTCTCAATAACGTTATTTTTTTAATTTTCCCCCCTTAAAATCTACACGAAATAAGTTCAACGTATGCTTAATGACATACCGTTTTTTTCCAAATCCCAAATAAATAATCTAGTACACGAAAACAACGAGAAAAAAACGACCTTCTTAGCGGTCCGTCACAGTGGTGTACTCCCGTGGCAAAAAATTATTAAAGTAGTTTTCGAAATTGTTTCGACGAATATGGAATTCTTCTTTCCACGGCGTGCGATTTTTGTAATTTTCTAAATTTCACCAAAGTATCCGGTCTTGCGAAACTTTGATTATCATACTAAAAGTACATTTTTTTTTTATTTTCATTTCCGTTAAGCCTAGTTGTCAGAAGCACCTACGATTGGCCATGCAGCAACGGCGGCACTTTCTTCAATTAATAACAAGTTCATTGTTTATCAATATTTTTCAATTTAAAAGAAAAACTCAAACCCGCCAAGACTATATATTGAATGTGTGTGAAATCGTGACCTCGTCATCCCAACACTCTCATTAGAAAAGACTATTGGAAAATACGGGCTCCAAATTGACGTTAACTAAAATGATAATTTTAATTAATTTGTGCCCATACATATATAAACACTTGCATCGAAAATGATTAGGAAATATGTCAGCAATAGATACGTATATGAGTTCAAGTAACATTCATAATTAATTTACAAAATAATAAGTTATATACATAAAAAAATTGTTTGCATAAATAGCCAAGGAAAATCGATAATTTCGTAATTGCCACGGAGATTAGTCGGAGCGGCTGTGTTTAAAAATCGTTCTTTGGAAAAAAGTACACGGATAAATCGGTGTGGCTTTGCCGAACATCGCACTGTTCTCCATGCGCTTATTTCCCAACGAGCGAATTGTTTTAACACGGAACCTGATCGGCTCATTCCCGTAGCAACGACTCAATTATCGATATTCCTCGTTTATTTATCAAAACAACGATAAGAAGGTGAATGATGAATACCTTATTGGTAGCTGCGTCGAGTGGTATCGGCAGCGGCAAGAGGTACTCCGGTCGATAAGAATATTTGACTTTTTTCGAGCCGCTGCACTCGTATCGTTCCTCGACTTTGAATTTAAAACATTCGGCCGGACTCGTCCGATTGACATTGTGACGCTGCGTGCGCATTTTAATTCACGTTAATTGTGCAATTTCGTAACTTTATTCGATATTTCGCGTCTAGCGTAAGATTCGAAGATTGCGCAATATCCAAGTATCATCGACAGTGCACAAATTATGGAAGAAAAAAAAAAGGTTTTTTTTTTTCAAAGTTATTACGTCTATGATATTGATGAGGTGGAGGAAGAATTCGGGCGCGTCCTGCTGTCGATTCGAGGCGAACGTCGGGTTGCCTCGTCCAATGAGAATTTTGAACATTCGCGGTGGGATGCCTTGACGTGCCTCGTCCTCGGAGGTCGGCGGAGCGGAGTACTTGCCCGAGAGCAAACCGACACCGAGCTTGGCCCTGCGATGAGAAAAAAAAACGTAGGCCCGTTACTACGTGCGAAAGAATCGCGGGCAAGGCGTGTCGGGGAACTCACATCTGTACGTTGAAATCGTTGGGTGGATCGGCCGTGTTGGCCCGAAATATTTCCGGTGCCGCGTCGACGTATCTGCAATTTCGAGAGCCGACGAATATTTCTCCCAAATCGTAGAGGTTGAAAGAAGAAGAAAAAAACGTATATGAAAATAACGAGGGAAAGACGACGAAGTTTTTGCGAACCTTTCGATGAAGTCCGGAATGGCAAACGTCGTTTGCATAACGCTATTGAGGTAGCAAGAATTTCCGAGATTCGTGAGTCCCGTGTAGCCGCGTCCGTAGACAGGCGTGAGCTTGCTCGCGGCCTCCTGGACAGCGACCCACTCGCCGAACTTTTGATTCAGGTCGAGCTCAAGCTCGATCATCGACTGGTCGGTCTTCTCCATTTGGGCGATGTTGATGCCCCAGTGCGCCAGATGTACTATGAGATTGGGATCATCGACCATGTCGTCCTCGTCGTACGAGAAGACGTCGCCTTTGCCCTCCTTCGTTATCGTGCCGAGCTTCACCGCGAGAGGGTGACCAGTCGTGCGATAGTGCTCCACCGCGTGGTCGTTGCCACCCGTCCCGTCGTAAAACTTTCGACCGCACAGTATCGTGCCGTCCGTCAAATTTAACCATAGATTTTGGGTCAGCTCGCACTTGTCGCATTTCCAACCGCTCGGCGGTATCTTTCGGCCGTTCTCAAGCTGCAGGAGGTTCGCCGCGTGCCTGTTGGACGAGGGCGAACGTTTGAACGAGCCGCGATTTTTCTTTCGCTACGGTAGGGCAGTGTTGTTTTCGAAAAAGCCTTTCGGATATTATTGTTACGGGATAAAATTGGGTCTATGGGTTACCTTCGGTCAAGGCCTTACGCCACGGTAACGGGCATAAAATCATGTGCGAATTTAAGCATTTTTTTTTTCGCATGAAAAAGTGATTCGCTCATAAAATTAATTACACATTTATTCGGTATGAATATCAAGCTGTTAGAAAATATATATTTTTTTTCGATGTACTGAATGGCCGACTACTCGAAACTTCTCGAAGCAGCTTTTTTCCAATTGGCGTGACAAATAACTTCAACAATTTTTACTCGATTCACTTCAAATTTAAAAGTTATTTTCCTAATTGATAATTATTTGCTAAGTAATTATGTTACTAATATGTAATTACGTTACTAAAGTGTTTTTTTTATGTGTAATCATGTTACTAAAGTGTTTTTTTACATATATAATTATGTAATTATGTTACTAATTGAAGTACGTACGGAATTTCTGATTAATCGAAAACTTTTCATTTTATGAGCAGTTATAACGAAATTTTTCACTGAAAATTCATTTCTCAAGTTCAAACACCTACAACTTTTAAATAAAACAATATTTTTTCAATTCCGTACGCACTTCTCTAGGTATTCTAATGTAGATTGACGAGAATTTTTGTTTTCTGTTGTAGGTAAAAAATTGTGAATGCTAAATGTCACGCCGCGGAGCGCCTAAAAAAAAGACGAAAGAAAATATTAGTAGTCAGCCATTTTATGCATGGAAACAAAATATATATATTCTTTCTAACAGCCTGATATTCATACTAAATAGGTGTGCAATTAATTGTATGAGTGAATCACTTTTTCATACGAAAAAAATTGTTGAATTCGCACATGATTTTATACGGGTTACTGTGGCCTAAGGCCTTAAAGAAAAAGAAGTATTTGCTTTTATTTTGTTTTTTTTCCTGCAATTTGCGCGGCAGAACGAAAAACTGTCGGAACCTTCAATCGGGAGGAAGGGTCAATGTGATGGCTTGATTTTTGATACTTTTTAATGCAGTTCTCTTAATCTCCGGAAATAAGTTCTTGGTAGCGTATCGAGGCATTTCTCAATTTTTAATTTCGAACTTTTTAATTTCGAACATTTTTCATCAACAACTTTTGAATTGCATAATTTAAGAGGAAAAAAAAGGTTTTGGCTTTAAAGACCAGAGGCGGCAACTTGTTGAGAAGTCTAAGCTTGAAATCAAAGCAATACGTTTTTTTCGCACAGTTTTATAGTCTAGGGTCTCAACTGTAGTTAGCCACAAAGATTTTGTGTAAAAATTCCAAAAATTGATTGTGTTATGTCGATTTTTGTGAAGGGTCAGATGATCCAGTGCCCTACGGCGAATCATCAGCCGCGATTTACACTTTTTCCCAAATGACTGGACGACTTTTCCATCTGTCTATTCATTTGGTAACGACAAACGATTAGTTGTCGTTTTGGCGCGAAAATCGACTTTTTTCTCTACAGCTTCGCATTTTCGTAATTTTCCAAATTTCCAACAAGTATCCAGTCATAAGAAACTTATATATTATTACGCAAAAAGTACGTTTTTCAATTTTCCATTTCCGATCGCCCTACTCGCCAGGAGCGTCTCCACCGATTGGCCAGGTGGGTGGCACTTTCTTGAAATATCAATAACTTCACTGTTTATCAATATCTTCCGATAAAAACTCAACCAAAATCCCACTCCGCCGAACCCAATACTCGCGGGCAAAAAAAATATTTGCAGTAATCCGTGGATCGCCGAGTTCATCCAGGCCCAAAAATCTACAATTTTGTTGGACGTCGAGACAAACCGAATACTTGCTTGGTAACGATCTTGGCCTCGCCGTCCCATGTCCCAGCCAAGCCCTCCATCTCCGCGACCTTGACAGCTGACTCGGCTTCCAGTACGGAAGCGACGCTGGCTCGGACCTACGCGAAAAAAGACGAGCGAACGATTGGCTCGAACTTGAAAGCGAGCGGCGGTGAGGTACTTAGTTGGGATCATTGTTACGACGAATCACCTGCTCGGGCAGATCGTCTTTGGGGTACGGAACGGATTGGAAGCTCGGCAGAACGACGACCTTGTAGGTCTCGTCGTAGATGTACTTGGGCTGATCGGGGGCAAAGCCGCCGGGCGTTCCGATGGCCAATTTCGTGATTTTCTTGGCGGGCCCATCGTTGCGTTGCTCCGTCTTTACCTGTTGGCGCGGAAGGAAAAAGAGACGTTAGGTGGGTGGCGAGTGGGGCCGAGAATGGCCGTAACGCACCTCACGCTTGTCCCTCTTGACGTGAAGAAAAACGGGATGCTTGGTCGCCTGGTGGTACGGCTCAACGTGTTCCTGACCTAACCCAAGAAAACTCGTTAGGCTGATGTAAAGGCCCGTGGAGGTTTCCTTGACGCGGAAGCACAGAGAAAAACCAACGATCAACGAGAGGAACGAAAGAGGTTATGCACGGAGGGGACGAATCGTTTCGAAGACTAACCGGAGTGTCGAAAGAGTAAACACACTCGTCCTTGTAAACCTTGTCGCTTCTCTGGGCGATCTTTACGGAGCCGAGATGCTTCAGCAATTCCTCCATCTTTTGTGTCTCTTTTGGGACGGAGACCTCGTTCTCTCTCTCGACTCGTCTACCTCGATTCTTACGATCCGAACTGTCTCTCTACACTCTCGTATGACAGCGACTAGTAAATTTAGACAATCATCGTCGTCGTTAACCTGTTTTATATGGCCGCGTTTGTACGTTTTATATTCCGCTGGAAACGCGACTGTAGTGTGCTCACACACTGCTCGTCATCGGAGAGTGCCGGCAGTTGCGGTACTCGCCGCACACGCGGCGCTGCTGTCGCGCGCTTCGATACTTCGAGACGCGGTTTCGCGCGAACCGCAAGATGAATCGGGACCGAATTATAACTCAGCCGATGCGGAAAAATGGAACAAATTCGCTAAGAGCCTACACGTTTTGGAAATACACGGCGACTGTTTTTTGGCGAGACGAGTGCAACATTTCCGACCCGGTCGGTACGGCCGTCCTTGAGAACAAGGTCCGATCGGTAAAAGAGGCCTTGTTCTCAAGGCATTTTTTCTCGAATTTTTCTCGAGGCGTGATTTACGTTTCGTGCAAATGAATTTGTTTGAAAAATGAATTAATTGATTAGTATTAGAATTAATTCAGCAAGAATACTAATTAATTAAGATAATTCGTTAATGGATGGAGGAGTGGTGGACAGCGGTAGGGAAATGACGAATTAAAAAATGCGGACGGGGACGGAATTAGTACGGCGGAGTGGTTCTTGCACTTCGCGAAGTTACAGGGGCGCGGGGGGCTGAGCCCGGAACAGCAAACCTTCGCGGAGGAGGTAAGCTGGACAAGTGAGGTAGCAACGGACACAAAACTTGACGAGCACATAAGGGGGAGTTGCAAAAGGCGGTAAAGCGTTTAAAAAAAATTTATCTCCATTGTGATGCAAGGGAGATAAATATTGGGACAAAAAAGAGCTGGCGGGGAAATCGAAGGAACAATGGGCAAGACAGGTGGGGAAATGTGAGGAAAGTTGGGAAAAAAGGCTTCAGTAGCTGGACCTGCGAAATATGCCGGGAGGAGTAGGAGGGCCTGGAGCATATTTGGACGTGCGAGATAGCGAGAGGGGAGATAAAGGAAAAGTGGATGAGGGGAGTGGATGCCTGGAGAGGAGGGAGGGAAGGCGAGGAGTTCGACGGTTGGACGAAAGACACGCTAAGAGGAGAACCAGTGCCGGTAATCTTCGAGTACTTAAGGGCGTTCGCGAAATTAAAAAGAGTGAGAACCGATGACGACCAAGAGGTGGAGGAGTAAAAAGCACAAAGCTGCCTGCGGTGCTTAGGATAAAATATGGTAGTTCTAATTTTAATTGATTAGCTTAGAAATAGATTCGATTAGGTTAGAGATGAGGATGGAAAGAAGGAGGGTTTTGTAGAAAAGCGAAAGCTGTACACTTGGAATAAACTACTGCTACTAATTCATTAATGGTAATTATAATTTAGTTGAAATGCAAATTAACAAAGATAATGAATTAATCAGAACTATTCATAATTCGAATTAATATGATTAGGATTAATTATAATTCCAATGATAACTAATTGAGATCATTAATTCGATGAATCGGATCAGAATTAATTTAATTAGGATGAACATTTATTTACTTAAGATTCTCACGGGGAAGGGCAGTACGCAAAAACCCGCAAGGGTATTTGTTTGAACTCAGATATTTATTGAGATGTTGATAAAAAACAAAATTAAGATAATTCTTATTCATTAAAATAGAATTTGAATTAATTGACGTAAATAATTGAGTAGAATTGGAACTATACTAATTACAATTTCTAGTTAAAACAATTAATTAGAATCAGAATCAGAAAATTAAGGGAGCTTTCCAGTGTGAAATTTTCAAAAAATCGATTTTTTGTTTGCTTTATCGAATAGTATACACTCTTCCGAATATTCCCTGAAATTTTCATGCCGAAATTCAGATTATTTCGGTTACTGTACAGCATTTCTTGGAAGAAGGCAACGGAGCGCTACAGCTACAGCGAAACTTTGAACGCGTTTTTCTCGAAACAGCATTTTTCAAAACGGTGTCCAACTTGGAGGGCAGAGTTTTAAAGCTATCGAGTTGAATTTTTTACACAATATTCTTAACGTCATTGTTTATCGTGCTATGGAAGCTTTTTTTTTTTGACATCTTCCTATTTTTTTGTAAAAAAAACTGCCAAAAAAAATGCTAAAATCGATACTTTTTGTTCAAACCGGCGCCATTTTTGCAAAAAAAAAAAAAAGCCTCCATAGCACGAAAGCCAATTATATACCGATCAATAATCTTTTTCTGTTTTTTGTTTCAGATCAAAATTGTGACCCCCAACGTGGACACCAAGTGCATTTTCTGCAACAATTGTTTCATCATTTTTATAGATATTAATTAATAAATAAATCGATCTTTAAAAAATTGTTTTGTATTCTTCAATACCCAATTAATATACAAAAAAAATCAGACAGATTAGATTCTTTTCTTTAAAAAAAAAAAATCGCGAAAAACAGCGACTTTTCGGGCTGTCACACTGGAAAGCTTCCTTAAGTATAATGAAAGAACTTCGTATGATAATATCGTATAATAATAAGTCGCACTTACTTTTCGATTCCAGCCCAAACAAACTCGAACAAATGCGTAAGGGTTTTAAAAAAATTTTTATTTAACAACACGGGACGATCCCCTCCGATTTTCCGATCCGATTTTATGATTTTTTAATACCTTCGTATCGAAGGTCCCTTAAAAATGCACGCTTACCATTCTATATACATTGTTATAAATCTCTACGAGACTTAAGTAATAATACGATATAATTTTCTGCGTTACTTTGACCTGCGCCTGCGCATGAATACATTTTTTCGTGGTAAAGTACAAAGTGCGTAAAACTGGGCCAAACATTCACTATTTGAGTCACCAAGAATTTTCTCACTTTTTCCGCTGAATGCCCAGCGCTTTTCTGTGAGAGCAAGATACTCGAGCTCAACATAACCTCAAAACTCCTCGAACGGAGTTTTCTCACAGACGGTTGAGTTTTCAAGAAAAAACGAAGCGTTAGGTAACGTTGCGGAGAAATTTGCGTTCGAAAATTTCAGTTATCCCTCTCGTGACAGTTTTCCATTCGATTTTTACACTGCAACGTAGTACAGACGTTTCGCTCTGCGATATATATTTTCCCGAGGAATAACTGCGAGCCGTTCAAAATTTGCGATTTCCAAGTCCGCTGACGTTCTGGAGATTCTGGGCGGTCCGTAACGCGACGTCGCGATCACCTGACGATTCGCTTGAAGTCGAGCAGTATCCCGTCGGCCGCAGCTGTGAACGTCGATCTCGCATCCAGAGTGATCTTGTTCTCGGGCCTCTGCGACATCTCGTACTCGACCATTACCATCGCTATGACTACCTTGGCGTGAAGTTGGCCGACTTTCATGCCTGTCGAAATCACAACGATACGTATCGAGGTTGGTATTCGCTCGTGACTTTTTGTTTTTTTTTCTTTCGGATTTTCAGATCAAATCGCGTACTGACCTATACACATCCTGGGTCCGATTCCGAAGGGAATGTAAGCATCGGTGAGCTTCGTTCCGTCCGCGAATCTGTCGGGATTGAACACCGAGGGCTCGTCGAAGAATCTCGGGTCCTCGTGGAGACCGTAAAGCGAAACGTAGATCGGCGTGCCTTTCTCGAGCACCACGTCAGTGCCGGGAATCTGCGCGAACAGGCGTTACGAATTTGTGCATTTCACTTCGACGTGGAAACATTGTTTTTTTTGCTTGGCATAGCAGTAAAGACTGGATAAATTTCTGAATAGCTGTTACGCCGGATTTAGGTGGAATATAAATTTTTGCGTGAAAGGATTTTGGCGCATTGCAATTGTTTTCGAAATATCGAATTTTGAAAATTGAGTAATTAGTGTGTGTCTGTATCTATAACGGCGTGCTACTGCTATTCCTACTTTATCATCATGATCGACCCGACAAACTTACGAAATCCAAATAAAATAACTTGAACTCGTTTTAAGCTCCTCTTTCATGATACAGAAAAAAAACAGAACGATCTTTTGCGCAGCAGGAGAGAACAAAGAGAATGCTCGTACCGTGTAATCTTGGCGGGTATATCTGTCGATGGTGGAGACCGGTGGATGCAAACGAATGCTCTCGGCCAACGCCTGATCGAGATACTTCATGTCGTTGAACGCCTCGTACGTCCAGCCGTGTTTTGCGAGCGCCCTCTGTACGTCCTGCCTGACTCGCGTCTGATATTCCGGGTGATTGGCGAGCTCCATAAGCGTGAAACTCACGACCGTCGAGCTCGACTCGAAGCCCGAAAAGAAAGTGCCCGACTGATACAACAGATTTTCACCCTCGAATTCTACAAAAAAATTTGCCTCATTGAACTTTTCTCAAAAGTTCTCAATGACTCAGTGCACGAATAAATTGGAAATTGCACGTGTGCGACAGTCCGAAAAAAAAGAGAAGACTGGGCGAATGAAGCTCACTGTAAACGTCGTTCTGCTCGCCGTTTTTCAACTGAACCAGCGAATCGATGAAGTCTCCTCTCTTCTTGCCGGTTGCCTCGCGAGTCTCGACCGCGTTCCAGAAAACTTTGCGAACGAATTTCGAGTTGAAGAGCATCGGGGATCCTATCAGCTCAACCAGTTCCGGCATGAAGAACACGGTAACGAGTGCGACCATACGCTTGAATCCGTGGAAGAATTCGCTTACTGGAATCACAAATGTTTTTTCCTCGTTTTTCGTTCGTCGCATTGGTCATTTGTCGTCGATTTTGCGTGTCCAGTGTATTTATGATTATAGGCCTCCGAAGTAACTCTTGTGGCGCACCCTTGCGGCAGTTTTGGCAAAACTTGGATTGGTTTTCGTCTGCTAGTGCAGTATGCCGGTCGCCATTTAAATCAGGTGTTTGCGCGAATGACAGTACCGCGTTGACTCAACCGCCATGCGCCAATCCAAGTTTTGCCACCGGCAGCCGTTACGGGGCGCCACCACGAAAGTCACTTCGGAGGCCTATATATCATTTTTAATCATTTTTGATACCCGCATATATCATGAATTGCCAATTAATTATGCCGGATATTACTCCTTGAGAATAATTCGGTCAAGATTTTTTCGCGCGTCTTATCAACACTCGAATGGGAGGCTATCTCGTTCCCGAGTTGCAATTTTGTCCCCCGATAACGTCAGCGATATTGATCGAACAGAACGATCGTGACTGCTCATTTTTTCTCGCTTGACCCTGTGACGTAAAGCTTTCGATAAAATTTTTCGCGCGATAAACAAATAGCCGAATGTTTCTGATAAGACAAATTTTTCGAAAGTAAAAGAAACCGATATCTTCTGGGATTCGGAATTTTTGCAAATATGCTATACTTCCATGTGTATTTTCGGGTACGTAAAAAAAAAACAAATTTCAACCAATAAATGGGGTAAGGGTAAGGTGGCCAATTAGTGGCACTTTGAGGACTGAATTATTGACACTTTAAGGGCTCAATTATTGGCATTTCAAGGACCACTGTGCAAGTAGGAAAGAAGTGTCAATAAGTGGTAGGGTGCCAAAATAAGGTCACTTTACCCTATGTGGTACGCATATAATTGACTATTTAGAAATTTATTAACCCTTTCGAGGTTAACATTTAGGTTTTTTTTTCGATCAACCTTTCGAGGTTAAAATTTATTTACCCTTTCGGATTCGAGCTCAAAATCCAGAAATTCAAAATGGCGAATCCAATATGACCGACCAAAACCGGAGATTTTACTGGAATTACTAAAACATCGGAGTTGCTCAATATGCTGATTCTGTTATACTGAATTTCTAATAGAATTACGCTTTTAGCATTACCCGGAGCTAACGGCGAGGACGTAGCGAGTTTCTAGCTCCATATTTAAAAAAAAAATTTTTACTTTTTTATTCGATCAATATACCATCTTAAAGAACACATCTTGAAGAACTTTCAGTAATTTTTTTATTGAAAAATATTACATTGTTTAGTTGCAAATGGCCGTCAATGAAATAATGTTTTTATATACACGGTTTGCGGTGACCAACATTGCGGCGAAGTGGATGATCGGAAAAAAAAATGCGGATGGATTTAGTCAAATATAAGTATAAACTAGTCTTTAATCGAAGGAATTTTAAAAAATATTCATTTTTCACAAAATGGTGAACAGTCAAAGTTAATGGTTCGATTTTAACGAAAAAAACGGCCGTTTTTTGGCTATAAAACGGCCATTTTTTTCGAAAAAAAAATCGAACGATCAAAGACTACATTTTTATGTATTAAATAAGCCTGCAAAATTTCAAGAAGATCGGTTCATTAGTGTTCGAGTAATCTTGGTCACCGACTTCAGAAATGCCATTTTGAGAAAAACGCGTTTAAGGGAGCTTTCCAGTGTGAAATTTTCAAAAAAGCGATTTTTTTTTTTTTGCTTTATCGAATAGTATACACTCTTCCGAATATTCCCTGAAATTTTCATGCCGAAATTCAGATTATTTCGGTTACTGTACAGCATTTCTTGGAAGAAGGCAACGGAGCGCTACAGCTACAGCGAAACTTTGAACGCGTTTTTCTCGAAACAGCATTTTTCAAAACGGTGTCCAACTTGGAGGGCAGAGTTTTAAAGCTATCGAGTTGAATTTTTTACACAATATTCTTAACGTCATTGTTTATCGTGCTATGGAAGCTTTTTTTTTTTTTTGACATCTTCCTATTTTTTTGTAAAAAAAACTGCCAAAAAAAATGCTAAAATCGATACTTTTTGTTCAAACCGGCGCCATTTTTGCAAAAAAAAAAAAAAGCCTCCATAGCACGAAAGCCAATTATATACCGATCAATAATCTTTTTGTGTTTTTTGTTTCAGATCAAAATTGTGACCCCCAACGTGGACACCACATCCAAGTGCATTTTCTGCAACAATTGTTTCATCATTTTTATAGATATTAATTAATAAATAAATCGATCTTTAAAAAATTGTTTTGTATTCTTCAATACCCAATAAATATACAAAAAAAAAAAAACCAGACCAATTAGATTATTTTTTCTTTAAAAAAAAAAATCGCGAAAAACAGGGATTTTTCGGGCTGTCACACTGGAAAGCTTCCTTAAAGTTTCAATTTCAGTTCTTCAATTCACGGATTCTTCTCTTTCAACGCTCATATCTCAGTCAATTTTGTTCGGATCGACTTGAAATTTTCCGTACATATTCTCAGATACTTATACTTCAAAAAAATGCAATAAAAAAATAATCGATTTTTTCAAAATCGCAAGTGGGGGTACCCCCCCAAGCTGTGAAAAATTGAAAAACGAAACCGAGAAAAATGAAGAAAAAAAAACAGGAAAATAGCAGTGTTTATCATCAGTCGAACGTTTCATCAGGTGAATTTTTACGGAGACTTTTCGAAAAGCTTCGTTACCTGCTTTGGTGAATTCGGCATTGGGATAGTTGAACGAGTCGGTTTTGGTGCCGAGTGCGACACTTGCGATGAGATCGGTGGCGTATTTGTAGCTGAGCTCTTGGGCATCGACGATTTTACGGCCGTTCTCGTTGGTGTCTCCGTTCTTCAAGAATTGCATCATCGGCTGGCCGGTCTCGAGCATCAGCGGCAACATCTCGCGCAATTTGCCTCTCGCGAGGGTGGGCGATATTTTCGAACGCAGGTACTTCCACGCGGGATTCTTGAGGCCGAACAAATTTCTCATGCCTATGCTGTCCTTCTGTGGCGAGCCGGCGAAGTGACGGTCCGAAAAGTTCTCGAAATCGCGTATCATCACGTGCTTGACGATCTCGGGATCGCGAAGCAGTATGCAGGGCTTGTGAAATACGTAGAAGCCGAGGTAGGGCGTGTTTGTTTTGGCCGCGCGGTGTAACAGCCCGAGATGCCAGCCGGGCGCCGTTCGGAAGAGCACCGCGTCCTTGAAATTTCCGAAAATCAAGTCGCGCGTGGACAATTGCTCGACACCGCGACGCTTCCAATAGTTGAGCTTGTGACGCGCGTAAATCCAGAGCAACGAAACTATCGAGGAAACGACTACGAGCACTAGGCTCACCGATAACTCGCCGATTTTTATAGCGAAAAACATATTTTTCGTTTTTTCTCGCAGTCTCGTGAAAATTTACGATGAACTCGAGAAAGTCGAGTCGAGGGAAGAATCAATGGGGGGAATTGAACGAGGTGGAAAAATAAATGAGGAGGCGCCGAGAGACGAAGAATAGCTAAGGTTGACGTTGATAGGTTAAGTAACGAATTGGTCAAAGCTTCTTCGGCTTTTATATCACTCGCTGTCACATACGAAGAGAACTTTCTTTCTCTCTCTCTCTCTCTCCCTCTCTCTCTCGCGGCATGATTAACCGGCATACCTCCCAGGTGAATTTATTTTTCGATACGCTAGACGATTTCGCCTCCCACGTTATCAGAGATGAATAGAGACTGAAGAGAGCGGGGAGGTCTGGAAGTGCCAAGTGCCGAGCGCGAGTGGGCCTCGAGACGCGCTTAGGCGATTTCCCAAAATCGGGTGGCGATTGATCATAGGAAAATTAAGGGGTTGCCCCCACTTGCGATTTTGAAAAAATCGATTTTTTTATTGCATTTTTTCGAAGTATAAGTATCTGAGAATATGTCCGGAAAGTGTCAAGTCGATCCGAACAAAATTGACTGAGATATGAGCGTTGAAAGAGAAGATCCCGTGAATTGAAGAACTGAAATTGAAACTTTAAGGGCGGGGTAAAGTTAATTCGGCGAAAAAAAGGCATGTTTTTAAGATTTTTTTTTGGCGTAACGAATAGTGTTCGTTTATTGAAAAATTTACATATAATAAAGTAACAATTGAACAACATTCTCCTAAATTTGCATTGCAAAATATTCAAAATTTTGCGAGTGAAAATTAAACCCCGCAGGCGCCTCGAAAAAAAGTTGGTTTGCGGTGTGCACCATAACTCGCAACAGAATCATCCGAAACAAAAAAATCAAAATGCATTTGTTAAAGGAGATGTTTCTCGAGGCAATGACGGGAGGATTTTTTTTTTCTTCGATTTTTCGATTTTTCGTAGCACTTGGGAGCCAAAAATCCGATTTTCGCTAAAAAAAATCGGCTAATTTGTTGTTGAAAAATTAGTAATTATTTAAAAAAAACAAAAAAGCTCTCGACAATACCTGGTGAATTGTGTGAAGAAGTACTGTGCAAAATTTCAAAGCGATTAGTCCAGTAGATTTTGAGTTATCGTGCACACGGACTTCAAATATGACAAGTCTCAGAAAAATGGTTTGAAAAACGCAGAAGAGTTTGGTCGCTTAGCGCTCATTGCACATAAGTTTGAGAACACTTCTCGATTGCATAAAAATCTGAGAAAATTTATGCATGTTAAAGGTACTCAAAAGATTAATTTTGCATAATAATAATTCCAAAATGTTATGAACAAAATGATGAAAAAAAAAATTAGTCAACAAATTTCCCCGCAACCCAATTTTTTTCGTGATTCGTTCATTTTTCTGAATACGTATGAATTTTTTCAGTTTTTTCAATTATCTTTGAATTTTTAGAAATTCAAAATAAAACGCGATAATTTTCTTATACTCACTCAAAGATGATCGAGAGCATCTTTTTGCGTTTGTCTACGCAAAACTCTTTCTTCTTTACTGTCGTGCGCCGCTTGCTCAGGTATAAAACCCGGCATGGAGCAATAGACGCTCAAATACTCATAACTTCGTCAATTTTACTCCGATCGACTTGAAATTTTAACTCAATATTCTTGATATATTATGCATTCATTTTAAAAATTTCAAAAAAATTAAAAAAAAATTTTTTTAATACTTTACCCCGCCCTTAAACGCGTTTTTCTCAAAATGGCATTTCTGAAGTCGGTGACCAAGATTACTCGAACACTAATGAACCGACCTTCTTGAAATTTTGCAGGCTTATTTAATACATAAAAATGTAGTCTTTAATCGTTCGATTTTTTTTTTCGAAAAAAAAATGGCCGTTTTATAGCCAAAAAACGGCCGTTTTTTTTCGTTAAAATCGAACCATTAACTTTGACTGTCCGCCATTTTGTGAAAAATGAATATTTTTTAAAATCCTTCGATTAAAGACTAGTTTATACTTATATTTGACTAAATCCATCCGCATTTTTTTTTCGGATGATCCACTTCGCCGCAATGTTGGTCACCGCAAACCGTGTATACAAAAACATTATTTCATTGACGGCCATTTGCCACTAAACAATGTAATATTTTTCAATAAAAAAATTACTGAAAGTTCTTCAAGATGTGTTCTTTAAGATGGTATATTGATCGATTAAAAAAGTTTTGTAGTTTTCGTTAAAAAAATTCATGAAAAAGGCCATATTTTTTGCGCTACAAGTGGGGGTAACGTCTTAATCGTAATATTTCAATTTTCGTTTACCAATGTCTGTTGAGGGGTCAGGCTACTCCGATGACCCAAAAATCAAGCTCATTGTGAGCAATCAATTTTGAAGGAATTAAGCGAGATTGAAAAGTCGTTTGGGCATTTATTTGTATGTCCATTAACGAAGTTGAGTACCAAATTTCATGAGACAATATTAATAATTAAAGCAGCTGTGGCCAATATTGTGAAGGACCTTTAAACGCGAAGGGTTTGTTTGGGTTTGGAAAATGGAGATCATGGGATGAGACTGAAAATCACTTTCATTACACTCCAATGATGCAAACTTCAGTATCGTAAAATTACCCCTTCAGTTCCGTGTTTCTTTTCAATTTTTGGTGGGATTTTGGAACATTTGACGAAAGATACCGAGCAGCCGAAACTCGGCTCCCCGAAGATATTACGATTTTGGCCGAAAGATCGCTTTTCTGCTGACTTTATCATCGAGCAATTGTGTGTGGCGCTTCCGGGTTCCTCCGTCGATATCTCAAAGACAAGTTCAGCGATACGATCAGCGGGGGAATTTTACCACCCAGTAAATTTGCGAAAAATTAGGTCGCTGTTGAGCACTTGGAAAAACCAGATTCGAGGGACTCGAATCGGCATAAAGATAAGCATGTAAATAAAAAAAAAACACACACACACACTTTTCAAATAAGCCTAGTTTGGGTAAAGGTAACGGGATTTTTTAATAAACAACTCTTATCCGTCATACTTATTTTTGGCAGATTTGACAGTATCGAATCTTTACGCATGAAATTTTTTGAGCAGATGCCTCAGACGGTGATCGCAATTGAGGAGGATGGAACGGTCCGGTTGAGTCAAATGGCGGTTCGGGAATTTTTTTTGATAAATCTCAAAAAAATGCATACGAGGTTTGGATTTATTCTGTAGGTGCTAATTTTTCATAAAATATATAATTAGAGGGCAAAATTGTGCATTTTCGTATTTCTATTACGCGAATAAGAAAATCTTTTGTTATACTGCCATCTTCAAAAAGCAAAATATTATCGATGATTACTACGAGCTAAACTGGGTCAGTTAATACTTTATACAACTCAGAATGACATTTTAAGTCGTTTATCATTATGGCTATTTATGTTTGTCACGAGATTATTTATTATCGGGTGTAGTAAAAAGAAATCCATTATTTTTGCATGAAACTGAAGGCAAAAATAATGGATTTCTTTTTACTACACCTAAGATTACCAATGATTAATATTAAGTGTTGCCGAAATACAGTGACTTCGCAGACATTGAGATTGGCAGCTTCTAAAGGTTGATTGATTTTAACTTATAAATATTAGCAAAATTTATTTTAACTTATAAATATTAACAAAATTTATTTTAACTTATAAATATTAACCAAATTAATTTTTACTCAAAAATATTAACAAAATTAATGTTTAACTTATAAATATTAACAAAATTAATTTTAACTTAAAAATATTAACAAAATTAATTCTTACTTATAAATATGAACAAAATTAATGTTTACTCAAAAATATTAACAAAATTAATTTTTACTTATAAATGTTAACAAAAATTATTTTTACTTATAAATGCTAACAAAATTAATTTTTACTTATAAATGCTAACAAAATTAATTTTAAGTTATAAATTCTAATAAAATTAATTTTAACTTATAAATGTTAAAATTAATTTTAAGTTATAAATGTTAGCAAAATTAATTTTAACTTATAAATGCTAACAAAATTAATTTTAACTTACATATGCTAACAAAATTAATTTTAACTTATAAATGATAACAAAATTAATTTTAACTTATAAATGCTAACAAAATTGATTTCAACTTGTAAATGTTAAGAAAATTGATTTAAACTTATAAGTATTAACAAAATTGATATTAACTTATAAATATTAACAAATTTAATTTTATCTTAGAAATATTAACAAAATTGATTTTAACTTATAAATATGAACAAAATTAATTTTAACTTGAAAATATTAATAAAATTAATTTTTACTTATAAATGTTAACAAAAATGATTTTTATTTATAAATGCTAACAAAATTAATTTTAAGTTATAAATGCTGACAAAATTAATTTTAACTTATACACGCTAACAAAATTAATTTTAACTTATAAATGCTAACAAAATTGATTTTACCTTATAAATGCTAACAAAATTAATTTTAACTTATAAATGCTAACAAAATTGATTCCAACTTGTAAATATTAAGAAAATTGATCTAAACTTATAAGTACTAACAAAATTGATTTTAACTTATAAATATTAACAAATTTAATTTTATCTTAGAAATATTAACAAAGTTGATTTTAACTTATGAATATTAACAAAATTGATTTGTACTTATAAGTATCAACAAAATTAATTTTAACTCATAAATATTAACAAAATTGATTTTAACTTATGAATATTCCCTTATTAACTAACTAAAAGGTTTAGATTGCTTTAATCCGTTGTTAGAAATACTTCGTCTTCATACCCAACGGCATACCCATCTAACCGCACGTAAAATTACATACATTAAACTATTTTTTATCTCTGGTATGTATCTATGTATATATTTTTTTTATCGTGGATTGTGGCTAACGCTTCATCCTCCTTCACATATAGCAAAATTTTGAACAAAACATTTTTCAAGTCTCTTTCCTCTATACGTGGAGCAATTTTTTCATATGCTCATACGCTCATTGGACAGGTCTCTAAAGGCCTTAGACCTACTCGAAATTTTTGAATAGGGAACCTTAAGCAAAGATCAGCGCAGATGGCGCCACGTAAACATAACGTAAGCAAAAGAAGCTGTCAACGCGTACGGTACATTTTGACGGTGTCGATCTTATACTAAAATTATATGAATGGACCTAATGGACAATAATTACGGATATTTAACTATACAGCAATTGAAAAATCGCCTCTTACTCTTTTCCTTCTCTGTTCATCCTATAAAGTTTTTTTCGTGCTCCAAACGAACAAGGAAAATATAACCCCTTTTTCAATATTTTCCGGCTCAGTTTCATCCCCGTAAAGAATGAGCTTTACGGTAAATGAGCTAGGTAAGTATTATGTAATAAAATGATACCAGAAGGTTAAAAAAATGCATATATTTCAAATAGACATTTTTAGGTTATGATTACCTACTTTACAATATACTTTCAAAAGTAAATAGCCTAAAGAATCTTATGTTTATACACTGAGCTGTAAAAAACCCTTCATTTCTATAGTCCGCAGATCTAAAATGATAAGGATATAGCCTTGAATGTTTTGTGGCTGTAAAGTGCTTTCGACGTATGGCAATTTCCCATTGCTATCCCATTGCTATCCCATTGCTTCCCATTGCACCGAATTCTCAATACAGCTCCTGACAATAAAGTAAATCAGCCTCAGACTCGTATTACGTTATTGGTCTTGATCATCTGGCCTCCATATTAGGAGTTTAAAAAATTACGACACGAAATTTAATTGTCTCTAATCTTCTCATCCGCCCCGCTTATCGATACAGGTGCTTTTTTTAATCTCACAATCGATTCTATACGATCTCTCGTTACACATTTCACTCGGGATTCTGTCATTGTTTTTTAAATCGAAATGCGCTGTTTTCTCGGCGTTATCACCTCGCAATAACGCGAGACCGGATGCCCTTTTTCCGTTTTAAGATTATTCCGAGTGTATGAATATCCTATGGGTTTGTCTTGTCGAAAACATCTCGGTTGAGAGAGGGAGCAGGTGGCAGACGTGTCAATTCTGATGGTGGACTTCCGCTACGAAATCTTCAAATTCGTTATCACGAATCTATCGTTGTCGCGATAATAAAGAATTTGTTGCGCCAACCTCGAAAAAAATAGAAACCCGAATGAAAAAAAAAATTGGTTACCCGATAATCATTGACGAGGTCGAACTGTTACGTTTGTGAAGAAAAAACTGTTCTGTCTATCTCGCATCTATATCTCACGTACCGTTGGATAACAGATTGCATCGATTCGACGAACAATCTTCGTTACTTCGGTTTGCTCGGCGCCGTATATTCCGACGTATCTTTAGTTTCACTTTAATTCGTTACAAATTTCGTTATTATGATTCGTGACAATTTTCATTCCCTTTTTATTACTATTACAACGATTGCCAATGGTATTGTTAAAATAAAAAAAAACATTAGTATTAACTTATCATTATTATTGCTATGGATCGGCATAATTGAAAATTCAATTTTATTATTGCATAAATGTATTATAAATATAAAATAATAAAGTAAATTTTATTATTTTATGTTTTATTTTTCATATATTATATATAAAATTTTATACATATATATATATATATATATATAAACTACATATATATATTATTATATTATATTACATATAATTTTATATATTATTATAAAGTTTATTATTACATTGCGTTCGAGTTCGAGTTTCGAGAAAAAAGCGTTTAAAGTTTTAAGTATTTCAGACAACCGCAACGATCAAAGTGGTACAGTGGCGTGTTGTACTTACGTATTATGAGCCGGCCATTCCTACCTCGTAAAGTGTGCCTTCCTCGACTCCGAAATGGTGATTTTTTGAAGCCCGTCCCTGCGAGCAATTATAGTTCCTCAGAAGCTTCTGAAGATCGTACGTTTCGTAGTCTCGTTGATGCTAAAGGTTCTATACTTTGAGAAAACGCGAAAAAAATTATTTTTTTTCAAATATCCAGACTGGAATACTGCCTTATTTCTAGCGACGAAGCTGCAGAGTCCTGAACGTAATTATGCCGCTCATAGGTAAATTATCAAGATAGGAAAACAGATTACGATCATGCAAAAATTGGCGCACGAACGAGCCATCGAGGTAAAATTTTTAGGTTGATAATGCTCGTATCATCAAATCAGACTAAATCAACGGAGACTAGTTTTTTTTTGTTCATTTTTACCGGATTTTTATTCCTCTCACGCGTTACAGAATTATAATTTTTCCATTGAAGTTTCATCACACATCGCATTAACAATGTACACGGACATATCGATACAATATTAAACATCTCGATGCTACGCTTCACGACAATAAGCACGTGCGGTTTTGTTGTCTGCTCTTTGCCGGAGATGATGATCCTTGAGGCGTTGCCCGAAGGAATTTACGATACGAGAGGGCGAGTGAAAGAGAAAGATGGAGAATGATAGGGAGAGATTTTTTCCTGCCCGTACGTCTCTCACATCACCATAAACCTTGCTTAAAAATCATATCAGCTATAAATTACACAATATATACACGTAACGTCGTACGTTTTTTGCCCCCCTGAGGAGCCGCGTGCCGAACGTTCTTCTCCTCGTTGAGACAAGCCGGACGGGAAAAACAATCAAGATCGAGCAACGAACAATACTATTTCATTTTATTGAGTTCGACTTCGGTAAATTTTCACAATAAAATAAATTCGTGTCCCAGCTATGGAAGGGTAAAATAACAATAAAAACGGCAGTATCCTTGGCTGGCAAGGTAAGGTTAAAGAGCTCGGCTCGTTTTTTCTTTGCGCGAACCTCTCGTTCTCACGAATTAAAAAAAAAAAAACAGGAATAATCGTCAATGATTCAAGCGGTCGCTCCGAGTTCTAGCGGGCCAATTAAACGTCACCGGAAAGGAGATGAAAGTTCGAGGAAATTCCAATTGAGAACTAGAGCTTTGTCGTAGTTTGTTTGATTTGCTATTTACCGACTGGAAATTACTAGAGACTGGATGAAATGCGTAGGTATTTACGATTGGGAACTGGAACTTGGTCCGAATTTTAGTCTTCGAGTGGAAGTACCTAGAGGTTACTGAAAACGCGGGGGAACATTTGGTAAGGTCTGGTTGGAAATTGGAAACGACCGGAAATGGCTAGTTGGAAACGAGAACCGACTGAAAATTACAACAGACTGTGCATTACTGGCTGGGAACTATAGCGGTTGGAAATTACCAGCTGGCAGCTAGCACCGTCTGGAAGTTACCAGCTGGAAACTAACGCTGGCTGGAAGTTACTAGCTGGAAACTGAAGCGGTAGAAAGTTACCATCTGGAAACTGGCGCCGCCCGGAGGTTTCTACTTCGAAACGAGAACCAACTGTAGATCACTAATTGGAAACTAGAATAGAATTTCCCAGCAACCGGCGCGAATTTGAAATGCATTTTTCGCAAGTGCAAACGCTTTCTACCAGCTTCCAGTCGAACGCTGGAACTCGGCCGCGAGACTTCTCGGACACCTCGAGAATCACGCAATGGGCTTACCCTCCCTTCCGGTCGCGCGAAGGACACCGCCATTTTGCTCGACAAAACATACGCCTGTACACGTTTCACGCGACGAGTGAACGAGTTTCGCGCACCGCGAACAGAAACCTCTTTTTTTTCCCGCAGCTTCGGATAATTGGCAAAACCGTAAATGTCGACGAGCCTCGAGCTGCGTGTGCCCGCTGGGTAAACATCGTGGAATGTGCTTGATCTTGTGTGTTTATTGGATCGGTACACTGTCAGGCGCTTTCGATTATCGTTGCAGTCTCTCGTCGAGGGAGAGTGAGGGAGAGAGAGAGAAGAAAAGAGAAAATTGAGAGTTCACTTGGGCTGACTGTCCTGTTGATTCTGCTGTTGCTGGGCCTGCTGCTGCTGCTGTTGAGCCTGTTGCTGATGAACCGAATGCGCGATCGTCTGAAGCCTCACTTGACTCGGGCCGGGGCTGGCTCTCGCGGTCGTTACGATCGGTTTGCCCTGATTGGGCGTCGCTTGTCTCAATTGCGCGGTGCTCGCCGTTACCACTTGAATCGTTTGTTTCAGGCCCGTAGGCGCAACCGGTATGACGCGCGTCTGGAGCGCCGATTTTGCCAGGACCACCTGACCCGCCTGAGAGACCGCTTGGCCCGTCGATACCTGCAAACGATCGGATGAGGAAACTGTCAGTGCAATGGAAAATCGTCCGCGCTAACCACACCATCAAGGGAGGAAAAAATTTGCCGATTTTCATGATTATTCTTTAAAGGAAAGATTTCTTCACCATCTTTCAGACTTAGTCCAAAAAACCAAAAAACAGCGATCTATAAACGAGACACCTTCGATTGATTTTTTAGCCCCTTCACGACCGTAAAGATATCTCCCCCCTTAAACTAGACACTACATTATTTTCACTAGACATCACTAGACTATTTTTCCCCCGTACTCGATTCCGCATCGATCGTCGTCTTTGCTCTTTTCTATTGTCGAAAATCGACGGATCAGGCGTTAACCTGAGGACACTTCCGTTGCCATACTTTCTTGAAATAATCACTTTGTAAACTATTTTTGCAAAGTACCACGTTGGAATATTAATTCGTTGATGTATATTGCAAAAATTATCCTATCGAAATATGAATTTTGTCGAGTATTTTTGCAAAAATACTTTCTCAAAACATTAGTTTTAAAAAGATTTTCGTTCAAAGTATTTAACAGAGTATTGTTAAAATATCACTTGTATAGTGTATTTTTGCAAAAGTACTTTCTTCAAATAATAACTTTATCTCAAAATATGCATTCGGTATAATATTTTTCCTAGAATACTATTATTTTTAAGGGGTTACCCCCACTTGCGATTTTGAAAAAATCGATTTTTTTACTGCATTTTTTTGAAGTATAAGTATCTGAGAATGTGTCCTGAAAATTTCAAGTCGATCCGAACAAAATTGACTGAGATATGAGCGTTGAAAGAGAAGAATCCGTTCTTCGTGTAAACTGAAATCGAAACTTTAAACGCGTTTTTCTCAAAATGGCATTTCTGAAGTCGGTGACCAAGATTACTCGAACACTAATGAACCGATCTTCTTGAAATTTTGCAGGCTTATTTAATACATAAAAATGTAGTCTTTAATCGTTCGATTTTTTTTTCGAAAAAAAGTGGCCGTTTTGTAGCCAAAAAACGGTCGTTTTTTTTTCGTTAAAATCGAACCATTAACTTTGACTGTCCGCCATTTTGTGAAAAATGAATATTTTTTTAAATCCTTCGATTAAAGACTAGTTTATACTTATATTTGACTAAATCCATCCGCATTTTTTTTTCAGATGATCCACTTCGCCGCAATGTTGGTCACCGCAAACCGTGTATATAAAAACATTATTTCATTGACGGCCATTTGCCACTAAACAATGTAATATTTTTCAATAAAAAAATTACTGAAAGTTCTTCAAGATGTGTTCGTTAAGATGGTATATTGATCGATTAAAAAAGTTTTGTAGTTTTCTTTAGAAAAAATCATGAAAAAGGCCTTTTTTTGCGCTACAAGTGGGGGTAACGCGTTAAGGCTATTTTGTAAAAATACTCTGTTGAAATCAATGGTGAAGTGTATTTTAGCAAAAATACTTCCTTCAAATCATAATTGAAAAGAATATTTTTGCAAAGATGATACGTTGAAATGATAATTTGATATAATATTTTCGTGAAAACACTCCGCTGAAACCTCAATTTTTTAGGGTATTTTTGCAGAAATACACCTTCAAAATATTGAGCTCTTAAAGTATTTTGCAAAAATTCTGTGTTGAAATATCACTTTCAGCGTGGATTATTGTAGAAATACTCCGAATAACAATTATCTAGAGTATTTTAGCACAAATACCGCGAGTATTTTTGCAAAAATGTTTTGTCGAAATGATAATTTGGTGTACTATTTTCGCAAAAATGCTGAGTTGATATAACAATGTAGTACGATATCGTCTCAAAAGTACCCCGCTGAAATGTTCACGTTTAAAAAGTAAAAATAACTAAAAATAACTAAAAGTAAAAAATAAATTAAAAAAAAGCAAAAATACTCTATCGTAATATCAATTTTAGAGTATTTTTTTTTCTTCAAAAAAATCGCTGTCGAAATATTAACGAAAAAGAGTTTTTTTTGCACGACTACTCTATAAAATGAATCCGAAAAAATGCCCCTTTGTCATCGAACTCGTCAAGCGCATGGCCGAAAGTCAAAGAGTGCATCGACGAAAACAAAAACTTACATGTGAGAACTGTTGAATCCCAGCAGGTTGTACGTGTTTCATGACCTGTTGTATCTGTTGAACGGTCATGGCGGCCGGCAGGGATTTCTGTTGTACGATGAGTTGTGTCTGTACGCCGGCCTTGACCTGTGCGAGTTGGGCGACCTTCTGCCCGGCCATTTTCCGTTGCGTCAGGATTTGGGGATGAAGAGCGAGTTGGCGAATCTGTTGGGGGGTCGCGGCGCGTACGCCGCCGACACCGGTGGTTTTAACGAGGGTGGCGACGGGTGTGCCCGTGGCGGCGCCAGCGGCGTTGGCGGCAGTGCCACCGCCGCTGGTGGACGTGCCGGCGGGTTGTACCTGCAGTCCAGCCTGTGCGAATATCTGAGCGGGCGTGAGAGCGGTCTGTTGTCCGGCGACTTGAACTTGGCCGACTTTGTTCTGTGCCTGATGAGCGGCGGCTGCGGCGGCTTGTCGTTTCAGCAAGGTGGCCATCTCGGTCTCGGATACGGTCCGGGCGATATTCTGTTTGGCGACGTTGCCGCCGACGGCGGTTTGTTGAGTCCCAACGGCCACGGTCTGCTTCATAAGATTGGCTCGTACCTGGGCGCCGGTGGCGGCCGAAACGGCAACCGAGACCTTTTGTCCTTGGCCGGCTTGGGCCTGTTGCAACAGTTTGATGTTGTGCTGGCGCAGCACCTGCTGATGACGATAATACTGGATCTGCGTGGGTGTGAGGGGTTTGCTGCCCGAGGCGGTCGGCATCGTGACGCCGACGATGCCGCCCTTCTGGGTGACGACACCGGTGGCTGTTTGGGCGGCGCCGGTCACGAGGCCTGCGCTTGCCAGGCGTTGAGCGGCCTGAAGATTCGCCACGCTCACGACCGTGGGCGCGCTAGCTCGCGAGTCTTGCATGCTGAGCGCGGCCCCACCGGCGCGCGACGTCTTCACCGTCATCGTGACGAGGCTCGCGCCGCTCGTGGCGATCGTGCTCGAGGCAGTGGCGGTCTTCAGGCTCGGCGGCGTCGCCACGGTCGCCACTATTTGCGTCATTTGATGAGACTGCGGTGGCGTTGCCGTTGCGACTATTTGTTGCTGCTGTTGATTCTGCGCGGTCTGGCTCTGCTGGACAATGTGGATCTGCTGCTGCTGCTGTTGTTGTTGTTGCTGCTGCTGCTGTTGCTGCTGCTGCTGAGACTCGGACGACGAGGCGGCCGCCGACGTCAGCACCGTCACCACGTTCTTCAACTTCTCCTTGGCTATTCGCTCGGCTCGACGCGTGGCCACTTCGATCGGCGCCAACGGACCGTCGTACTGAATCCCCGACTCGGCCAACACCTCCGCGTGCTTCGGATTCTTCAGCAGCGGATTCACGAGCAGCGGCTTCACCGTCTGCGTCCGCTTGCTCGACACGGACTTTATCGCGTCGAAGCGCTGACAGCACATCAGCGTGAAGGAGTTGTTCTTGTCCTGATTGTACAGCTGGGACGTGCGCATAGGACGGTTCGTCTTGCTCTGCTGCTACAACGGAACAGGAAATGTACACTCTCTTAGCATGAAGAGAAACTGACAAATTCGCACGAGGAATATTCAACACTCAACGTTTTCGACTCGAGTTATTCGATGACAAAACTGCGCGACTTTTTTTTCGCATTACGAGTCGACGCGTCGATATATTATCGTTAAAAAAGTGTGTTTGAAAATTGTCACGCGCGACGTGACAATTTTCGTCGAAACCATTTTTTTTCTTCGATTCTCGCGACCCGTTCCTCACCTCTGCGACTTGTGGCAATTTGTAGACGCCCTTTTGTTTCTTCTGCTTCTTGGGCGTCGTGTCGTAGAGCAGCTTGCCCTCTTCCCTCGGTACGATCACGGTCTCGTACCTGCTGCGACACTGTTTCGGCGATCGATAGATCCTCGAGGTGTTGTTGACGATATCGGCCACGAGATCCCAATTGGGCGTATGACCGGGCGACAAAATCACCAAGTTCAACGGTAAGCCCTGATAAACCTGTATCGCCTGCAGCAACGACCAATCCTCGTGGACCATCCAATCCAGCGTGTGCTCCTGATCGCTCGAAGTTCTGAGCATCGCCGAAGGCTTGACACCCGCCATCGGCATCGCCGGGCGCACCATTGGCCGGTACTTGTGCAGCTTCATGTCACGGCGTATCTTTATCAACGCCGGCGATGGACGATCGAACAGCGAGCGCGGCGCGTAAACCGATTCCTCCTTGTGTCGCATCTTTATCGGACGACGGCCTGAGATACGCATTTCGTAAATTATTATTATTATTATTATTAAAACGTTGATTATTATTATTACTACTACTCCTAATACTACCAATGGTATCATTAAGATAAGAATCAATACTTTTACTAGTAATAGTAGCAGTAGTAGTAGTTTATATTTGAAATCATAATAATCAATATTTAAGTAGTATTTAGTAATATTATTATTACTAATTTATTATATTTATTACTAATATATTATTGATAATTTATTATTACTAATTACTATTATATATTATTGCTAATTTAATTTTAACCTCGGTGCTTTGAAGCCACAAATGTGTTCCAAGCTTTCCTTCTTTTTTCTATACATCCGGCAGCTATTGTCTCCGTATACCTTATTACTTTTTCTCCCTATATTCCTACGCCTTACCCTTGCCCCTAATTCCTTCGTTTCCCCACTGAGCTCCTTTATTTCTTAGTATTTTTCCATTTCTGTCCTCGTGGTCTTTGCAGCGTGTAGATTTGTAAATCCCGCACCAGTCGTTCCTGATTGCCTGCTTTATTTTTATTTTTATACCCCTTTTACCTTTTTGATCTATCCCTCCCACATTCTCGATTCTTATTGCCCGTCATATTCCTCTTCTCCCACTTCCCGCATGGTTTCTTTTAAACACACCTTCAACCACCTTTCTTCTTCCATCTTCATTACTTCTACCCGATTAGTGTCGCTCTTTTTCAGACTACTATTTCCACCCCTCTGCACCCCGATTCCATTCTCCAAATATAGTTTGGTGTTTTGAGTGATTCCTATAGCCATTTTTACATATTTTTCCCGCCATCTTTGCAAGATTTTCCTCTTTCTCCGTTCACATACTTCTGCCCTGTATAACATGCCACTTTTTGCGATTGCACCCTTCAGACTATTGCTATTTATTATTATTATATTATAATGACTAATTATTATTAGTATTTCCACCACTATCATTATTAAAAAGTAATATTGGCCAAAATAACAATGAGCGAGCCGTTTTTTTGGTGCTCGATGAATTCTTTTACTTCAATGGTGAAAAATAAAAATAAAAGATGCATATATTTTACCGTCTCTCGCAACATCGGAGACTTCGACCCTGCTACGTTTTTGTTCCTTCTTAACGTAAATCGGCGGCAGTTGGGCCTCGCTCATAGGCGTCGAGTCGTACAGGAAGCCCAACGAGTAGTCGATGTAAACGTCGTTGTCCGAGGTCGGGGGAGTTGGCGGACACCACATCTAATTTTTGCGATAGAGAAAAAGAAAGAAAATGTACAACTCGATTTTCACACAAGTCGCACTGTACTAGGGAAAGGGCGTTTCAAATTAAGGGTGGCACACATTTGAACTCTATTTTTCCCTTGTCCTCACCGTCCAATTATCTTTTTTAAAGAAAAAAAAATTGTCGCGAAAGTTGCGAGCGGTCAAAAAATATTCAGAGGTCGCTCAAGCCTCCCAAAAATTCAAATTTTCATTAAAAAATCGATTTTTTTTCGTTCACTTCTTACCCATGAATTTTATGCTTTATAATTTTATAATTAAGCTCGAGCCGGCCAATAAAGATTTAATGGTCGCTCAAGAGCTTCAAAATTTCCAAATTTCTAAAACAATTGACCCTTCTTTCTTTAAAAACAGTTTCCCGCGCATCGTAATGCGTCCGACAGTTCGTCTCGTTAGTCAAACTGCGGACCAATCGTAGCTGTACTCTGTGACAAACCACGCCATAATACAATAATACATAACACGCATATCTTCTAATTGGTGTTTGTTACAAATTATTTAGAAAGTGTAACACTTCGCTGTTTATTTTGTTTTTATGCTACAAGGAATTATAGTGCATGCGAGATTGATTTTTTGGCGGAAATTCTGAATTTCGAAAACCATGACCGATCACTAAATATTCATTGGCCGGTTACAGTTTTGGGGAGATTAATTAAAAAATTATGAAGCGTGAAAATGGGAAGTGGACGAAAAAAATGAAAGTGGTGGAAAAAAATCAATTTTTTAAATGATTCCAAACATTTTTTGACCGCTCGCAGCTTCCATGAGAATTTTTTCTTTCTTTAAAGACGATAATTGTATGGCGAGACAAAAGGAAAAAATAGAGCTCAAATTTCTGTCACCCTTATATATATAGAGTATTTTTCGTATACTAACCGGCATCTGTTCCATAGTAGTGTCCGACAACCATATCTGCGAATCAGTCAATTACGTTCGATAAGTACGAGATTCGAGAATATATATGTATACATATCTATCTTACGACGACCGGAAAGAACAAAGATTGCAGAACCATACGACCCAATATTGTACGATTGTTAAGTACTACGTTGTAACGAATTGACTAGAATTTTGTTAGAACCGACTTACCTAGCGCGACGCGCAGAACAGTAATTAGCTGATAAAATTGACGGTACAAGAAGATAAACGACAACTTCGTAATTGTCTCTAATCCTGACTGGTGCATTAAACTATTATCGTGTGACGCATTCGGCTTGAGATCAGTCGATGCGTTCGAATAATACTCATCAGGAAGATGGATTTTCCGAGAAAAAATGATTTCGCTATTAAGTTGACGAAAAAAAATGTCTCTTCGTCTTTAGACAAATGTTTTTTTTGGCTATCTTTACTCCGCTATAATTTTTTTTGCAAGGATGCTGTAATTAAATTGTATCGCATTTCTCAATGTTTTCAGCCGATCCGGAAGTATAGATGAACAAAAGAATGATCGTTATTTTTATTTTATGGATTATGGAAGAATATTACTTTTATCACTTGAATTAGGATCAATATTTGATTTTTTGCAACGTTTGGGAATAAATTCGTAATAGGTTGGGATTAGAGATGGATTCCCCGGTGCTTTATTCTAACCTCTTTCCAGTGAATGGACATGTGCACTTAGTTCTGATAATTCTCAAAGCAAGGTAAAAAAGCTTATCTGCTTAAAAGTGCAAAATTAATTACTCTTAAGGCCTTAGGCCACTCTAGAGGCCGAAAAAATAGGCTTTTTGGGGATTCTTTTTCTCCAGAAAAACTAAAATATAAATCGAGATTACAAGAAAGGGTGTTTATCGTACATATCAGTGATTGCATACAATAATTTTTTTTAATCGATTCATTTCAAAATGGCGGCCGTGCGGCGTTTTTGCGATGATTGTAGTTTTTCCGAAAAAGTACGTTTCAGCAAATGTGACAACAAAATCATTTCGTTCGTTTTTCATTTTGACATTTAATTTTCTTTTTCTCCGTCGAAACAAACTTTGGTAGTTCCTTGCGAATGTCACGTTAAGATGCAAAAAAGCTCCGTGTATTTTCTACGAAATCGTAACAACAAATATAATTCTTATGTGTATGAGAATTTTATAATTTTTGTGCAACATCGTGACGGGTTAGAAAAATCATTTTTCTTTCGTATTTTTTCAAAGTATACATATTCAAGAATACGCGGAAAAAAAATCTTCAAGTTGGTATATTAAAAATTGACCAAGTTACAGACGATTCAGTGCGGTTAGGTGGCGTAACGATTTGAGTATACTAAAACTTTCAAACGCGTTTTTCTCGAAACGACTTTTCTCGACCTGTTCGGAATCATAACTCGATTTAATTCCAATTTGAAAAAAATCGAAATTATCGTAACTGCAATAACTACCGTTGTACGTGAACGTTTTTGCTTAAAATCCAGTATTTTCCAAGTCCCCGAACATGATTAAAAAATTCGCAGGAAACATTTTTTTTGAACATCAATCGTTGTGAATTTTTTTTTCCCGATAAACGGCTACGCGCTATGAGAACTATAATTGCATAGATTATGAAACTTTATTTTTATTCTTCAGACCAATCGTTGTTGATCCGGCCGTTGGAACGTATTTTTGTAGTGGCTCTATTGTAGTATTGAATAAAAAAATTTAACGAAATAACCTGAAAAGCTGTCTAATAAAATCCCTTTTCGAAATAAAAGGTATTTAAAAAAAACGAGACAGAAAAAATCGAAAAAAAAAAACGACCTCCATTTACTAGTGGTCGAGTGTCCATTTACTGCAATTTCGTCCATTTACCGACAATTCCGTAATTCCGCTACTTATTTATCAATTCCTCAAATATTATGTGTTGCAATTGCTTGGGATATTTTTTTCTACTATCAGAATATCTTTTGTTAGCTGTGGCAATAAAAAAAATTAGTTTTCGTATTTTCATGTTACAGTCTATCCGAACCGTGTCGTTATTCGTCCATTCACTGATCGGTTTACCCTATCCCTCGGGATAAACTTTTTTTTCTTTACAAGGTAAAAAAAAATTGGCCAAAGTTTGCATCAACTCTAGAAGCCTTTCCTAGGAGCAAAAAAAAAAATCTTTTTGCTTCGTGTAGATTTCAGTCTGCTTTTCGTTTTTTAGATAACTGCGAGTAATTCCGAGTGCACGAATGAGTCTCGAGCCTCGTTATATTTCGACGGGGCTAAGCTACGACGAGGAAGAAAAGCGAAGTGGTGTTGATAAGGTAAGAGCCTTGTTCATTCAAAGGCTCAATTCGACTATTCTGGCAATCGCTAAATCTCGGCACGAAAAATCCAAATTCCCAACGAAACAATATTATCATCTTTGTGTTTCATTGAATTTTCAAAACTTCTTTTTCTTTTCTCCAACGAGCATATCGCCCGGGAACAACACGCTCATTTATGTGCCTGCTTATATCTTGGCAATCTCCAAGTTTGGAATGGCAAAGGCAGTGTTTTGGTGCCATTATTAATTCTTCAAATAATTTGCGTTTTTTTAAATCCTGTCTCTTCGTTACTTCAATGTTTGTCTTGCGCATGGAACAGATATATATTTTTTTTCTCTCTTCATGGAACGATTCTCGTGCGGTCATTTGAAGGCCTTGCCACACCAAACTGACATGCAAGAAAAAAAAATCGTCCCTCAGCGGGACATCTTTGACATCGAAAGTATCCTCCGAACATAAACAAGCACACTGAGCCAAATTTTTGCGGTTTTGCTTTGCCCCCGCTTTTCACAATTTAATTACACACATGTAATCTTCTTTTCTTTTTCCTCCATTTTACTTTATGCTTGATTTATCTTTCTTTTCCTTCAAATTGCTTTTGCCTAATTTTTCTTTGGACACCAAAACGAGAACTGAACCTTTGATCGGACATACTTGGAAACGCACCAAGAAATAAGAAAACACGCAGTGTTGAGATTTTTCTTTCTTTTTATTCATATAGCAAGGAATTATTCCGTTGTCTCTCTCTCTCTCTCTCTCTCTCTCTCTCTCTCTCTCTCTCTCGTGCGCTCGCGCCTTTAATCGAGAACACAAGCATTCGATCATACAAAAACTCAGGCACGCAGCTTAATTCTTAAACGCGTTACAAGTATATCAGAGGTGCGCCATCCGTGAATTTCATACGGATTGGCTGGCTGCGCGACACGCCGTCTCTCGCACAGAGAAATTAATATTTTCGATCATACACAGTATACACATCACACTATATTCTCTCTCTCTCACGCACTCTCTTTCGCTCCCCTCTCTGTGTTCATTTACGAAAGGGCATTTGGCAGCTTCGCACGACAGCCAATTTCGTTCCACGCGACAACGAATATTAACAGCAAACCGTAGACTTTTTTTCGTCTTAATGGGATTACGTCGGGATAAACCTTCATGTATATAAACATATACACACACACCCATATATATATATATATATATGTATGTGTACAAGTTAATTTTTCTTGGTCAAGTTTCGAATTAACTTATAAAAGTATCAAAAAAAAATTCGATCAATAAAATAGTGGCTGTCATTTCGGCGATATATGAAAAATAAGAGACTATTTTATTAACTGAAATCCTTTTTGTATTTTCATAAATATATTTTAAACTTTACAAGAAACAATTAATATATATATAGGGAATATAAATTAAATTATTCCTTCTTCGTGGTTTGAAACTAACTTATAAAAGTATCAAAAAAATTTCGATCAAAATAGTCCCCGTCATTTCGTAGGTAACTGAACAGGAGAGGCTATTTTCCCGACAAAAATCTTTTTCATATTTTTACAAATAAATTTCCAACTTCACGATAAAAAGCAATAAATGAACTTGTTTATTTTGGTTTTAAGGTGACGAACTCCGCGTATAATCCCTTTTTCCCTCTCGTTTCTTCTTTTCGCTCGATCGTTAATTTCATCGTTCTCATTCGTTAGTCTTTTTTAAAAATCTAAAGCTAGTATAGTACAGTCATGAGTCTCGCTTATCACGAAATATATAAATTATATTAACGGACCCAGTACACAGGGGAGTGTTCGGAGGAAGGTTAGGGGGGGGGGCATGTTTTTTGTACATACCCGTCAATTACATTCTTGTCGTCGCAATTCGTCGGCCCGGTCACACATGTACGCGCGCACACACACACACACACACACACGCGGGCGCTCTCTCTCTCTGTCTCTTATGTTCACTTAGTTTACGTGTTCTCTCTAAGTTCTATATCCTTTGCTCGAGTTTTGTACAAGGCTCACTAAAGAAGCGCTCTCTCTCTCTCTCTCTCTCTCTCTCTCTCTCTCTCTCTCTCTCTCTCGATGATCGCGATTAGAGAAAAACAAAAATGATAAGAGCTCGTTCGAGAGATTTTCGTGAACGAAGAAAGGGGTGCGGGGGTGAGGGGCATAATTGTTATCGTTACGTTGGCGGCTCGAGCACGCGCTATATGTACAAAGTTTGAAGAGAGCGCAGGGCTCTCGGGCGAGTCCTTTTTTCCTTCATCCTATGAGTGCACAAACGATCTCGCGCGTGGCGTGAAAAAAAAGCAAGGGAAGAGATCGAACATACTCGATCGCGAGTCAGTACGGGATATGAGTGCGAAAGCAATTTCGCACAATTCGAAATCGTGTTTGCAACGAGACGACGACAATGAAGAGCAGAAGAAAAGCGAGCATTGTCAGAAAATTTGAGAGCGGAAATCTTTTTCTTCCCCCCTCGTTCGAGATAAAAATTAAATTCCCTTGGATCTCAAAGTGTCGGCGTGACATCGAATCTTTTTTTTTCTTAACGCAATTTTGTCTCTACACGCGCACGAAACTCACTCAACGGTTTGTCTCGATAAATAAAAAGAGTACGACCAGAGCTTGAGAGGATAAATTCTCGTCTGGAGATGCCGAGCTATTTCGCGAAACGAAAGAAATAATAAACGAGAACAAAAAAAAAAAAAGAACGATTCTGCACGGAACTTTCGTTCGTTTGGCGAATTGCGACCAATTTTCATCTCCCTCCAAACACGATTAAAATCGAATAATGGATTAATTAATCGATAAGTATTCAATTTAACGAAGCTTTATCACAGATGAAAGAAACAAAAAAGCAGCAGCAGCAGCAGCAACAACAACGATTGAATCTCAATTGTCGCACGAATACCGGGCAGGCATACCTTAGGCGCAAAAGTCCCCAAATTATCAGGATCTCGGAACGCCCTAGGCACATAGGAATCTCTAGAAGAAAGTCCCTAGAATTCACGAGGATGCGGCACTCGCTAGTAGAATGTCCCTGGGGTCTCGAACGTGCTTCCAGAGTTCGAGAATCTAGAGAGCCCCGAAAATTCCCCAGACTTCTAGGGACCCGTGACTGCCTGGAGAGTAAGTTCTCGGAGTTATGGAACTCCCCAGGAGGGAGCCCCCAGACTTCTGTGAATCTAGAACTTTCCGGAAGGAAGTATCTGGAGACCCCTAGAACTCTAGAGAGCCACGGGGAGTGCGGTGCATCTAAATTTCCCTAGGAGAAAATCCCTAGAGCCCCCAGAGTTCCAGGGGATCCTGAATTCCGCGGAAAATCCCCAGAATTCTAGAATTTCCACTGAGAAAGTACCCGATGCCCTGGGCATGCAGAACTTCCCCAAAGAAAGTCCCTAGAAACAGCTATTCCCAGGGAAGCTCCTAGAACTCCCTAGGACCACCTGGAAGAATGTCCCCAGGGGCCGGTACTCTCTAGGCACAAAGTCCCTATGATCTAGTACTCACTAGCTAGATAGTGCCTACAATCTAGAGTCTCCCGTCTGGAGATTCCCCAGGCGCCTAGTTTCTTAGGATACAGTTCCTAGGTATCCCGAACAATCTGGGGGGAAAGTCACTAGGGGCATAGAGTTACGCTCTATCTCTCTTTCTCACTCGTCTTTCTCCTTGTTTCATTCAAAATTTCGCGACCCGTTGATACCTCACGTACGATCAAGATGCCGTGCCGCTGTTGAATTTATCCGCCGTCGTTGTCGACGCGTGCATTTTGACGAATTTTTTCGTCGGTTGTACGTGGGCCTCGTCGTCGTCGTCGTGATCGTCATCCTCGTCGTCGTAATCGTCGTTGACGGTTGGGTTGTTCTTGTCGTCGTAATTTTCGTCGTGATCGTCAACGATATCGAGCAACTGTCGAGTGTCATTGGTGTCGGTGTTCAAGAGTGCTTTGCCGATGTTCGAGAGCCTCGTACGTTTGACGCTTTTGCGTGAAATTTTTCGCGGCGTGTCGACGATGCGCTCGGGCTCGTGTTCGCTTTCGAGTTGGAGCGAGACGACAGCACCGCGCGTCTCGTTATCTTCGTTAATTTTACGGGAAGTTTGAGGGTTTGCGGTGGGGGCGACGGGGACGCGATTGTTGTTGTGGTGATTGGTGCTGCGCGAGTCGAGGGTCAGAATGGCAACGACCTTGGCGGTTCTCTGTGGCTTCTCGTGTTCCGTGGGTGAATCGTGGCTCGTTGTTCGTTGCGGGAGATTGTTCTCGTGGCCGAGGGCGTTGCCGTTCGAGTCGGTGTCGGCGAGGTCGCGTTTGATGGGCGAGCCGGGCGGCGAATTGCCTAGGGAATTGCGACGGGAGGATTTGCCGCGGGGCGACGAGGCCGAGTGCTGCTGCTGGCCGCTGCTGTTGATCTCGAGCCTCGATCGCGTCATCCTCGTGGGCGTCTCGAGGCTGGGGAGCGGAGTGTCCGGTCGGCGTTTCTGCGAGCACGGAAAGCCCCCCGAGGCGCCCGGGAGAGCTTCGCTGGACTTGCGACCGGGTCGCGAGGGGTAAGAGGACGAAGACGACGACGCGGTCTCGCTCGTCGCCCCGGGCGACTTCATTCGTCGTGGCACGTTCTGCGGCACGACGAAACCGTTGTCGAGCCTCGTGCTACGCGTGCTCGGCCTCTCGTGATGCGTCGGACTCGACTTGTCCGCGCTCGATCTCGTCACCGGACGCAGCGGCTCCTCGTGACTCTCGGCCTTCCTCGACGAGACGATCTTCGGCGTACTCGCGGCGAACGGTATCGAGACTGGCGGGACCGTCGAGGAATTTGCTTTCTTAGCTTTCATCTGATCCCCGGCAGTCGCGGCTTCCGGGCTCTTGATCAGCACCACCTTCGCGCCCACCTTTATGATGTTCTGCATCGCGAACTCGAGATCCTGCGAGTCGGCGGACAGCGAGCCACTCAGCCGGGTGCTTCTTCGGGCCTCCATTGACCTGCGAACTTGCGACGACAGCGAAGACGACGAGGGTAGCTTCTCGGGCTCGCCGGAAGTCGAAGCTTCCGTTCTGACGCGTCGCGGAAAAGGCGTGTCTGGGCGCTGCAGTCGAACGCGCGCCTCGGCGTTCAATTTGTTGCATAGAGCGACCGATGGATTCGAACAGACGAGCAAATTTCCCGATGACTTTTTCTCCACTTCCGGCCAAGTGATTTTATCCTCGGCCACGATCTTTTCTCGCCTTCCCAGCTCCTGAGGATCCTCCGGCTTTTCACGCGCCTCTTTCGGCTTGTCCTCGAGGCCGCTCGGCCCCTCGGGCTTTCTCCCCTCGCTCAGCCCCGTCTCGTTTCCCGTTTCCCTCGTTTTCTCGACTAGCGTTATTCTCGGGTTCTCCCGACTCGCGTCGACGATTCGTCGATCGTCCTCTCGATGCAATCTGTTGCGCGTGCGCTTGGCAACGTTGCGATGTTTCTGACAAGTGGCGCTGGTATCGCTCGGTGAATCGGAACTGGCGGATTTGTCGCGATCGGGCGTGAGGGATTTAGCGTTGGACTTACGGCTGGCTCGAGTGAGCGTGACGGTGGCGCGTTTGGTCGGCGAACCGGCGATCTCGTTGGTCGTCCTGTCGACGAGGCGCGACGAGTTTCTGACCTCGTCGAGGCTCGTGTTTTCGTCGCTATTGCCAAAATTCGTCGAGGACTTGTGGGTCGATCGCGTGACGTGCAAGATTTCGCCTTTGCTTATACCAGCGACGAGGGATTCGCTCTCGAATTTGCAATTGACACCGGACTCGTCGAAGCTCGCGTCGAGGGTCTGAGTGAGGCGTTTCACGGCGGTTGTTTTCGTCCGCGACGATTTCGCCGTTTCGAGGTCATTGGTGGAATGATCCCCGAGAGGGCTGGTGGTGGGCGCGTAGACGACGTCGTCGTCGTCCTCGTTGCTCCTCGAGTCCGAGGAGAAGGCGCACGAGCGTTCGTGCTCGGCGCTCTCGTCGCTCTGCGACATCTCCATGCTGCCCGAAATCTCGGACATTTTCTCGGCGATGAGGATCTCGACGTTGGCGATCTCGGGCGTCGTAACGCCGTGCGGTGGAGCCTCGTCGCTCGGAGCTTCGTTAACGGCGTCGGGACGTTCGGTGGCTTCGTCGGTGGAACTCGCGTTCTTCTTGTCGCCGGCCGGTGACGCGGGTGGGACGAAACCGTCGGACTTGCGCTCCGACCTTTTTTTGCCACGCGGAATGATCTTTCGACTGCTGCGAAAGTTGGGCTTGACGCCGGGCAGGATAGGACTGACGTCGAGGGCCCAGAGGTTTATCTTGACGTCGCCGCGCGATCGGGTGCGGGGGCTGTTGATGTCCCAGCTGTTGTTGCGCTCGGAGGTTTTGCTCGAGCAATTCGGCCTCTTGGAGTAATTGCCGCCGGAGGTGTTTCTCGTCTCGTCGACGATGTCGTCGTGCTCGAGGGCCTCGTCGTCATCCTCTTCGGGCTCGTCCTCGTCGTCCTGACTCTGACTCTCGGTGTGCGAAGTCTCGTCCGGGCTTTCCTCGACGAGGTCCTCGTCGTCGTGAGACTCCTCCGAGTCCTCGGAGTCCGTCGTTGTCTCGTCTTCCTCGTCATCGTCGCTCTCCGTCAATGAACGAGCTGCGGCCGCGACGGCAGCGCCGCGTCTGGCGTTGTTGCAACGACGCAACGCGCCGCGCGCTCCCTTCGTTCTTCTTCCTCTTCTCGTCTTTGCCGTTAACGACGCGTTACCAACGACTAGCCTAGCGCTACTGTTCGCATCCTGACGCCTCTTAATACCTATCGCACGCTTATTGTTACTACTAGTATTGTTAACCTGATTTTGGGAATCCTCGCGGCCAAAGGTCAGCGGCTTCTCGTCGTCGTCGTCGGCCAACCGCAAGCGGCGCTCCTCCTCCTCCCGCAACGCTCGCAAACGGTCCAACTCCCATTCCTTCTTCTGCTGCTCGAGCTCGCGCTCGGCCGCGGCCAGCTGCGCCGCCGAGAAACTACCCTCCGCCTCCTCGACGAACTTCATCGCGTAACGCTCCACCGGGGTCAGCTGCGGGCGTCAAAAGTTTCGCGTCAAGGTATTGGATCTCTTTAACGGACCCGTTTGTTGGCGAGAAAAACATTTTCATTTCTCTATGGTTGCTATGGTTGACTTTTCCAGGCTTTGCGAGTATTCCAGGGCGATTGGCGTCAAATGGAGATCGTCATTTTTTTTAGACCAAATACGTGAAAATGTTTTTAGACCAAATACACGAAAACTGGAATGCGAAAGATAACTCACACTAAAGTTTGAAAAAAAAATTAAAACCAAATACAGAACCTGTTATTTATTATAAACAGAGGTTTTTGCCGGTGCCAATGAATAAAAATAGATATAAACGCTTATCTAAAATAATAATTGTGTGGGCGTGTATCGGCAAATCGAAAGCAAATGCATGGAGCTTAAGAAGGTACCATCACTTCCACGGGGTCAAAAAAGAGTAAATTTATTTTACTCACAGCTGCTCTGATTGATGTTTACTTATGTTGATTATTCGTATTATCGATTATAGTGTGCCAAATGTTGTGGTAAATGATAAACTGTATATAAAGAATAAATAAAAACTGAAAAATTATATTGTCAACGACTCGGTAGTAATCTTCGTAATAATAATATTAACATATCCACCATAAAAACGGACTAAAAAGACAAAAAAAAATCAGCTGGAAACCTATTAAAATAGGCTTGAATTACCTCAGCGGAATTAACACGATACGCAGAATATAATTATACATATTATTGATACGTGATAAATGATAAAACTCCATAAATTGTTGTTTGCATATTTTGTGGCGGCTTCTATTCAAATGAATTTCAAAACAAAGCTGGCTTATGTTCGCCAAACGCATCAGCTGTTACTCGCGACGTTGCTAAGTCTGTGGGGGCTATTACGTCGTTCTGACCATTTTCAACCGGAAATTGCAACTTTCTTGTCATGTAGTGCTTTAACTACACGGTGAAGATCGATTTTCTTATTTTTGTTACAATATCTATTATATCTATCTATCGAATTTCAGTTTTCCAACGTGTTTAGTTGGCTACGTGAGCAGAAAAACCGCGATCGCCGCACTTCCGGTTGACCGTTTCCATAAGACGACGTGCTTCGGTAACTCGAAGTGTTCGACATTGAAGTTTTATTGCGACAAAAGCTAAAGGTCAGCCCAAAATTTGGCAATAGGCGCATAAAGTATTCGTCAAAATCATATAAAAATTTCAAATCCGAAAGTTGGATTCGTAGCAATGATCGTACCTCCTTAAGAGTAAAACAGCTTTGAGGGTTTGAAAGTTTCAATGCTCGGCACTGACAAAACTTTTTTTATAACAAAGAATAATATAAATGCAGAAAGTACTTTTTAAAATAATTTTCCGTTTCTTTTCAACTCTGTTTTATTATTCGTAATTCTCGAAAAAAGTAAGTTCTGGAAAAATTGCAGAGAATTTTCGAAATTCCCTGACGTTTCCCGTGTATTACAAGAGGAAAGAAAATCCCCGAGTTTTCCCGCTTTTCCATACGGGTAAGAGCCATTTTCTTTTTGAAAAGTCTCACCTGCGACACCAAGTTTTGGACTTCCTGCTCGGCTTTGCTGAACTGCGGATCGTCCCTCTCGGCGTCGTCCAACGGGATGTTCTCGTCGAATTCCGCGAGATCGGCGACGGCCTCGGCTTTCGCGGTCGTCGCTGCTTGAACGTCGAGCTCTTCCTCGGCAGCGGCGAGGGCGCTCTCGAGTGCGCCGATCGCAACTTTCTCCTCGTTCGGCTGCGACGTCGGCGCGGTCGAGGTAATCGGGATCTCCCGATGCGAGACTCTCTGCTCGCGGTCTCTGCTCTGTTCCAAAACGTCGGCCATTCGCGTCGAGGCATCGTTCTCCGTTTGGTCGACGTTGAAGAGGTCCTGTATCGTCGACTGCGCAGTGCATAAAAAAAAGCCATCAGGTAAATTACTTCGAGCGGGGTGCCTTGGAAAAGTCGGAGGTGAATAAAAATGACGTTCGGAAAATAGGTTCATCAAACATATATTTTTTGAGTTAGAAAGTCTTTGTAAACGTTACAAACGATACGGGAAAATTATATACGTAAAATCAGCAATGACTGATTTTTGTATTAAAAAAAAACCGACTTGAAGAAACAAAGGAAATTCTCAACTCGATCCTTCTATTGAAAAATTATGTTGAACTGAATAACATAATTTTTTTCAAGACCAAATATATGGAAATATGATAAAATTCATATTTATTTTTTTTAACTGAAATTCGAAACATAATTTAAACATTGTAAAGTAAAGAAAATGCATCAAAAGCAAATACAGAAGCTGTTCTTCATTATAAACAAAAGTTTGTACGCCGGTGAAAATAAACGAAAAATAAATATAAATACTTATCTATAATGATAATGATGTGGTTGTATATCGACAGATCGAATGCAAATGTATTTTTATAGCTTTCCTTTCAATTCACATTAATTTACAAATGGAGCTTTACAGTAAATTAGTTTTCAGTTTTTTAAATTCTCAATGTTTGCCGCTGACATAACTTTCTTTTGTATATAATGAGGAATAATATAGATATTAAAGATATACGAGAATATTAATTTTTATACTGTCCAGTTTTTTTTTAAGTCAGTTACATTTTTTGCATCTCTTTTAAAAAGTAAATTGTGAGAGAATTCCAGAAAATTTCCAAACTTCCCTGACTATTCCGGGAGGAAAGAAATTCCCTGAGTTTTTTCGGTTGTCCATATGCGTAACAAACCTGAATAAAATAATTTTTAAAAAAACCAACAAAAAACTTCCGTTCGAAATAGAAAAGGAACGGCTTACCGTTTTGAAATATGCAGTGGTAAAGTTGCCTCCCTCGATAGCGAGATCGCCGAGCAGTCTCTTCTGATTGGCCTTCTTGAGTATATTCTCCTCGACGGTTCTCTCGCTGACGAGCCTGTAAATGTGTACGTCCCGCGTCTGTCCAATCCTGTGGCATCGATCCTGGGCTTGCGCGTCCATCGTCGGATTCCAATCGCTGTCGTAGAATATGACGGTATCGGCGCCGGTGAGGTTGACGCCAACGCCGCCTGAGCGTGTCGAAAGTATGAAGCAAAAGATCCTTTTGTCGCCGTTGAAACGTTCCATGAGGACCTGCCGTTGATCGACCTTGGTGGCGCCATCGAGGCGCAAATAAATGTGACCGTGAAAATTGAGAAAAGCCTCGAGGACGTCGAGCATCCTCGTCATTTGGGTGAATATGAGGACGCGATGACTGTCGGCCTTGAGGCTCCTCAGGAGACGATCGAGCGACTGCAACTTGCCGCAGTCGTATTGTATCAACCGGGGATCCGGGAATTGCGTCATCATCGCGCTTGCGACCGGATGGAAGAGCTTCACGATCCTCGGTGACAATTGCGCCTCGAGTTCGAGTCGCGTGCGTCGTTGCGACGAAAATTTGTGCGGCGACGGATGCGACACGTGGAAGCGCGGCTGTGGCGCCCTCACGGCGGGCACGTAAACGACGAAACGCTGAAACACCTCCATCAACTCTTCCACTATTTCCTCCGTCGACTTTATCGCCGCCGCTAGAGCCTCCGTACGCGTGAAGTATTGACGTCGGGTGCGCGGCGTTTCTTTGGCCGTTTTACAATGGACCGGACCGTTGTGCCAACGACATACGCTCGCCGGTTTCTCGATTCGCAGGGCCGTGAAGAGATCCTCACCGTACAAGGGACACGCGGCGCAACGGCGCTCGTTCACGTCCGCGATCCGGCGGAGCTTCGCGTGCCGCCGCTTCCTGCGTTCCTCCTCCAGTTGGGGCTGTTTCGACATCACCGTTTTATTATTTCATTATACGTGTTAGGGGGGATTTGAAAAAATCGACCATGCTTTTTATTTCCCCTATTCGGTAGTTGCGGTAAGGTGAAATGATACGACTGGTTAGATATGAGCCCCTGATATTAACGGGTTACCCCCACTTGCGATTTTGAAAAAATCGATTTTTTATTGCATTTTTTTGAAGTATAAGTATCTGAGAATATGTCCTGAAAATTTCAAGTCGATCCGAACAAAATTGACTGAGATATGAGCGTTGAAAAAGAAGAATCCGTGAATTGAAGAACTGAAATTGAAACTTTAAACGCGTTTTTCTCAAAATGGCATTTCTGAAGTCGGTGACCAAGATTACTCGAACACTAATGAACCGATCTTCTTGAAATTTTGCAGGCTTATTTAATACATAAAAATGTAGTCTTTAATCGTTCGATTTTTTTTTTCAAAAAAAAATGGCCGTTTTATAGCCAAAAACGGCCGTTTTTTTTTTCGTTAAAATCGAACCATTAACTTTGACTGCCCGCCATTTTGTGAAAAATGAATATTTTTTAAAACCCTTCGATTAAAGACTAGTTTATACTTATATTTGACTAAATCCATCCGCATTTTTTTTTCGGATGATCCACTTCGCCGCAATGTTGGTCACCGCAAACCGTGTATATAAAAACATTATTTCATTGACGGCCATTTGCCACTAAACAATGTAATATTTTTCAATAAAAAAATTACTGAAATTTCTTCAAGATGTGTTCTTTAAGATGGTATATTGATCGATTAAAAAAGTTTTGTAGTTTTCTTTAAAAAAATTCATGAAAAAGGCCTTTTTTGCGCTACAAGTGGGGGTAACACGTTAAGAAAAAAAATACTGATTTTTCTGTTTCAGATCAACCGGGTGGCCAAAATCAAGTAAACCGTCGAGCCCGTCACGGTCGAAAATCCTTCACGAGATTCATTTATAACTTCCTTAAGTATCACTTTTCACCAAAATTTGGCATACAACTTTGTTAATGTACAAACAAATAAATGTACGAATCGGTTTTCCAATAACCTAAGTCCTTCACAATTATTTTTGTTTAAATAAACCCGTAATTACTTATATACTAACAATAAATGTAAAATGACATTTTTCTATAATAAAAACAGCAAAACGAACAAAATTCTTTTTCCCTTGGACCAAAACAGTTTCTTACCGCCTGGGTAATAATTTTTTTAAATTCCAGAGCCGATTTTCCCTACCCCTCTATTCTCTTTTTTCCGCGTTTCAACCCGAACAAATTACAATTGTGCAAATAACTCACGATGTGAAACTCCGACTTTGGTTCCTCTTTCGTCGCCTGGACCTTGAGGGGTTCCTTCTGCACGTTCCTCGTAACGATACCACAGCGCAAGGCTTGCTGTTGTTGCGACTGAGCTTGCGATTGTTGTTGCGGTTGTTGTTGCTGCTGTTGTATCGCGGCTGCGACTTGAATCGGCGAGGTGTTGACGTTCAACGACGGGACCCTCATGCCTAATCGGCCCCCGGCATTGGTCGTTGTCGTTACGACGCTGCCGACAACTTTGTTGGCCGTCGAAAGGCCCATCAAAGACTTCGACAGTACCGTGAGACGCGGGCCGCTCGACGTCATAACCGGAAACGAAACTGAAAAAACGAAGCAATTTTGGTTGATGCCAAGAGTTGGAAACATCATGAGGTTCTTATTCACAATTGGTACATACTTAAGGGTTTTGTTTGGGCTCGGGTACAAATTGTTGCGAAACATGTATAACGAATGAATAATCACAATGCCTAGTGAATATTAATAACGAAACCCGATTAGCTTAGGTTAGGATTCGAAAGGTTTCAATTAGGAAGGTTAAGGGGGTAGGCTAAGGTCAATGGAATGGATAAGGTCAACTAATGAATGGATTGACTTGAAATTGGGTACACGTATTGAAAGTAATATTCGTTTAGTCTGGACCGACGTTTTTCTTCTTAACACGTTTTTTTTCATCAGATATTAACAATAATGCCATTGTTATTCGCGAAAACGAGAAATTCATAATTCGCTTCTCGATGATTGAAAAACGACAAACAAAAAAGCTCGGTTAAATCTTAGCGAATATTATCTATTTTAAGAAGAAAAACTCGTTTTTTTTTGTTACAGATCATTTGGATGGTCAAAATAAAGTGCACCATTGAGCCGCTTGCGTTCAAAGATCCTTCACGACATTGTTTACAACTTCTTTCATTATTAATGTTTTTACAAAATAAAATTTGCTACACAACTTTGTTAATGTTATTAAAGGAATCGAAGATTATCCTTCATTTATTCCTTTAAAATTATTTTTTTTAATAACTGATTTTTGGCTCGTCACGGTAGCCTAACCCCTTAATACGTGAAAATCCAAAAGGGTATACGTTGGAACTCAGGAAATAAGTAGAGAAAAAATTGCGTAATTGTCTTTTGTATCCCCAGACAGGATTCACGAGTCGGATTATTGTCAATCGAGACGTGAGTTTTGATAGGGACTTTTTTTTGCTCTACCCTGACATGTAAAAAAACGTTGGCGAACGCTGGGAAACTGCCATCGTGAGCGTGCCAGGGCATCGAAAACTCTTCCCGTAAACTTACCAAGGAAGCAGACGGACAAAAGTGACGAAAAAAATTCCGAAATTAGCATAGTTGGAAGTCATTTTTTCCCGCAAATGCCCAATTTGGAATTCAATTGAATTCTCATAAGCCAATTTTTCAAAAATCGGATGACGAGGATAAATCGTTGAAGGATTAAAAAAAAAAAAACTTTCGTTGCGTTCCAACGAGGCAAACTTCGAGATCATTTTAAAAAAACGTATCAACTGACCCAACTCACCGGTGTTGGTGCTTTGCTGATTGGAGGTGAGAATAATGTGCCGTCCGGTTGAGGTGTGAACGAGCTGAGCGAAGCTCGGCACGGCTATCCTCTGGACCGAGTCGCCCTGTTTCACCGTCACCGTTTGCGCCGTCAGCCGCTGAAGGCCGTCGCGGATATTCGCGTTGCCGACCGTTATCCTCTGGGTGTTCAGCGCCCCGGGACTCGTCGTGGTGATGCTCGTGGAGCCCGCGGGATTGTGCGCCAGAGTCGCTACCGGTATGGCTATCGGGAACAACGAATTATTATTTCCTTTTTTTTTTCTCCACAAAACGATGTTCGTAACGACGTTCATCTGGCGAACATAAATTAAGGGACTACATCCACCTAAAGTATCGAAAAATATGGCCAAAATCCGGATTCTCATCGTGGACAACGGTTCGTGAAAAGAAAACGCATTTTCCTTCAACACAAAGCTACGTTGGGGGCCTTGAGGAGGTACGATCATTACTACGAATCCAACTTCTACACCGTTACGGACAAAGTTGCTTCGTGTTTGTTTAAAAATGTGCGAAAATAAAGGCCAAACCGAAAAATGTTACGATCAAAAGTAATCTTTATTTTTAACGCAGAATAAAATGACGCTGCCGAAAGATTTCCACTTTTTGAAAGTTGACCTTGATAATCACGTTGAAAAAATCGTCCAAGGAACGTGATCGTGCCATTTTACTTCTCTGTATACAGAGCGGAATATTGTACCCGGTCAATTTTTGTCCGTTAATGTACTCTCGGTTCTAGAATGTGCACGAAAGGGAAGATTTTGCACAAGCTGGCCCGAGTGCTCGTTTCGAATGAAAATTTGTTCTAGCGATCACTGCAAAAGCGATCGTATACGGATTACAATCACTGATCGATGACGCATCGGGAATTTCATGTACGAGGGATTCGACGGATTTATCGACTGAAGGGGTTACTCCCACTTGCGATTTTGAAAAAATCGTTTTTTTTATTGCATTTTTTTGAAGTATAAGTATCTGAGAATATGTCCTGAAAATTTCAAGTCGATCCGAACAAAATTGACTGAGATATGAGCGTTGAAAGAGAAGAATCCGCGAATTGAAGAACTGAAATTGAAACTTTAAACGCGTTTTTCTCAAAATGGCATTTCTGAAGTCGGTGACCAAGATTACTCGAACACTAATGAACCGATCTTCTTGAAATTTTGCAGGCTTATTTAATACATAAAAATGTAGTCTTTAATCGTTCGATTTTTTTTCTCGAAAAAATGGCCGTTTTATAGCCAAAAAACGGCCGTTTTTTTTTCGTTAAAATCGAACCATTAACTTTGACTGTCCGCCATTTTGTGAAAAATGAATATTTTTTAAAATCCTTCGATTAAAGACTAGTTTATACTTATATTTGACTAAATCCATCCGCATTTTTTTTTTCGGATGATCCACTTCGCCGCAATGTTGGTCACCGCAAACCGTGTATATAAAAACATTATTTTATTGACGGCCATTTGCCACTAAACAATGTAATACTTTTCAATAAAAAAATTACTCAAAGTTCTTCAAGATGTGTTCTTTAAGATGGTATATTGATCGATTAAAAAAGTTTTGTAGTTTTCTTTAAAAAAATTCATGAAAAAGGCCTTTTTTTTGCGCTACAAGTGGGGGGGGGGGTAACACCTGAATCAGGCTAAGATAGCTGACCTTTCACGCTGCCCTGGTGCTGGACGAGCTGGACCGAGTATCCTTGCAGCTGCTGGCCACCGGCGACCCTCAGGGTCACACCTGAAATTCAAGGACAACGTTGAGGACGTGTCGGCCGGTTTAGAGATTTTAACTAACGCTTGCGAGGACGCACGGCACAAGTACAGTAGGCAAGAAACTCGAGAAAAATAAACTGTACTCCGAGGTGAGAGGATTTCTTTTGGTCACAAAAGATAATGATTTACCTTGACCGGACGTCGTCTGATTGTTGATCGTTTTTATCAGGGGCGCCGCGGCGTTTCTGGGGTTCTGGACGATCCCCGTGAAGTTCTTGATCTTCGGTGTGGTCGGCGGTGGCGGCGGCGCCACTGGCGCCTTCGTCTGATTCGACAGGCGGACGTTGATCTTGATCTTGCCCGAGGGACATCGGGGCGGCGGCTCGGGCAGGCTGTCGATTTCCTCGATTAGCTTGCGCGGCGTTTGGAGGCGCCTCGCTCGATGCGCGACGAACGCCGTAACCGTGAATTCCAGGTTTATCAGAAGAAGATTGAGCGCGACGAGATCGACAGACTGTAACGAGGATCGGAGGCGTTGAAGAAAATATTGCGCGAAAATGGGAAAAGAAAGGAGTAGGGAATATCGTCGAATTGAAGAGTTTAAACAGCCTCAAGGATTTTTGATGATTTTAGAGCATTTTTGGGGACTTGATTATATTTTTTTTTAAAGTCGAGGATTTAAAGATTCTTAAAGAATTTGACGATTTTCAAGAATTTCGATAATGTGAGGAATTTGAATCGTCGAGTTCTCGATAATTTTGAGATTGTGAAGAATTGTACACTTTTTACGAATTTTAAACATTCTCAAGGATTGTAGAAGCTCTTAAGGATTTTGCGATTTTCAAGAGTTTACAAATTCTCAAGGATTTTAAACATGCTCAAGGATTGTAAAAATTCTCAAGGATTGTAAAAGTTCTCAAGGATTAAAAAAAACTTTCAAAGATTTCGAAGAATTTCAAAGATTGCTAAAATTCTCAAGGAGTATAAAAATCTTTAAGGATTTAAACATTTTGCAAGAAATAAACACGCTCAGAGATAATTCAAATTCCCAAGAACTTTAAATATTCGCAAAGATTTAAAAGATGTTCAAGAATTTCAAAGATTCTCAAGGACTTAAAGATTTTTAAGGAGTTCAAAAATTCTCCAAGAAATTTGGAGATCCTTAAGTATTTTGAGGATTCTCAAAGATGGTCAAAATTCTCGGGGATTTGGAGGTTGTTGAGGATTGTAATGATCCTCAATAACTTTTAATATTCTCAAGGATTTAAACGTTTCCCAAGAATTAAAAATATCCGCAAGGATTTTAACGAATCTAAAAGATTTCGACAATTTTTAGGGATCTTGATGAATCTAAGATAGAAAATTATCAAGAATTTCAATCTAAAAAATTTGGAAAATTGTCAAGAATTTTTATCTAAAAAATTTGAAAAATTCTGAAAGATTTTGATAAATCTAAAAAAATTTTTTAATTCCCAAGGATTTTAACGAATCTAAATTTTTAGAAAAACCTCCACGGTTCCACGATTTTAAAGGATTTTTTTTTTATATTGAATCTCGCGGATTTTGAATATTCACACGGATTGAATGATGCATGGTAGAATGCAAAAATTAATATTTCTATTCCGTTTCCAGTACCTTAAAGGGATCGTAATCCAGGGCACTCCAGGCGAGCGAAGCGGTCACGAATTCGATACCGTCCATTTGAAAAGGCGACACGGTCGGGCGCACCTCGAAGAGATTCGGGTGATTGCAGACCTTTCGCAATTGCATGAGTACGTTTATGACACTCAGGAGATTTCCGCTAGCGAGGGTTTCCTTCGTTCTTCAATGGACAGAGAAAAACAAAAGATTATTTCGTCAACGTACACTGCATATTATGAATTATATATTGCATACGCATTATTAGTTTTAATTTTGCAACAAACATATTTATTAATTATGTAGTTCATAGTCCCACTACGGATGAAAAATCTTTGTTCTCTCCCTCACAAACGTTCAATCATTTCTATCGGATTTTTCGTTATATTTTTTTACGCATCTAAAAGTCGTCTCGAGGCCCGCAACTCGCACGCAATTAGATATCGAACGAAATACCGGAACGAATTTATTTGAATACTTGAGGATTGTATGCTCGGTTCTAGAATGTCCATAACAGGTTGGATTTTGCACAAGCTGGCCCGAGCGTTTTTCAAAATTATTCTCGCATCACTGCAAAAACGATTGTCCACGAAGTACAGCCGTTGATCGATGATGCAGCGGGGAAAAAAATATTGTTGGATTCAATTTTGTTGGTGACTTTAGTGCCGTTTTATTTGTGAATATTGAAAGCGAATTGAAATGATCAATATTGAAAATATTCAATATTGAACATTCCAAATATTGAATATAGTCAATATAAAATATCATAAACATTGATTGTCGTATACTATAAATATTGAATACCGTAAATATTTAACATTAAAAACGATTGAATATGGAAACATTTAATCGACCCGTTTTTTGAGCCCACGCAGACCCCTTACTCATCAAATAATATATAAAAATATAAAAAAAGACAAAAAAAAACCCTTTGCGCGCAATTTCACAAACTTACTTGGCTCGCGACATGAAGTCGTCGTAGAGGTATCTCTGCCTCTTCGACAATCGGCACATCACAACATGCTCGTACTTCTTTGGCAATTGTTTTTCCACCTCGCACTTTAACCTCCGCAGCAGAAACGGTCGCAGAACCTGAAACGATCGAGAGACAAAAAAAGAAAAAAGATAAGCACCGTGTTGCCCGAAATTTGAAAAATTTCCGTATAGCCTGGAGAAACATTGAGTATTAAAGTTCACGGGGTGTTCGAAGTTCGATTACGGGAAGAATAATTCGACAGGACGAATTTGTATCTCCAGACAGGATACGCGTGACGTACGATTTCCACTTTCGTCACACGAGTTTTAATGGAGACGTTTTTACGGTTATTATATCGCTGTTAGAATTTGTTAACCGGAAACGATCACGGGGGATCTTTGAGTCTCGGTTTGTCGGCAGCGATGTTTTTTTTTGCTCTACCGATTTCTACGAAAAGGAGAGGAAAGAACGAGCAATATGTTTATTTATTTTTTTGTGTTGAAACGAGAAAAAAAAAGTAGCACAAATAAACCCAAATAAAATTGTAATGACAAAAAAAACGAGTGCCTGGGCCCAAACAAAATTCTACTGGACAAAGTAGCAGCGACAGAAGAAAAGATGAAAAAAATATCTTGCCTCAAGCCAATCCAAACGAAACTGTGCGGTACAAAACTATGACAAAAAGGAAGAATAAGAGTCGTAACCCAAATGAATCCAATTAAAATTGTAATGACAAAAAGAAAGGAAGAAGAAAACAAAAACGCGTTTGGTCGTGTGCCAAAACGCAAGAATAAAGAAAGAACGAGTGTCATGACCCACTTAGTGTCAGGATTTTCATTTAAGGCTGTTTTACGGTAAATTAAATACAGTTGATATGTTAACGGATTTATGTAAATTAAAGATTACATGTGTAAACTTTGAGCGCCCCAAGCTCTTATTTTTAGTCACATATAGGTGACTTGGTAAAAAGATTATTTTCTACTTTTTATTACATTAAATAGAAGTTTGTTTTTTAAAAATATTTTCTTTTACATATAAATTATTTTTTACTTTTTAATCTTCAATTGATTTGTCTAGTTAGTTGTGACTAGTAGTTTACGAGTTTGTATCTTAGGAACACGAAATGCTTGTAAAGAATAACAAAGAGTGTAATTGGGATTGAACTTACGACTAATTGCTGCATATAAACTTCTCCCATACAAACACCGTCGGCTACGAATTTGTTTGCATGCGTTAGTGAGGTTTTATATGAATGCTTAGATATCGCTAATTTTTACATGACGAGTTGAACATTTCATGGATTTTTTTTTTCAAAGTCGAATCGTGCATTGTCACCTCTTAGATGCTTAGAAAAACTTTCGGTTTTTTCGTTTTGCATCTCACACCAAGTTAAATAGATGCTTGTAGAAAGTGTCGCGATCCAAGCAAACCCGGGCAAAATCGTCGGGTACCAAAGTATGACAAAAGAAAAAAAGAATTGCAACCGAAACAAAATTGTAATGATGAAAAGTAATTTAAAAAAAAAACTGCGTTTCGCGATCTGCCAAATCGAAGTCTAGACGAACCTTGATATTTTTCTATTGTTCCTTGAAATCGAAAAATATTTTTTGTTCAATCGCCCTTTCATGGTTGTTACGCATTGTCTCAGAAATTCCCCGTCTTTATCAGGTTTTGCAAATATTCCAGGGAGATTGGGGTTGAATAAAGAACGTTCTTTCTTAAAGATCAAATAGAAAATATTAAATATCAAAATACATTTTTTTAAACTTAAAATCGAATAATAATTCAACACTAAAAAATGCATTAAAAGCGAATACAAAACTTGTTCTTTATTCTAAATAGAAATATTGATATCGGTGCCAAAAAAAATATATATATATAAACACTTATCTACAATAATAAATAATTGTAGAGTTCTGAATCAACGAATCGAATGCAAATGGAGCTTTAGAGTAATTTATTTTGGAGACTGAAATTTTCAGTGATTGGCACTGACAACAATTTTTGTATCTAATGAACGAGAAAAATTAAAAATACACAAAAATATTTATTTTTACGCTACTCAGTTTTTATTTCGTAAGTCATGATTTTGCGCAATTTCAATTCGTCTCGATATTCACGACCATGGATACACATATATGCGTGGGCGTAAAAGTATATGTATAATATACGAGCTATACATGTAGAAAAGCAGTACGTACAGACCTTGTGAAGGCGTCGAATAATGTTTTCGTTGTACTCGCTATTTCCTTCGATCATTCCGGTTACCGGGTTGCTGAACCATTCCTTGAATTCCCGGTGTGACTGGAACACGTTGGGCATTAGAAAGTGCATCAAGGACCAGAGCTCCATGAGATTGTTCTGCAACGGGGTGCCGGTCAACAAGAGCCTCCTGTAACGCGTCATTTTTGACGATCATTCGTTGGAAGAATAGAAAAATTGGACTGAACTTGGAGAAAGAAAAAATACGATCTGATTAACGAACTAGGATATGAAATTATATGCAAAATATTGAATGTTAAAAAAAAAAAAAAGGTTTATAAACAATTCATATTTTTATCGTTTCTTTGATGTGTCAATGAAATTTCTGGGAAAATTCATTGACAATCATGTACAGGGTGTGCCATTTGGGTCCACGAAGGGAGAAAAAATAGGGATGCACTTTGAGACAAAATGTTTCAAACAAAAGTTTCACCGTTTTAAAGAAGAAACATTACGGTGTTGGTTTTTTAAAATTAATGGCAATTTTCAAGGTTATTTCAAGGTCAACTCAAGTTTTCAAAATGGGAACCAATATTTTTTATTTGAGAATAATTTACTGCGTAACGATGTAGGCAACTTTTGTCTGAAACGTTTTTTTTTTCGTTAAACTTCAAAATAATCAAAACATTAATAACATTTATAATATAATAATAATTAAAATATTAACAAAATATTTTGTTAAAAGTTTTAAATATCTTATGAAATTGAGGTCAAACGGAAAAAAGTTTTAGACAAAAGTTACGTATTTGCTTACGCAAAAAATTATTCTGGAATAAAAATAATTAGTTCCCGTTGAAAAGCTCGAGTTGACCTTGAAATAACCGTGAAAATTGCATCCGAATAAAAAGTGTCCAGCGGTATTTATTTTCGTTGCTCGAAACCATGGAACTTTTGTTGGAAACATTTTGTCCTAAAATGCATTCCTCTCGAGATATTTTGCTTCGTCGACTTAACTTGTAGACCCTGTCCGAGGAAAATAAAAGAATAATGATCCAACGTAAGCAAACTATTGGTCGAACGCGAAAAACTAAGAAAAACTGCGATCAACGAATATCCCGAGGAAAGGAGAAAAAAAAACGGAGAAGCAACGTACCTCTGCGTTTGAAAGTTGAGCAACAATTGCCACCTCTGCGACTTGAAATTCTTGATGTTCTGTGCCTCGTCGAGGATGAGATATTTCCATTTTTTCCTGCGAAAGCTCTGATGATCCTGTATGACGAGTTTGTACGAGGTGATGCATATGTGAAAAGCGTTCGGTTTCGTCCAACCGGTGCGTTTTTGCTTCCTCTCCTTCTGGGACCCGTAATACGTGAGAATCTTGAAGCCCGGACACCACTTTTTGCACTCCATCTCCCAATTGAGCATAACGGAGGTGGGTACGATAACGAGATGGGGTCCCCAGTTGCCTTTTTCGCAGGCGAGATGTGCCAGGAGGGCGATCGTTTGGATGGTCTTGCCGAGGCCCATCTCGTCCGCGAGAATGCCGTTCAGCTTTCTCTCGTACATCGTGACGAGCCAGTCGAGACCGATGTGCTGATACTCGCGCAACGTGTGTTTCAGCAGGAACGGAATTTTCGTCACGACCTGAACAAAAAACGAGAAAAATTGTCGATCGAAATCTTAAAACTTCACGTTCATCTCCGTTATTCTTTAAGGATGTTGAGTCCCCAATCGCAAATGATAATAAAATTCTGAAAATTTGGTATCTTTTTGTATCAAGTATTTCAGGGGTCGTGTAAAAATTTCACGACAATTAGGAAGCTCGTTATTCAACAATAAACATTCACAAACTAAATGTTGTCTTATGGAAACTGATGTAACTTGGCAATAAGTTTTTTTTTGACCTCTCAATTTTGTAATATCTACAATATACTAAAAGCGACGGAAACAAAACGAAGTTTATTGATATTTTTTTTTGTAATTTCTTATAAAAATTGTTCTTAACAAAATGTTAATTTTTTAATAGCGAGCTTCCTAATCGTCGTGAAATTTTAACACGACCTCTTAAACACTTCATACAAAAACGTACCAAATATTCCGAATTTTCTTATCATTTATTTCAACCCCTAAGGAGGTTGAAGTAACGATGACAGAATTCTGAAAACTTGGTATCTTTTTACACCAAGTATTGAGGAGGTTGTGTAAAAATTTCATGACGATTAACCAGCTATTTATTGAACAATTAACATTAAGGCGGGATTCTACTTTGAAACTTTGAAAAGGCTAAATTGGATGAAAACACCCACCTGGAACACGTCGAAGGCATATTATATGGCCCAGGCATCGCTGATTGAGGGTAAGATAATTTTTTCTACGATTTATCACTCACCAAAACTTTAAACGCGTTTTTCTCGAAACGACATTTTCAAGTACCGTGGTCGTGATAACTCAAAAAGTACTGAACCGATCCTTATGAAATTTGGAACACATATTCTATATGTGTGTACCAACCGACCTAACTACAATCAACTTAAAATTTTGATTAGAACTATTTTTTTATTGCAAAAAAAGACCCAAAAAACGCATTTTTTTTCGTATTTTAGCCGCCATTTTGTTAATTTTGCACGTATATAAAATATTCTAGTTAGGTCGGTTCCTGAAGACATACTGAACATGAAACTATTTGATTTTTTTGTTTCAGACCATCCGTCGGGAAGATTTCACGACCACGGCAACGGTACCTGCTTTTCGAGGCGTTGGCTTTAAGGGGTAAGGCCACTGTAAATTTTTTGAAAAATCGATTTTTTTTTTATTGGCTTAAAAAATAGTTTAAACCCTCGAGAATAAGAAAAAAAAAGGTCCTGTGCGAAAAAAAATTTGTTGTCCTTAGGAAATGAAGGTCGCCGCCAAGCGTGTCAAAACTTGCTCCGAAACGACTGCAATTATATCGGAGATGGCGATTCCAAAACTTTCAAAGGCATCGTGGATTCGAAGCCTTATGAAAATGTTGATGTTAAAAAAAAAGAGTGCATAGATCACGTGCAAAAAAGAATGGGCACTCGATTGAGAAACTTAAAAAAAGGAACAAAAGGTCTCGGGGGAAGAGGAAAACTCACTGCCAAATTGATTGACGAACTAAGCATTTATTACGGCTTAGCAATCCGTCGAAATTCCGATTCCATCAAAAATATGAAAAATGAGATCTGGGCAACCCTTTTTCACAAAATGTCAACGGATGAAAAGCCTCAGCACGAAAAATGTTCGGAGAATTGGTGCAGTTGGAAGAAAGCGAAAGCAGAAAATGCCTTGGATGCGTATCATCACAATCAGCCAATGAGTGAGGAGGTTTATCAAGCCATCAAACCCATCTACATGGAATTGAGCCGGGACGAGTTGCTGGAGCGTTGCTTGGGGGCCTATACTCAAAACAATAACGAAAGTTTCAACGCTACCGCTTGGAGTTTGGCCCCCAAATCATCCTCAAGCGGAAAAACTGTACTAGATATTGCGACGGATATCGCTGTTTGCATATTCAATGGCGGCCTTACCAACGTCTTGAAAATATTCAAGATGTTGGAGGTGGAAATTGGTGTACAGTTATATAATTTCTGCATCGAAGCCGACGCCAAACGCATCACGCACGCGGAGACATCTCTGAGCGACGCGGCCAAGAGTGCGCGCGCGCTCCAAAAATCAACCAGGAAAGACGAAGAAGACGAAAATTTGGCTATCGAAGGACAAATGTATGGTGCTGGGATTGCAGACTAACGGTAAACATTTTTTTTAACTTCTTTTTTTAATTTTTTCCAATAGAAAACTATTCGCAAAACTTTAAACGCGTTTTTCTCGAAACATGGTTTTTCAAAATGGCACGCAGCATAACTCAAACAATTTTCATTTTTTTTACTTGAAATTTTAACCAGATGTGAACATTTACATTATCTTGAGAATGTCGATCGGAATTTTCAAGAACTTTATTTATTGATTTTTTATTAACAAAAAACTTGCCGTTTTTTTCGTCAAAAATCAATTTTTTTTTCAAACGCACGCCAAATCCACAAAAATTGATACTTTTTAAAATCCGATCGACATTCTCTAGCTATAGCCCTCTAGATTAATGGTTTTTTTTGTTCTAGATTCAAAAGTGCACCAGTGGTGCTGCGTGCCGCGGAGCCCTGGAAGCAAAACATGTCCCGGAAAGATAGCTGTGGAACCGCCATTTTGTTTTTTTTTTACTGTAAAAAAATTTTATAATAAAGTTTAATGTATGCCCGATAACACCATTACAAGTTTTTTTTTCAAATACCTTCAATTTCGGGAGCAAAAAATTAGTGAAAAAACCTTTTTTTTTGGGCCGTTACAGTGGCCTTACTCGTTAAACATATTTTACGTGTACAAAAAATGAATAAAATACATTAAAATTTTTTTTTAATGTACTTAAAGAGTGTATTTATTGAACAGTTTAAACCCCATATCGATATCTTTAATAGTATTCTCAGAAAAAATTCACGAAAATAGCGTTTTTTTCATGGTTTCCAAGTAGAATCCCGCCTTAACATGTTTCATAGGGACTCAACATCCTTAATTACACTTGGAAATAAACTATAATATAGAATTATTTTTCATGCAACATTGAGAAAATTAAATTGATGAAAAAAAATAAGTAACTCTTTGTTAAAATATAATTTAAATATATGAAAATATTTTGAACTGTGCGACACTTTTGCACAACCGAATCGTCAAGCGATCGTTGCATGGGAAAGTTATCACAGGCTTGCTCTGCCTTCCTGAAATAATGACGTGCCAACAATGAGGCAAGTCACTTTGGATGGAAGGCTGATAATCGTCTCGAGAATCCGTTGAAAAAATGTTTTTTTGTTTCTCGGCCGTTTACGGAAAGACCGAAACCATTGGCATTTCGCGGATGAAAGGAGCCCGAACTAAGCAACAAATTTGACTTATTGCAAAAAGAACTCACACTCGTGGTGAGTAGCGTGTTCCCCTTGGGTTGTATGCTCTCCGCGAGTGCGGCGACGTCGTCCATCTCGTTGTGATTTTCGCACCGTTGCTCGACGTTTTCCGGCTTATCGTCGCTGACCGAGGCCTCGGCGGGTTTTTCGCTGGACAAGTCCTCGAGGAGGGACTTGAGACCTACGTCGGTCTCGCTGTCGCTCTGGGTCTGGGAATCGTCGTCCTGACCCGCCTCTTCCTCCTCCTCCTCCTCGTCCTCCTCCGCGTCGGCGTCGTCGTCTTCCTCGTCCTCTTCGTCCTCGCTCTCGCTCTCGCTCGAGGACTTTTCCTCCTGTTGCTCGGTCTCTTCCTTGTCGCTATCCACCGTCGATTCTGCTTTTCGAAAAAGAAGTAAAGAAGAAAAAAAACCCTTCAATATTTACTCTCGCGCGTTTCGTACGGATGCTCATTGGAGTTTTTCTCTCAGACAAATGCCTCCATTGCATCACGGAAGAGGTTTGAGTTGAATGGATCTCGCGCCTTAAGAAATGGTATAGTGTCATCATGGAAAATCTTTTTCTCTCTCTGTTTTGGACAGTGGAGGAGTATTGATAAATGAGATGAAAAAGGAGGTTTATTGGAAAATTAGAGTGCCTACCGTGCTCGGACTCGACGTCGACGTCCATCGGTGTTTCCGTCATGTTCCCGTACTTGGCCATCAGCTCGTCGATCGACATTTCATTTTCGGCCTGCAAACGATAAACGAAAAAGCTTTCTTTTGTATCGGCGGTCGTCGCACCTAATGGTTTTAGTGAGAAAACTCCAAATTTAATTAATTAAATAATAATATCGATGATTACTCGAATTACTGAAAAAAAATTAGTTAAGTTGACTGTGAGTTTCCTGATACACTATTTTTCCCGGTACGAAAACTTCAAACGCGTTTTGTTTTCTCGGAACGTAAAATTTCACGCGTCATTGAACGTAGTCCGGCGAATTTCTCACGCATGAACCTACGAGTTGAAATTTAAAAAAAAAATGTAAGCAATGTTTTTATGAATTTAATTTTTTCAAAAATGATTTTCTTCTTTTCAAAACGTCACTGAATTTACCTCCATTTTTTTCCTTAAATTTCGGTTCATGTTGAGCGTATTATTATATTTTTACGGAACATTTTTTTCTTCTCCAGATAATTGGAGCGACCTTGATACTTAATAATAATCCTTATTAATACTTTACGATGACACGTTTTTTTCAGTCCCTTCAAATGGTAAATAATGTGTCCTTACTTTTGAAGCAATAAACTTTTTATTCCCTTGAAGAAAAGAAATCGAGAAAAAACGACAGTTTACTTGACCCTCCACCTTAAATTACGAAATATCATTAATACCTCTTGATATTTCTAGGCAAAATAAGTAGAGTAAATATTACATATATATGCGTGTGTTTGCTTCTTTTTTACTAAAAGCATTGAGAGGTATTGATAATATTTTAATTGTAGCGTCGACCTACAGAGATATAGCCGACCACCCATCCCATTAACGTCAGTTCTTATATATAAAAATGACCCAATAGAAGTTTTTGAAACATATAACGAAAGTTCACCAAAAAGATCCAAAGAAATGATGAAAAAAAATTTCTATCATTCGACGCTACAAATGTCGAACGCTTTTGCGCCACGAATCGTACATGATCGAGATTCGTTGCATGGGAAAGCCGTTACGTTCGTCTACCTTCCTGAAATAATGAGGTGCAACGCGTCGTGCAAATCACTTTGGATGGAAGGAGATGCGATAGACTAATAATTGTTCATTCGTAACGACGGAAGTTCCTTCGGGAAATTTCACCACAATATGCAGATTGATAATAAATAATATAAATAACAAAATTAATCATATTAACGCTGATAATAATATGAATAGTAATAATGATGCTAATAATTGTTATAATATTATTAATAAGTACGTAAACAACTATATTAATAAGGATGTAACTTTTTGTAATAACAATGCTAGTAAGTATAAATAATATAGAAATTAACAAGAATAATGCACATAATTATATTACTATTATTATGATTAATAACGGCGAATTTAAATTCACCCCCTCATAAAAAGTTATGGAGTTTTTAAGTTCGTGGAACCCTTATATTGGGTTTGTTTGGGTTTTTGAAAAATTCGGAATAATTTTTAACGATTTTTTGCTCATTAAAAATTCGTTAATATAAAATGTTAACTTTCCCCGACTGAGTATCAATATTTGTAACCCAATAAATAAGAAAATAGCAGAAAAATAAACGCAGGCTCATTTTTTTCAGTTTTGATCTATCGAGGTAATATTCTTTCGGAGGTTTGAGTGTTCCGATCATTCAAAGTTCAAAATTTCAACCCGGCCCCTAAAGAACTATACGAGTAAATTAATGACAATAATAATAAAAAAGGTCTTTCCATCTGCCTACTATAAAGTGAAAATAAATAACGATGATAAGTCTCTCGCCCCTCACCTTGAGATCATCGAGTTCCTTCTGATGATTGGTGTCTCCTTCCAACTTCTCCTGTTCCATAATGGTGTTTTCGTCGTCGGTAGATTCGTCGGACACGACCGTAAATTCCGTATCTCCGTCGACCGTCGAGGCGTCGTTTTCTTCCTCGGCGGCTTCTTTCCCGACGGGCGACAAACTTTTGTCCCTCTCCTCGAGATAATTCGGTGGCAATTCTTTGATCAAATCTTCGAGTGGAATTTCCGACTCCTTTTTCAAAAGTTCGACCTCCTCCTTGTGATTGGTCACGGACTTCATTTCCTCCTCGGCTTTCGCTATCGTTTCCTCGTCGTCTTCGGAACTCTGATTCGGCTCGAACTCGTCTGCAAAATTGAATATCGAGAGAGGTGCCTCTCGCTGGTGATTCGGGCGAGACACGAGGACGAGGCGATCGTTGCGTTTTCGCGCTTATTCAGACAAATGCCTCGGTAACATCACGAGAGAGGATTGAGTTGAATGGTTCTCGCACCTTCGGAAATGGTATAGTGTCATCACGAAATATTTGGGGCTTTGACCAAAAGGTCGGGCAACTAAGAAGAGAGATCCCTTGACAACGTGAAGAACTCATGCTGAGGGATCACTTGATGGCCTCGTAATCGCAGATCAATCGGTAGGTCATTCAGTCAGAGTCTTTGCCAAAATATTGCAATGGAAGGTCCGTAGAAACGACCATTTATTGTGGAAATTCTTTCGTGATCGATGAAAAGCGTAATTACCGTCCGAATGTTGTTTGCTCGTGGTTATCGGCGACGAGATTCTCGAGCTGTTGATCGACACGGGTACGCTCTGATTGCCCTCGGTTTTGTTCAGGCCCTCGGTCAACCAGGTCGAGTACTTTTCCGTCTGGCCGACGATGAAGTTGAGATGTTGATCGAGAGCCTTCTTCCGCTTCTCTTCCAGTCTTGTCTGTTGCTTGAACTCGACGAGCTGCCGATTGTCAAGATTCACGTTCAGTCAAACAACATCGGCATCAATATCGTATGGATATTGTCGATTGTAACGATATTAGCATTATCATCGATAAAATCGATAACATCACTTACAAAACTTATGTCAATATTGATATCGATAATAATCATAATAATACTTCGCGGATCTAATTCATCGGAGGATTTTCGATGACGATGTACCCGAGGAATCTGGGACAACGTTCCTGACTTTTTTCGAGCGCTTTCCTAGGAGATTTCCTCGCGGTTAATGTTCCCACAATGAGCACACAATATCGATAATTGAGTATCAAAATTGCCGGCTTAATTATGTGGGGTAGTTAGGGGTGAAAAGGGGGGGATTGGGCGGGTTTGAGCGAGCTCGTGAGCAGCGGAGGGAGAGAGGGAGAGAGAGAGGGCGAGAGGGACGAAAAGGGGACAAGAATTTATCAGCTTTTTTTTTAGCGATTTGTTGTATGGAATATTATTAGAATGAGAGAAATAAATGCTTATCCGCTTTGCAAATTATTTGTTGTACAGAATATTAGAATATGAATGAGCAAGATATTCGTTAGATTTTAAAAATATTTGTTACACAGATTACTCTTAGAACAGCAGAGTTTGTTTTATTAGCTTTCTCAGCCATTTGTCATTAAGAATATTATTAGAATGACGGAGATTTTTATTCGCTTTCTCAGCCGTTTGTGGTTCAGAATGTTACGAGAATGAGCGGGAGGGAGAGACTGAGAGCTTATTAGCTTTTCCAGCTATTTGCTCTATGGATTATTATAGATTGAGAAAGGGATGGTGTTATTAGAAATAAGTGATAATATAAAAGCGAGCTATAGAGAGAGGACATATGTACATACAAAGAGCGGAATGTAAAAGGTGTAACACCATACTATGGAAAAATAAAACCTAAAACCTAGATTGAGAAAGGGAGGGAGAATGAAAAATGGAGGTCTTTAATTCGTGCTTAGAGACCAGGGTCCTCAAAGATTATCGTCCTAGTAGCGATACATTGCACATAGTTCAAGAAATATACAGACGAAAGAGCAAATTACGCAAGAATATTGAAGTTTGGGTTACATTTAGGTTATTCAAAATTGAAAATGTAAAAAACGAAGAATCAATAAACGAGTAGGTGCTGATAAATGAAGATAATATGAGCTCTACTGCCTGCTAGGAGAAAATTCCGAAACCTTCAAGAGTTGCGAGACACTAAAATCGAAATATTCAGATTCGATTGAAATTCATATCACCGAGAGATTAATTGAAAGTTCATCGACTCCCTAAAAATCGATCAGTTACGGAGATTTTTAAGGCGTTACATCTAGACTTTTTCGGAATTTTTTTTTATAATACCAAAAAGAAATCGAAGCGTGGTTCAGAGGGTTTATTCTACATATGTTGACGAATACAAAAAAAAAAAAGATTGCGAAAAAAAAACAATTATGGGTCAGTCGTAGCTACATTAAAGGGTTACCCCACTTGCGATTTTGAAAAAATCGATTTTTTTGAAGTGTAAGTATTTGAGAATATGTCCTGAAAATTTCAAGTCGATCCGAACAAAATTGACTGAGATATGAGCGTTGAAAGAGAAGAATCCGTGAACTGAAGAACTGAAATTGAAACTTTAAACGCGTTTTTCTCAAAATGGCATTTCTGAAGTCGGTGACCAAGATTACTCGAACACTAATGAACCGATCTTCTTGAAATTTTGCAGGCTTATTTAATACATAAAAATGTAGTCTTTAATCGTTCGATTTTTTTTCGAAAAAAAAAATGGCCGTTTTATAGCCAAAAAACGGCCGTTTTTTTTCGTTAAAATCGAACCATTAACTTTGACCGTCCGCCATTTTGTGAAAAATGAATATTTTTTAAAATCCTTCGATTAAAGACTAGTTTATACTTATATTTGACTAAATCCATCCGCATTTTTTTTTCAGATGATCCACTTCGCCGCAATGTTGGTCACCGCAAACCGTGTATATAAAAACATTATTTCATTGACGGCCATTTGCCACTAAACAATGTAATATTTTTCAATAAAAAAATTACTGAAAGTTCTTCGAGATGTGTTCTTTAAGATGGTATATCGATCGATTAAAAAAGTTTTGTAGTTTTCTTTAAAAAAATTCATGAAAAAGGCCTTTTTTGCGCTACAAGTGGGGGTAACGCCTTAACAAGGAACGACACTTAAGGTTGTCTAAAAATATTAGGGTGACTAGATTTGAATACAAAATTAACCAGTCGTAGTGAGGGTTTAGGTGAGGAAAAAATTTGCTGATTTTCATGATTTTTTTTGAGAGAGAGATAGAGAGGGAGGCGTAGAGAAGAATCGCCTTCGCCAACAACGTCGACCTCACCTTCTCGACGTTGGTCCAAAAAGTCTTGATTTCCTTGGCCATGAAGCCGGCGATTTTCTTCAGCCTGAGCTCGTGGGACTTCTCAGCTTTTTGCGCCTGTATCGCTTTCTCCTGAAAGTGCTTCTGCACCATTCTCGCGCACTTCTTAGCGGCGGCTTTCTTCCACTTTCTCTCCTGGGCAAAATCGGCGGCGAGCCATACCATCTCCTCGAGCAAGTAATCCCAGTGTGCCTTAGTCCTGACGGGCTCTTGCACCTTCGGCAAACGTCTGTCCGACCAGAGTCCGTCGCGCTGCAACTCGGCAATTCGTTGCATAACGTACGCCTCCTGCTTGGCTTTCTCCACGATTTGATCCTGATTGTTCTGATGATGCTCGATCGACGTGGCGACGTTGTTCGTGCCGGTGGACGACAATTTCACGAGTTTGACGACCGGCTGAGGCGACGAGGCCGCCCCTGTCGACGAAACCGTCGCGCAGACGCTCGTCGACGCCGTCGTCATCGTCGTCGTCGTCGTCGTCGTTGCGATCGCCGTTGACGGTGCAACGTCATTTTTAACGCACGCCGTTGCACCGATTGCCGTCGATTGCGCTACACTCGGACAATCGACACCCGTTACTGCACTCGACGACGTGCTTCCTGTCGTCGTCGTAGTCGTCGCGGTCGTCGGTGTCGTCGTCGACGTCGTCATGAACGTCGCAGACGCGAACGACGCCGTTGACGCTATTGTCGTTGTCGTTGACGTTCCCTGAGATTTTGGCGGTTCGGGTGTTATCGGAGTTCCACCTGGAAATTCAACGAACACGAAAAATGCGTCAGTTTGCTGAGCCAGAACAATACGGGGTAGTCTTCCTTCGATAAGGGACAACACTGCGGCGAGAAAAAAATCGATTTCTCTCTCTCTCTCTCTCAAAGTATACGTATTCAAGAATATGCAAAAAAAAATGTTCAAGTTGAAATAACGCAGTAGCTATCGTTGTACGTAGACGTTTTCTTAATTCAGGATTTTTGAAGCCAATGAAAGGGAATGAATATTACGCAAAAATTAGTTCTTTTTAATACACGCCATTTTGCGGAGTTTTAATTTCTCGAAAGCCGGCTACGTACAGCGAGAACTACATTTATGTAGATTATAAAACTTTTTTATTTTTCAGACCAACCATTGTCACGTCCTCGGTCCGGCCGTTGGACCACATTTTTTATACGTACGCTCTATTATACCTGAGTAACATTTATTTCGTATTTTTTAAATAAAAATTTACACGAAATCAATTCAATGGAGGCTTAATAACGTAGTTTTTTTCCAATCCCAAATAAATAATCTAGTAGGCAAAAAAATGGGAAGAAACGACCTCACATTGTTGTCCTCCCTTAAGGCCTCAGGCCACAGTAACGGGTATAAAATCATGTGCGGATTTAACAATTTGTTTTTCGCATGAAAAAGTGATTCACTCATAAAATTAATTCCACATGTATTTAGTATGAATATCAAGCTGTTAGGAAATATATATATATATTTTCGATGTACAAAATGGCCGACTATTCGAAACTTCTCATTTTAATGCATTCTTTGGCATTCCTTCTACGAGTCCGGCAACGGAGTGACAAAAACTTTCGAGAATAAGCCTAAACAAGACGTACATTGGGTCAGCAAATGCAAGTCCTGTACATCCGGATAAGCCGAAATTTTACATGGTAAATTTATATCGGTCTGCGCAAGCTTGGAAGTTTTAAAAACGATTTTTTTTATTGCGTAATTTGGCCTAAGGTTTTGACTTTCGTTTGCACCGAAGATTATGTAAAGGTTTGCAATATTGATCGAATTATCGCAACTTTTGTGGAGGGACTTACCCTTTTTTCACTACGACGTTGAAGTTTGCATCGTTGGAACGCAACTAAGTTTTTTCTTCGCCTTCATCATTATCCAAAATCCTTTTTTGCAAATCCAAGTAGTAAATTTCTATTAAGAATTAGGAAGATCGTTTGAGCGCGACTTTAACGGCCCTAATCGGCAAAAATCTTAACGATAGAAGAAGTATTAATTTACGTTGCACTCCAACGATGCAAACTTCGACATAATTTTTTTTCCCTTTTTTTCAAACGCTAAGTAAGCCGTATCTCAAAATCAATCCGTCCGATTGACTTTAAATTCAGACAGAGCACTATATTCAGGCCAACACGATTTTAGTAACAAATGATTAAAGTGATTTATTTTTCGTCGAAAATTGAACTTCTTTTTAGCTCGGACGGACCATTTGTTATTAACATAAAGTTATTCGCCTACAAAAAACAACAAAAAGTTTGTTTTTTTTTTCATCGTAAATTTAACTTTTTCAATTCGGACCGACCATTTGTTAATAACGATTGATCAAAGTTGTTTTTGTTCGTCGAAAATCGAACTTTGCTTGCAGCTTGCAATTTCCGTAATTTTCAAAATTCCAAAAAAGTATCCGTTCGTACGAAAGTTTCATCGTTATAATAAAAGTACGTTTTATTTTTCATTTCAGACGAGCCTATAGTTGCCAGAAGCACCAATTGGCCATGCAGCAAAAGTGGCATTTTCTTTTAATACTAATAACTCCATTGTTCATCAATATATTCCAATTTTTTTTAACTCGAGCTTGACAAACCTACGCATCAATTGTGTATAAAATGCCTCGACCTCGACCAATGTTCTCATCAGACAAAATATTAAAAATCCACTGTTCTTTTGGCCTCAAGATTACGCAGACCCGTTAGAAAAATACTGAGATTCCACAAAACGACTACGAAATATAAACGGACACGACAATTAAAAATATGAGAGATTCATGCTCGTCGAGAGCACAAATAAAAATAGTTCTCGACCAAAGTTTACTTCCTATTACATATATATTCGAAAATTCTTTCTACACTGTCACGAGATCATCCTTAGGCCCCGAAAGTGGCGTTCTCTTCGGGGTCTTACACATGCTCGGATTTTTACTATGCCCACGCGATGCTAGGCCAATCAGGTGACGGAGGGCGCCTGATCGGCGGAATTTTTATCGCGTGGGCTCGTTTTCGCGACACCGTCGACGGAAAGTGCACTTTTTACTCGTGCGCGTATATCGATACACATACATACACAATATATATATATATATATATATATATAAATTTTATGACCAAAGTCGAGGCGGAAAAAAAAATTAACATGCATCATGACAAACAAACGCAGCCGCTATGGCAAGGTGCACACAACGTTGGACTGCGTCTTCGACGAATCATTCGACAAATATAGCATCCCTGGAGCTATTATTTGCGGAGAAGATACGGGAGAGAGCAAGATATGCGGAGGGGAAAGTTTGAGGGAGAAAAAAAACACGGCACCGTGAAGGCGAGATTAAATTATCGTACGACAGCGACTGACTGAGACAGTTTCGAAAAAGAAGCGAAAATTGAATATATATAGACACGTTAAGTGGAAAATGAAAATAATGGAATATTTGATTGGAATAGAGCACGTTGGATGTGTCGTTGCGCGGAAAACGCTTTTTTTTTCTCTCTCAAAACGACAAGTGAATTTATATCCTTGCGAGCTACACCTGTGAAATTTTTGAACGTATCGATTTTTTGTTTTCGACGGATTCTCAAAATAAAACATTTGAAAAATATTCTGTGAAAACTTCGGGCGATATTGAGGGAGTTATGAGCGTTGATGGGTAGGCTCCGCGCGCTCAACTTTAAACGCGTTTTGCTCAAAATTAATTTCACAATCGGGAGACACGATGGGGCCGGGTTGAAATTCCGAACTTTGAGTGATCGGAACGCTCAAAACTCCGAAAGAATTTTACCCCAAGGACGAAAACTCCGAAAATCTGAACAGAGTCCAAATAATTTGGCTATGGAAGTTTTAAAAGTTTCAATATTTTCGATATAGCGACAAATAATTTCAGGGATTTTTATTATTATTGAGAACTGATTTTACGTCAATTGTGAAATTTGCCTAGACAATGTTATACGTTCTTCGTAGACTTTCGCCGGCACGATCTTTACGATACTTGTAAATTCGGAACATTAAAATTGGGAATTTTGAACCGTCGGAGCACTCAAATTTCGGAATTTCAACCCGGCCCCACCACGATATCTCGAAAATCACTCCACCGATCAACCAAATTCTACAAGCTTCTCTTACATATCGGAAAGCAGTGCTAGAACGAGGGAATTTCTTTTCTTCGGTGCATAATTTTTTTAAGGGAGCTTTCCAGTGTGAAATTTTCAAAAAATCGATTTTTTTTTTTTGCTTTATCGAATAGTATACACTCTTCCGAATATTCCCTGAAATTTTCATGCCAAAATTCAGATTATTTCGGTTACTGTACAGCATTTCTTGGAAGAAGGCAACGGAGCGCTACAGCTACAGCGAAACTTTGAACGCGTTTTTCTCGAAACAGCATTTTTCAAAACGGTGTCCAACTTGGAGGGCAGAGTTTTAAAGCTATCGAGTTGAATTTTTTACACAATATTCTTAACGTCATTGTTTATCGTGCTATGGAAGCTTTTTTTTTTGACATCTTCCTATTTTTTTGTAAAAAAAAACTGCCAAAAAAATGCTAAAATCGATACTTTTTGTTCAAACCCGCGCCATTTTTGCAAAAAAAAAAGCCTCCATAGCACGAAAGCCAATTATATACCGATCAATAATCTTTTTGTGTTTTTTGTTTCAGATCAAAATTGTGACCCCCAACGTGGACACCACATCCAAGTGCATTTTCTGCAACAATTGTTTCATCATTTTTATAGATATTAATTAATAAATAAATCGATCTTTAAAAAATTGTTTTGTATTCTTCAATACCCAATTAATATACAAAAAAAAACCAGACCGATTAGATTATTTTTTCTTTAAAACAAAAAAAAATCGCGAAAAACAGCGATTTTTCGGGCTGTCACACTGGAAAGCTTCCTTAAATGCATTTCGCAAGTGTATTTATTAAGTGTGATAACTTTTATATCAATATCTGTAACATAAGCCTATCAAAAATTCAGGAAAATAGCCTTTTTTAGCATCCAAAGTGACAAGACCTCTTAATGCATTAAAAAAAATTAAAACCTTCACACTTTTTCCAGAAAAAAATCCTCTTTTCTCAGACCACCAGCAAGTAGCCCGTTGAAATTATTATACAGCCCGACAATACAATCTTTCGTTTATCAAGAGAAGCATCATTTCGTCATTTGCATCAACGATGCAAACTTCGATGCCATTGAGAAGAAAAAACGCGTCTCGGTCGCAATGACACACCCCGTGTGTTCACCGAAGGGACCGACTTTAGTGACCCGACCTGTGTGTATACATACCTACTACACCCTAATACACAGAACTAAATCATTCAAAGTCGCAACAAAAAATGCCGCACTCAAAGAATATTTTTACACAGCCTAATGAATGTACAATTAACGAAGAGAAAAGTGCAAATGAGCAATGACAATTAGAAGTAGACACCGAACGACCTCCTACGGTAATCACCTATAACGATCGTGGGTGCTATAGCAGAGGTGGGTGAGGGATGAGCAGTGGTGGTTGTGGTGGTGACGGTGACTTGTGACGGCGTTTGTATCGTCGCTCGAATGGCAAATACCATTCCGTGACGACCACCCTGAGGTCTACCCGGTATTTGTCCTATTTCGCAGAACGGGCCAGACACACATCAATTTCAACGGCATACTTCAACAGGATATTTTACTCTATGTAAGAAAAATACTAAGAGTGTATAAATAAGATAATTTTCGCAACACGCAATGGAATAACGTTGATTTCGGTTGATAAAAACACAAAATAAATTTATAAAAATGCATAACTTTGCCCTTTAATTATATATTTTATGAGAAATTAGCATCTACAGAATAAGTCTATAACCTCGTATGCATTTTTTTAAGTACATTGAAAACATTCATAAATCGTCATTTGACTCGACTGGACGGCTCCAACCTCCTTGAATTATATCGTTAGTTTTTTAAGGACTCTAGCTCTAGCCGCTTGAAGGAAAAGGGTCGAAGGGCCGCTCCCTAGAAAACCGCTTCACCTCACCTGTTGGAAAAATGTACGAGAACGTATGGGCACTTGTACATTTACTACCGGCAGGGGGTAGACGGAGGCGCCCTTTACGTGTAGCATATATACAGGGTGACAATTATAAGGTGGCCATGGGGTTTTTTAAGGGCATGGACATTCCGCGTTCGAGAATATAATATGGCATTTGATGGTTTTTCAAGTTCTCTTCGAAAAAAAATTAGCGTATTTTCGTGACGAGTAGCATTCGTCAAAATTAAAGTTCAGAAATTAAATCAAAGTTCCGTTCTGAGCTTACGAGGGGACGGCCCTCGTGCTTATAGTGTGGGTAGGTAGCAACCAAACTCCAAAATTGTAGGTGCCAACGCGGCTTCGTTTTCGAGAAATCGCCGGTCGAAGTTGGGAGCCCGCTCACGTACCGTAGAGTTTGTGCATGAACACAACGAGGCGAGGATCCCAGCGGCAAACGAGTAAGTCTCCCGTTCGGGCCCCGTCTATGCTATTTTTTCCCCCGAAATTATCGTAGAAGTTTATAACTTATGATTAAAGAATTGCAAGAAATAAATTTAAAAATGTAAATATGGGAAAAAATTTAAAAAATATCAATGTTTTGATTGTTTTTACGATTATCACCTGTCAGAGTGTACTCGTGAATATTAGTAGTAGTAGAGTTTATTCCGAGTATGCCCTTTTTGAGGGTGTTTACATGAGTGCCCTTCCCCTTTACTATTACTCGTGAAAAAAAACATTGCTTGAAGGAATTTTTAATTAATATAACAGATTTGGAATTCCTATTGGTAATTTGTAGAAATATTCCCTGCTCCATCGAAAGACGAAAAAATTGAAACAATATCGAATGCAAAAAAAAAATTAAAATACGGCTAATTTAATTTAAAAAAAAATTTAATTCGGAGATTTGAAAAAAATTGACATTTCAATCAATAAAGGCGCGTGAAATTTGTTTTTTTTTTAAATTTTTTGCAATTTTTTAATCATAACTTATAAATTTCAATAATTTGAAGAAAAGAAATGAAAAAAAAAATAGCATAGACGGGACTCGAACCAGAGCCGTCCGGACGCGAAGTGGGAGCCCGTAACTCGATGCACCTCCCGAACGAAGTTAGCCGAACGAAGCTGACATTTCGAATACAAAGCAGCGGTCTTAAAAAAACTTTTTTTCAAATTAAATTCAATTTCGTTGATTCACTTTAAAGTTTTTCAGCAGTGCTTCGTATTCGGAATTTAATTATCTTTATTCTGCTGCACTCAAAATAAAATTCTGATTTTCATTCCAGCACGCTCAATGCTCTTTTTCGAATCGAGTGCCACGAATCGCATTTAAAAAAAATTGAAATTGTAGTTTTCATTTTTTATTTGAACGTCATGAATGCCATTGTCTAATTGAAATTTACATTAAGAAATTAGACGCGACGTCCATTTTGAATGCAAATGAAAAAAATTACTTTCGTGGTATTTAATTAAAAACGGGAATTCCAATTTCATTTCAAAAATGCGATTTTTGACATTCAATTCAACAATGGAAAATACAATTTAAATTCAATGGGAAGTTTAATTTGCTCTTCTAATTTGTACAATTTTCCTTCACACTTTCACAATTTTTTTAATTTCAAGTTTAATTTAAAAACTGGGGTTGGCATTCAATTAAAAATCCGAAATTTAATGTCAGATCAATGGGAATGTGCATTTCTGTGACAGATTTTTACAATAAAAAACACAATTCCTCAAGTCTGCATTTCATTTTTGTAATTGCTCAACTTTTATCAATTTTTTAAATTGCAATTTCAATTTTAAAAAATGTCATTCTTGGCATTTAATTCAAAGACAAAAAATAGAATTTCAAATCAATGGGAATTTAAATTATCCCCCTTTTTCATTCAATTTTTTTAAATTTCCAATTAAAAAATAAGATTCCATGAGATTGGATAAAAAAAAATTGGAAATAAATATTGGACATAGCCACAAAAAAACCTCAAGGCAATCGGTTCATTGGTTTTCGAGAAATTTTGGGTACCGATTTTTTTTACACCGCTCCAAGGGTCGTACAATATCCTTGTATATTTTTGATATTTTTAAATAAAGAAAATTAAACATATTTCTCAATGCATATACTTTTAGATAATTAAAACCTCAATCCGAAATTTCAAATAGTTATCCTTGAAAAAATTCACAAGAATGATCTTTTTTTCCGGCTCCTAGGTGTGTATCTCCCGTTAAGGGGTTACCCCCACTTGCGATTTTGAAAAAATCGATTTTTTTAATTGCATTTTTTTGAAGTATACGTATCTAAGAATATGTCCCGAAAATTTCAAGTCGATCCGAACAAAATTGACTGAGATATGAGCGTTGAAAGAGAAGAATCCGTGAATTGAAGAACTGAAATTGAAACTTTAAACGCGTTTTTCTCAAAATGTCATTTCTGAAGTCGGTGACCAAGATTACTCGAACACTAATGAACCGATCTTCTTGAAATTTTGCAGGCTTATTTAATACATAAAAATGTAGTCTTTAATCGTTCGATTTTTTTTCGAAAAAAATGGCCGTTTTATAGCCAAAAAACGGCCGTTTTTTTCGTTAAAATCGAACCATTAACTTTGACTATCCGCCATTTTGTGAAAAATGAATATTTTTTAAAATCCTTCGATTAAAGACTAGTTTATACTTATATTTGACTAAATCCATCCGCATTTTTTTTTTCAGATGATCCACTTCGCCGCAATGTTGGTCACCGCAAACCGTGTATATAAAAACATTATTTCATTGACGGCCATTTGCCACTAAACAATGTAATATTTTTCAATAAAAAAATGACTGAAAGTTCTTCAAGATGTGTTCTTTAAGATGGTATATTGATCGATTAAAAAAGTTTTGTAGTTTTCTTTAAAAAAATTCATGAAAAAGGATTTTTTTTGCGCTACAAGTGGGGGTAACGCGTTAAAAAAATTGCGCCCTTTTACTTTCAGCTCACCCGACGTATACAATTCCCATCGAAGTTTCGGCAAAATGTCACAATCGATTAAAAGCCGAAAGGCCGAACTGCCTCGTGTGTAAAATTCCGGGGAGGCCAAGTAGTCTGTGAGACATCGCGATGGATGAAAAACGTCAAAAGTACAATAGGAGTAATATACCTTGCTGGCTGAGTTGTGCAACGGCGGCAGGCAGAGTAGTGGAGACGGCAACGGGTGTGCCGCCGATCCCGGTAATTTTGACCTCGTTGCACTGGGCGACGGACGTCGCTAGGCTGAGATTAGCGGCGGCATTGACGACGTTTGGATTGGCGGGTACGAAGATGGTCGTCGTTGAGGAGGCGGCCGTGGTCGTCAGGACGATCTCATTGACGTTAGTAATCGTCATCGTCGTTGGCGTTGCCGTCGTCGTCGTCGTCGTCATCGTCGTCATTGATGATGGTGATGGTATCGTTGTCGTCAAGGTCGTCGACGTCGTCATCAATGGCACCGTAAGGTCCTCGTCGTCGTCCTCCGGGTCGAGTCTCTGCTGCCGCAAGAAGTGTAGATACTGGGCGGTGGGGGGTCGTCTCTTCCAGGTGTGAAAGTCCATCATGTTGCCGCCGGCGTGCAGGAAGAACAGCTCGGAGGCGTTCTCCGCGTATTTCTCGCGTATGGCGCGCATCCGCCTCATCTTGTGCTCCATGATGCGACGACGACTGTAGCTCGATGTCGTGGGGATGGTCGTGGTGGAGGCGGTCGTCGTCGCGCTCCCGGAACTCGAATCCATCGGGTCCGCACGGTCGGTGGTCTCGGTCAGGCGCAACTTTTTGCGCGCCGGCGATGGCGAGGTCGCGGTGCCGCCGACGCCGCCTCCTCCGCTTTGTCCCATCACCCCACTCATGATCGAGGCTTGGGACGACGTCGGCGTCACGAACACATTGCCAAGGGACGTTCTCACGAGCTTCGGCGAGGTCGCCAGCACCATCTTCGTCTGACGACTCGGCGACGAGAGCGGCGAACCACTCGACGACGCGACACCTATCACACGCGATGACGTACCTCCGCTACCGATGTTCACGATACGCGGGTAACCAACCTGCTGGAGACCGCCCGCGCTCGAGGCACCGCCGCTCGACAGTACCTACGCATTTTTCACGTCGTGAGAACCATTTTATTTGCGGGGGCATTCTTGTTTATTCCGAATGATCGTGTTCGAACGCAGCGAATGGTTTTTATTATATTTTTAACGTATATAAATAATTTTTAAGGATGTTGAGCCGCTGTGAAACATGTTAATGTTAATTGTTCGATAAATAGCTTCTTAAGGCGGGATTCTACTTTGAAACTTTGAAAAGGCTAAATTGGATGAAAACACCCACCTGGAACACGTCGAAGGCATATTCTATGGCCCAGGCATCGCTGATTGAGGGTAAGATAATTTTTTCTACGATTTATCACTCACCAAAACTTTAAACGCGTTTTTCTCGAAACGACATTTTCAAGTACCGTGGTCGTGATAACTCAAAAAGTACTCAACCGATCCTTATGAAATTTGGAACACATATTCTATATGTGTGTACCAACCGACCTAACTACAATCAACTTAAAATTTTGATTAGAACTATTTTTTTATTGCAAAAAAAGACCCAAAAAAACGCATTTTTTTTTTCGTATTTTAGCCGCCATTTTGTTAATTTTGCACGTATATAAAATATTCTGGTTAGGTCGGTTCCTGAAGACATACTGAACATGAAACTATTTGATTTTTTTGTTTCAGACCATCCGTCGGGAAGATTTCACGACCACGGCAACGGTACCTGCTTTTCGAGGCGTTGGCTTTAAACATATTTTACGTGTACAAAAAATGAATAAAATACATTAAAATTTTTTTTTATGTACTTAAAGAGTGTATTTATTGAACAGTTTAAACCCCATATCGATATCTTTAATAGTATTCTCAGAAAAAATTCACGAAAATAGCGTTTTTTTCATGGTTTCAAAGTAGAATCCCGCCTTAATCGTCATGAAATTTTTACACGACCTCCTGAATACTTCATGTAAAAACATACCAAATTTTCAGAATTTTATTATCATTTGCGATTGGGGACTCAGCATCCTTAACCACGTTGAAAACGTGGCTAGAGGTTTGTTCTTCTATATTGTTCTTCTTATTGTTCTATATTGTTCTTTATACGCTAAAATAAAGGCTGTTTTCATGATTTTTTTAATAGGTTTATATTATAGATATTGATATAAAAGTTACACTTAAGGCCTTAGGCCACAGTAACGGGTATAAAATCATGTGCGAATTTAACAATTTTTTTTCGTATTAAAAAGTGATTCACTCATAAAATTAATTACACATCTATCTAGTATGAATATTAAGCTGTTAAAAAAGATATATTTTTTTCCGATGTACTGAATGGCCGACTACTCAATTGCATTTCGCAGAGAAGTACGTACGGAATTTCCGATTAATCGAAAACTTTTCATTTTATGAGCAGTTATAACGAAACTTTTCCCTGAAAATTCATTTCTCAAGTTCAAATATCTACAACTTTTGAATAAAACGATATTTTTTAAATTGCGTACGTACTTCTCTAGGTATTCTAATGTAGATTGGCGAGAATTTTTGTTTGTTGAAGGTAAAAAATTGTGGATGCTAAATGACACGCCGCAGAGCGCCTAAAAAAATATAAAAGAAAATATTAGTAGTCGGCCATTTTGTACATCGAAGAAAAAAGAAAAAATAATTCTAACAGCTTGATGTTCATACTAAATAGCGTAATTAATTATGAGTTTCAATTTCACTTTGTCATACAAAAAATATTGTTAAATTCGCACATGACTTTATACCAATTACTGTGATCTGATGCCTTAATAAATACACTTTCGAAATACGAGGTTCGTTCGAAAAATAAGGTGACTTCAAATTTCGCGGGCGACTTAGTCGATTTTCGATTTTCTTTTGCTATGTTGGTACACATGTCCCCATATGTTGACATTATCGGCCATTTTGCATATATAGTTTTTTTTCGACAGATACAAAGGTTGGACGTGTTTTGGTGTGCTTGGCGATCTCTTGTTATCGATTAGTGGCAAAACAATTCATGGCTTATGCACTACGATAATGCACCTGGTCACACATCGTTGCTTGCTCGTGATTTTTTGGCCAATAACAACACCGTAATCATGCCTCAGCCACCGTATTCACTGGACTTGGCCCCCTGCGACTTTTTTCCGTTCCCAAAACTGAAAAGTCCCATGAAAGAACGGTTGCCACGATTGAGGAGATAAAGATCGCATCGCTGGGAGAGCTGACGGCCATACCGAAAAGCGAATATCAGAAGTGCTTCGAGGAATGGAAAAAGCGCTGGGACAAGTGTATTATATCTGAGGGGGATTACTTTGAAACGGATAAAGTAGATACTGATAAATAAATATTTTTCGGGAAAAATAAAAAGTCACCTTACTTTTTTAACAAACCTCGTACACACATTTTTTTGCTAAGTATTTATGTAACCCAAACAAACTTTAAACGCGTTTTTCTCGAAACGTTTTTCCGACGGCTTGTTCATAAAATCTTCGAAATTACTGAACCAATCGTTATGAAATTTAAACCACATATAGCTATAGCGCATATCAAGGATTTTTTTTATTTTGACACTTACTTTTTCCCCCCGAAAATGGCGAAAAACACGTTTTTTTTTTCGAAAAATGTCCGCCATTTAGTTATTTTAGGATATATAAAAAATCGTACGATATGCGCTATGGTCATTACCATACGAATCTAAAACCGTTTGATTTTTGTTTCGGATGATCCGTGTCGGAGATTTCATCAACAGCACAGACCTACAATTTTTTGAGGACATTTTTTAACTACCATTTTCGTCTATAAATAGTGACAAAGAAAAATAAAAATATGTTTTTATGTATTTTGAAAGTGTATTTATAAGAGCAACAACTTTTATATCAATATCTATAATATAAACCTATCAAAAAAATAATCATGAAAATAGCCTTTTTTGTGTCTAACCTATTTGCTTTTCGTCATTTGTTCCTCCGCTCCATCTGTTTCTCCTCCCTCTTCCTTTTTCTGCAGACTATTTCCTCCCTCTATTTCCCTAAAGTACTCGCATATCCCTTTTTGTATTTTGCGGCCCAGCATATTTATAAATTCCCCCTTTATCGCCAAACCGTATATTCGTCCCATCCACTCCTCCGCTTTCTTTCTTCCTTTCTCTGTAACTAGCTTCCTGCCTTTTCCACAGATTAACAGATGCTCCAACGTCTCGTATTCTTCTTTACATACCCTGCACATCCGTTTTCTCCTCCCTCTCTTTCCCCCGCCCTTACTGTGTTGCCACGACTTAACCTCGATGAGGCAAGATTATATTTTATTACAGATTTACATTCCGGATCTATGAGTGATCAGGTTACGAAAATGGTGGGGCGATTTTTGGACAAAACATCTTGCAAGAATAATTGAAGCGATTGGAAAAGAAATAAAAATTCTTGTTCCAGTCCAGCAAGCCGATGAAAATAAACATTTTTCGATCGCTTCAAGAGCTTCCAATTTTAATAATGCGATTTTTTGTTTGCCGTAATTTTACAGACTGGGAACTTAACTTCATTTTGCAACGGAGACTTTGTGAAAATGCAAAATATTGACCGACTAACGACAATTTTACATTTTGCTTTTGCCTCGTCCTCGAAACTATGTTTTACGAAACGGTGTAAGTCGTATCTCAAAATCTATTCGTCCGATTCCATTTAAATTCGTACGGAGCACAGGTTATAACATTATCTATCCTATGACCGGGTGATTTTAGTCAATTGTTCCACGTTGATATTTGTTGTTGATTTTCACCGAAAATCGACCCTGTATTTTTTTTCAATTCAATGCAAAATGCAGTCATTTTTTTTCCCGGAAAGTTCAATCCTTTTGTCTCAAAGTGTACCGCTTCATCGATTTTCAACACTTTTCACTTTTTCTTGCTTCATGTTCTGCGTATGAGTGTTAGTGAAAGAAAAGATCTTCGTTTTCCCCACATTGATCCCAATGCTACGTGTCACGCGATCTGACATCCTCCGCGACTTGTTTAGAAGACCGAGTCGTACCACTGCCATTTTTAAAGATTAAAAACCGTGCAACACCCAAAGGTAGTTTCGAAAATGGTGAATAAAGCTTTACTTTTAAATGAAAATCATGAAAATCAGCAATGCTTTCACTCGAAGTCACGCGCGTTGTCCGTGCGGCGGTCTTTACCTGAGTGAGGCCAGGAACTTGGGAAGTGATGACGAACTGTTGTCCGCCCCCGGTAGTGAGCACATTGAGGCCCTGGGCAGAAGCGAGTACTTGCTGGAGACTGACCGTTTGCTGAGTCGCGCCCTGGTTGCTCGTCCCATTGTTACCTCCACCCCCCGCGAGGGGCGGCAAGTTTGGCGCACCCTGTTTATCGCTCATTACACATGATACTGCAACAACAGAAAACGAAAACTCGGTGACGGCTGAGTCTAGCACTCGGCTCAAGACGGCGGCCGGTTTCCGTGGAGGATTTTCGAATTTTCTGTGCCCTCGCACGAGTAGGGCGCACCAACGCGGTAGGAAAGAGTATGGACCGTGTGTATGGGGAGGTGGAAAATGAATATTCAAACGTAGTAACGTATCACACAAAGTTTAATGCAAAAAGTAGCTCGGGGGAGAAACGTTCTTCCCGTTCTTTGTTACTGCACTTTGCGACCGCTGAATATAGCTGGAAAATATTTTCGCATCTATTGAATTCTGCACTGAGACAATTTGTGAGATTCGGAGATGGAACGGACAGAAATATGCGCGGAAGCGTAGAATTAAAATGATTGATTTAAATCTGCGACAAGTGGTAGATAATAAAAAATGCAAACAAAACAATGTCAAGGTTAAGGGTGAATCACGAAACGCGAATTGTTTTTTGGTCATTACAATTTTGATTGGGATTATTTGGGTTATAACTCTTTTTCTTGTCCCTTTTTTTGTCATTTTAATTTTGTACCGCACAATTTCGTTTGACTTTGCTTGGGCCTGGACACTTTTTTCCGCATCTGTTTCATCGTTCCAATTTTTTATCTGGGTATCTGCGTTTGTTTGGGTCAAGTTGTTTATTTTAATCCTTCGTTTTTTGCGATTACAACATTTTTTGGGTTTGTTGAGTCGGGACACGTTTTTACCGAATTCTTTTTTTGTCATGACAATTTGGCTTGCGCAATGAAACTTCTTTTTCGTTTTCTCATAGCAATTTGTACCGTAGAATTTTGTTTGGGTCAAGACACTTGGTTTTTAAATTCTTTCTTTGCCACCACAATTTTGTTTGCGTTTATTTGGGTCAAGACACTCGTTTTTTCTTCTTTCTATCACAATTTTGTCGGGGTTGGTTCGAGTCAAGACACTTTTTTTATTTCCCTTTTTTGTTGCACAATTTTGGTTCGGCTTGTTTCGGTCGGAGCACTTTTTTCATTCATTACAATTTTGTATTTTTTTGATAAAAGAAAAAAAAACGAAATAGAAACGAGGAATAGGAAAAACTGAACGAATTAATACGCACGAGGAAAAAAAAACTCGTCTCAAAGTACAGTTTTTTGTTCGCTATGGCACGTGAATAAAAAAGTAAATAAAAAGTCTCCCGGCACGATGGATTTCTCGAGGGGGGGGGAAGCTTTTATTTTTCGTGAAATTCGAGAAGAGCCCTAAAGGAACGGAAGGTCGCGAAAGCCGGAACTGGAAAAAAAGTGTACCAATTTCGCTCTCTCGAACTTAAAAAAAAAAAAACGGTGAATTTAGTCAGTGCAAGACCGCGCCAATGTCACGATTTTGTATTTCGAGAATTAAAAAAACCGTTCGGTAAAGAGGGACTACACAAAAATGACGAAAAAAAAGCAGGGTGAGGCTGTCGAACGCGAGGACTAACCGCAGGGCGTCCGTCTCCGGCTCGAATGCTAAAATATTTCGCACCGCTACCCCGCCCGCCCCGCCACCCGCTCGCCCGTCGGCAGCGAAGTACACAAATGTCTCCGCGGATGCCCGACACTCGCGCCCGATCGACGGAAATTCACGTTCACAGGTAAAATTCACGAGAAAAGCCGAGGAATTTGAAAAAAAAAAAAAAAGAAGAAAAAAAAACGAAGGAAAAAAGTTTGAAGACTCCGAGGTGAGGCACGACACGGAGGAACGGCGATATACAAAGGAAACTCGGCGGCGGCCATATTGGCGTTGGTCTCGATGCACGAGCTCGTGTACTCACCCGCCGATGTAATCACAAAATTTCGCGTCGTAGAGCCGCCATCCGGGCAAATCGAGTTGACAGTGATGTTAAGCGTGCTTTTATCCTCAATTAGTTATCTCACGTAATATTACGGTTGTGAGATATATCTAGTACTTTACGGTACATATTTTACGTTTTGTTGTATGTCTTCCTTCTTTTTTTTTGGCTTTTTGCCTTTTCTCTCGTTTCCGTGCGCTTACTACGAGGCAGAGTCTCGCGGAGAGATAGGGCTTTCTCAAGGACGCGCTCGACGCGGCGGCACATACGCTCATCTAAAACATGGCGACCGTCTCTCGCACCGCACCAAATTTCACAAACGAGAACCCCGCAGCGAGAGCCCAGCGCCCCCCTCCCTCCGCGGCGCCAACCGAGTCATCGCGTCTCCCTCGCGGCCGCGCGTACTCGGCGCTCCGTCTCTCTCCCTCCCGAGCGCGAGGGCTTCGCCTGGCCGCGGTCCCGGGCTTCGCCGACGCCGATTGGCCGCGCGACAGCCCGAGAGCTACGGCAACGTGGCACGAGCCGCGCCGTCTCATTGGACCCCGCGTCGATGTCGCGGCGGCCCGCATTTCCGGTACGACGCGAGTCAAGTCGGAGATTCATCGCTTGCCGCTCAGTTGGCAATACCGAAACATCGTTAGGCTGGCAATGGCGTCAATTGAATTTTTCGATGCGCGGACAGTTTCGAAAGCAAACGGGGGCTGGGCGTTTTTGTGGATTTATTGGTTTTGAGTTTTGTTTGGGGAAAACGTTGCGTTCGTGTTTCGCAGGCCTGGCTAGTATTTCGTGAAAATCACGTGATATTTGATAAAATCATTAGGGTTACGATTCAACTACGAAAAGGTTGGATTGGATATTGATATTCTCGTGGTAAATCTGCGATCGTAACTACTCGAGCGCTAGAAAATCCCTACATCACGATCAAGCTACAAAAGTTCCTAGGCCCGCCATACACGGGCGATGGCATACATTTTCAATTTCCGGTTAAGAATAAAGTGCTATCAATTTTTTTCGAAGTGTAAATGCAATCGCGAATTCCCTAGACACAAAGTCTCTCGACAGCACAAATAGCTAATTTCCCGTAAAAAAATACAGCAATATTTTTTCTCAAAAATGAAACGAAGTTGTGAATTCTCTAGACCCAAAGTCCCTAGACAGACAAAACAAGCGCGACAGCACAAATCATTAAAATTTCGGTGAAAAAATGCTATATTTTGTCGCTAATTCCCTAGATCCAACGTCCCTAGACAGTCGGGACAAGCGCTGCAGCACAAAACATAAGACCGCCCTTCAGCAAAAACAGTTATAATTTTTTGCATTTAGGCAAACGTAATCGCGAATTTTCTAGACACAAAGTCCCGAGACAGCCGGAACAGATTATCAAATTTTCCGTGAAAATAAGGGGCTGCAATTTTTCGTAAATTACGCAAAACAAACCCGTAGTGAAAAATTCCCCAGACATTTGGATTTATCGCGGAGATACAGATGGGTAAATCAATTTGACGAAATGTCAAGAGTGAAACCTGAATTTTTACTCCAATATGAAAATCCCGTAACCCCTTGATCACAACTCTTTGAACAAACTAAAACCGCGATATGTATCGTCGACAAATTTACCAAAAATGTATAGCCATTGTTAGAGAATCGGATAAGTATTAAAAAAAAAAACGAATGCTGTAGTTTTTCGTTGCAAACGGAGCCTTCTCACGCCTCGCGTTGCACAGTTATCCGAATCCAAAATTTACAAAAGTACGACCGATCAATCGGGATTCAAACTCGCAGCGAGTGTTCCCGATAACACGAGCGAAACATTAAGCACTGTATGGATATCATTGCGACGCGAATCTTCGCAACGGCGTGAATCGAAAAACGTGCGCGGTGCACGTGGCCGGCGTCCGCCCTAACCTAAAAATCCGCCGCCCGCGTGATTCGCGTTGGATCCAAAACGGCGAAAAAAAAATTCAGCCCGCAATTTTTCCAAATAAACGAAAATAGAGTAAATAAGAAAAAAAAACACGTGACTCACCTGAAAAATTGTCTTCAGTTTTGGCGATCTCTCGCGCGCGTTTTCACAGAACGCGCAAACCGTGAAGACAAAAGCGCCGAATGCGTGAGTGTGCATCGGAGCTCGGATCGGAAAAAAGACGAAAGCGCGTGCTAGCGAACGAAAGCGCGTAGTATCTTGGCGAGTGAAGGCGATACGAAGAAACAGCGCGGTCCCTCTGCGTAGCGCGATGATCTCGTCGTCTCACGCGGCCAGCACGAATCAGCCATCTTTGCTCTCGAATTATTCGAAAAGGGAGCTCGCGAGCTTCGAACGCGTGTGAAGAAAAAAAAAAGAAGAAAAATCGAGTCTAAAAAATTGGTATATCAGCGTGTCTTCGAAGTTTCAACGTCCGTTTTTTCTCTTTTACGCTCGAGACGACTCGTCGGACGAGGGCCTGCGGTGATCGAGCGAGAGTGGCGAACGTGCGAATGACGCAGTGGTCATTTCGAGACTCGCGAGACAAAGATACGCTTCTTTCAAAAGTCTCCCCAGCACATCCCTGTCGTCAATTTTTGAGCCACGTAGTCCTCCCTCCCAACTGATAAAACTTTTCATCGCCCTCTCTTTCCCCTTTTCTTTCGAATATATTCCCTACAAATGGGAGTGTAAAAAATCCGCGAAAAATTCGCTCGTTTCGCGCACCGCGACTGGACCGGAAGGCGCGAAAGATCGAGCACGTAAAAATTCGAAAAGGCGGGAAACGGTAAAAATGGCGCGATTGCACAAAAATATGCACGAGTCGTTGGACGACGAGACACTGCGGAAATTGCGAGCCGCGAACGTAATTACCATCGTCGATTTTTTGCAACAGGATGACGAAAAGTTGGAAAAGATCCTCAAGATCGAACACAAGGTATAATTTGCCATTGTGACTCACGCGTATCGATCCATCACTTTCGCTTGGTTTTTTTTTCTATTTTGGACTTTTTTTCGATACAGAAGGTCGAGGAAATGAAGGAGCAATTTTTTGGAATTTCTGGCGGCAAAGTTGAAAGTGGGAGGGAGCTGTTGGGTCTGGAGGAGAATATTATTTCTACAGGAATATCGAGGTCTGTCCGGAATTAAAGCAATTGAAAAAAGAAACTATCATTTATTAAGGTTTTGTATCAGGCTGAAAATTTCCATCATAAAAAATGGCATATCTCGATTATGGTTGGATTATTAACGATGCAATGATCGATGAATGTATTAAATGTAATATTTTGTAACGATACTGTAGGCTCTGTATGTTCGTTTTGGTGTGTTTGTTTAAGCCGGTCAATTTGGTCGCTAAAACCTTTGAAAGCGTTTTAAAAAAAAAATATATCCAGGATATGTTGGAATTTCAGTTTAACAAAAGTCCCGCAGTTTTCGAGATTTTGGGCCTTGCGTTACCCTGTTCGTTCAGCATAAAACGATGGAATTGTTTATGACAAGTAATGCGTTATTTCTTCTGCTTTTCTTCTGCAGTCTGGATGAGCTGCTGAACGGAGGTTTGCACTCGGGTGAATTGTACGAATTCTGCGGTTCGTCCTCCGCTGGCAAAACCCAGCTCTGTCACAGTCTGGCGGTAAACGTTCTTCTGGAAACTAACGGGATCGTTCGATACATCGACACGAAGAAGGACTTCTCGGGCACCAGAATTCAGACGATATTGGAAGTTGAAAATCGAAGCGACGAAGTAAGGAGAAATAGCTCAGTAAAGAAATCTCTTGCGCGCTCTCATAATTCTATATACAAACAAATACTATATACAAAACAAATTCTATATACAAACATAAACAAAACTGCCAAACTACATGACAAAATTGAACAAAATCAGCACAATTCAGGCGCATTTTCTCCGTGTGCAGAGCATCAACGAAATTAACCGTCTAATTGAATTAACTAATAAAAATACCTTGCGGATATCGACAGGAAACGGCCCGAGTGATGAGCCAGATACGAGTGACTCGAGTCACGAGTGTCCACGAGTTACTGAGCGTTCTGTACGACCTTGCGAGGACGAGCACCGAGCCGCCGAGGACCGGCAACGCCGATACGTCGGGCCCTACGAAGCTCGTGATAATCGATTCGCTGCCCTCGTTGATACTCACGGGCTCGGAAAATCCCGACGCTCGTCGCAGTCTCGATCACGTCGCCGGTCTTTTGAAATATTTGGCGCACAATTTCCGCGCTCCCGTGATAACGACCAATCTCGTTACCAAGTGGCGGGACATCGATGGCTTCGTCGCACCCCTGACGGGCAATCCCGTCGTTGTGAAGCCGAATCTCGGTAGATTTTGGCTCCGCGTGCCTAACACGAGGCTTCGCATCGACAAGATGACGGACGACGAGAGGAGAAAGATATCCGTCTGGAAGAGTTTCCGGTCGCGGCTCGGCGACAGTTGCCTCGTCGAGCTCAGCGATGCTGGATTCACTTGACGCATTCGACACCCTCATGCTCATCGGCAATCGTTATTTTCATCGATCATAGTAATCAGCCAAACTCAAAAAGTATCCTTATGTATGATAAATACGTTCGATGTGTTTACATATTTGTATAGCATTACTATTATCATTACTATCTTATATTATTATTATTTGTATAGCAATATATATGATTATTATTACGATACATTTACTTCGTTATTGTTATAACTAAGTTTGAAAATTAGAGAGTCAGTTCCCGCAAGGGAATTTTTTATTTTCTTTTTCAAACATTTTTGAGAAAAAGTATTGAATAATATAAATAAGATGGAAAATAATTAGAAAAAATGTATATATATATAGTAAAAATGTAGAAATAATAATTATAAAATTAAAATCGGATAAAAATAATCTTGGGCGAATCGTTAGTGAACAAACACAATCATACTAATAACAATAATAATAATAATGACAGGAATAGTACGAAAAAACAATTAAAGTAAAAGTCATTTGAATGGACTTCGTATCGAAATGAATTCGTCGCGACAAAACAAGGAAGTGAAAAATATTCCAGGCATTTTCTTCCGTGGCAAGAAAATTATCGTCAAGATATCAAACAAAGTAAATAGAATTGAAATGATAATAATTTTAACAAAGAATTGGAGTAAGCCTATAAAATCAAATAAGTATTGAAAGAAGTCACTTTAATCCGACAATGTGAAGAGAAAGCATTTTTAAACTGAAAACGTTACATTAAAAATTAATACTGAACAAACAAATTCAAACAAACTTACACTCTTTTTACAAGCTTTTTTACAAGTTTTACAAGTTTTACTTTTTACAAACTTACGCTCTTTTTACTACAACAAAATTACGATCTTTCGTTATTTTATTCGGTCGAAGGACCGCTGGTGACTAAACGTTTTTCCTCTTATTCTAGATGGTTCAAAGCATCTCAAAAGAATTTTTTTGGAATATTCTGCAGTGGTGTTACCCCTTAAAGAACACGAAAAACAAAAAAAGATTGAGTAGCGTAGACATTGACGATCAAGCACCGTCGTTGAAATATTTAGACGCGCGTGTGTGTGTAGACGATATCGCCAAGACTTGTTATTGATCACGGTCAGTAGCTTTCCAAAACGCTGAGTTTCCAAGTACAAAGAGACCAGACGAAACAACGGAAAATACTTATCAGTCGTACAGCTTTCCAGATAAGACCGCGCGAGGGACATTTTTTCAGCGATCGCGGGACGGATCGCTTTATCTCGTTGGTAAATACGCAGTGTGATATTGCGCCAGTCGTCGCGTTTCTTGAACGATGATACTAGCGTTAAGGAAGCTTTCCAGTGTGACAGCCCGAAAAATCGCTGTTTTTCGCAATTTTTTTTTTAAAGAAAAAATAATCTAATCGGTCTGGTTTTTTTTTGTATATTAATTGGGTATTGAAGAATACAAAACAATTTTTTAAAGATCGATTTATTTATTAATTAATATCTATAAAAATGATGAAACAATTGTTGCAGAAAATGCACTTGGATGTGGTGTCCACGTTGGGGGTCACAATTTTGATCTGAAACAAAAAACACAAAAAGATTATTGATCGGTATATAATTGGCTTTCGTGCTATGGAGGCTTTTTTTTTTTTTTTTTGCAAAAATGGCGCCGGTTTGAACAAAAAGTATCGATTTTAGCATTTTTTTTGGCAGTTTTTTTTACAAAAAAATAGGAAGATGTCAAAAAAAAAAAAAAGCTTCCATAGCACGATAAACAATGACGTTAAGAATATTGTGTAAAAAATTCAACTCGATAGCTTTAAAACTCTGCCCTCCAAGTTGGACACCGTTTTGAAAAATGCTGTTTCGAGAAAAACGCGTTCAAAGTTTCGCTGTAGCTGTAGCGCTCCGTTGCCTTCTTCCAAGAAATGCTGTACAGTAACCGAAATAATCTGAATTTCGGCATGAAAATTTCAGGGAATATTCGGAAGAGTGTATACTATTCGATAAAGCAAAAAAAAAAAAAAATCGATTTTTTGAAAATTTCACACTGGAAAGCTCCCTTAAGAGTTACGGCCACGTGCGAAGATTCGTTGATTATCTCCGTAGGCTATGGACAGTTGGGCGTTTCTGGAGTTTCATCATATATAATAATAGGATTAATGGTATATTGTTGAATAAACAAGGTCAAAGTGCCACTCTGCGTTTTTATATTCCGTATCGTCGAGCGCTCGACCGACAATGCAGTCAGTTTGGGCTTGAGGCTCGTGGAAGCTGCAACGAATAAAAGTCTGGCGGGCTGAAGGAATATTTCGGTCCAGTGTTCTATCGTGTGGTGAACATAATACGACATTTACGATCAAAGTACGAAATAAGTGAAATCTTAGAGATACAAGTTTAAGGAATTTCCTTTGTTTTGACAATCGAGTGATTGCAGGGTAAGAGAAAATCAGTGAGATTTGATTTGGAATAATTTTATTTGTTTTTTTTTTCAGGAAAAAATAAATCGTAAAAAGAGCATTGAATAAAGTGAATTGGTAGACAATAATTGTAGGGTCGTTTCTATTTTTTAAATATATACAAATATGTAGTGAAATTGTCAATACAAAAATTGTAAAAGATACGTAAAACCGTAGTCTTCAATGTATACAAAAAAGATGTTTAACCTGACGTTTTCCCCGAAAAAACACGATAATTGTTCTTTTTTTTCGGCTCTGAGCTAGGTGTAACCCGTTAAGGGAGGACACCACTGTGAAGGGCCGAAAAGGGCAACTCTCTTTGATTTTTTGGGTCTTAGATTATTTATTTGGGATTTAGAAAAAGTGTATGTTATTGAGCATACATTAAACTTGTTGCGTGTAAATTTGTATTTAAGAAAATTAAAAATCAACATTGTCGAGATATAATAGTCTGTATAAAAAAATGTGGTCCAACAGCCGGATCGATCACTCGACAATGGCCGGTCCGAAAAATAAAAAAATGTGTAATCTCCGTAACAGTGCATTGTGTACCAAGGAGACAAAGTGGGACGTTTACGCCTCGCGCGATGTTCATTTCAGTACTCGTCTTCCCCCTCGTTAACGCCAAACGTAATTTTGCAATGTATCGGCATATCTTAATAGACTATCGTGTTAATAATTTATGACAAGACGTTCACCGTTCACACGCTTGAAAAAGCGAGGAAAAGATAATTGCGTTATATCAAAGTACTTTTTGAATGCATCGTTATATTTGAATGAACTATTCGTAAAGACAATTTCGGGATGAATATGTTATTTATTTATCCCGATACAAGTTTACCGCGGTGTCAGATGAAAGTGACAGCTGAAAGACTTACAGCTGTTCCACAGCGGCGTTCAATGCCCGTGAGTGTGAAAAATGCAAACGAGCAAACTTTTAAGGCCTAGGCCCTAAAAATCCTTTTTAGGTCCTGCTTACGCGCACGAAAAAGCGAGGAAGACATGGTCGTGGCATATAAAAGTCGTTTTGAGAAAAACGCAATTGAAAGTTTGAGTATGCGTAAATTGTCGCGCTATCTATTCTCACTAAATTGTATGTAACTCTACCAATCTATATATATAAAAGGGAAAGTCATCGTCCAGCCTAAACCGATGAAGGTAAAACCGTGAATTTTAAAGAGGCTGTTAATTTTATTTTAATCGTTTGAGAAGGAATTCCTCGACATTCAACCCTTGAGAAAGTTAAACTCAATCCTTAAGGGGGCAGCAAAGTTTGTAGGTTTGTATGAATAATATTCTTGTGGTCAAATCACTTGAAACTCAATATGAATGCTCTTCGACACAATCAATAAAACACGTATTTCTCCGAATATTTCTAAATTCAATCCTTAAGGGGGTAACAGGAGGTGGCAAAAGTTTGTATGGGAAATTTATTTGTCTATATAAAAGGCAAAGTCCTGACTTATCATCGCTCAGCCTAAACATGTTGATTTTATTACGTAGGCACCATTTAACGGATTTTTATAAATTCAACCCCTAAGGAACAGAAGGGGTGGAAAAATTTATATAGAAAATAAAAAAATCTGTTCTGAAGATTTACTTGAAACTAAGTATTTACGCTATTCAAGACACCTAATAATGGACGTATCTAGCGTTTGTCGAAATTCAACCCCTAAACCAAAGAGGGTGGCAAAGTTTGTACGAAAAATAAGTTAAAACGAGTCAAATTTACTTGAAACTTTGTATAACTGCTTCAAGACACAATTAATGAAATTTCAGCGTTTTTGGGCGTTGAGGGGAAAACATAAATGTGAAATAAAAATGAACCTACTTTCAGAAGAGTTGCCGGCGACCGGAAGTGAAATGTTTGCCTCGTGGACGTCGTGTCTGGTGTCGACCTTTCTGGGTCTTCTGGGCGTATTCTACATTTGGGCAAAATGGAAACACAGTTACTGGCAACGCCGAGGGATTCCGAGTTTGCCGACGAACATACTGTTCGGCAATTTCAAGGATTCGATACTGATGAGGATAGCGCCCGGCTATCAGCTCGGGCGTTTGTACGCCGAGGCGAACGAGGACGATCCTTACGTTGGCATTTACATAATGCATCAGCCCTTCTTGCTCCTACGCTCCCCGGAAATCATAAAGCAGATACTGGTGAAGGATTTTCCGGCGTTTCCGAATCGCTTTTTCGCCTCGCCGCGAGACAGTGGAGACCAAGTGAGCAATCGCGGCTTGTTCTCCATTCACAATCCCGAGTGGCGTTACCTCAGGACGAAGCTGTCGCCTGCCTTCACCACCGGAAAGCTCAAGAGCCTCTTCAATCTCATGCTCGAGTCGGCCGAGTCCCTCAAGAATTACATGGATCGACGATCCGAGAAAACCACCGAGTCCGCGATGTTCGAGTTCAAGGACACCAGCACGAGATTCACAACCAACGTCATAGCCTCGTTGGCATTCGGGATCAAAATCGACTGCTTCGAGGATCCCCCGCCTGAATTTTACACGAAGAGTGAGCAATCGTTCATTATCATCCCTGGAGCTTTTGTTGATATATGGGCGCATTTAAGGGGTCAGCCCCACTTGCGATTTTGAAAAAAATCGATTTTTTTTATTGCATTTTTTTGGAGTATAAGTATCTGAGAATATGTCCTGAAAATTTCAAGTCGATCCGAACAAAATTGACTGAGACATGAGCGTTGAAGGAGAAGAATCCGTGGATTGAAGAACTGAAATTGAAACTTTAAGGAAGCTTTCCAGTGTGACAGCCCGAAAAATCGCTGTTTTTCGCGATTTTTTTTTTTAAAGAAAAAATAATCTCATCGGTCTGGTTTTTTTTTTGTATATTAATTGGGTATTGAAGAATACAAAACAATTTTTTAAAGATCGATTTATTTATTAATTAATATCTATAAAAATGATGAAACAATTGTTGCAGAAAATGCACTTGGATGTGGTGTCCACGTTGGGGGTCACAATTTTGATCTGAAACAAAAAACACAAAAAGATTATTGATCGGTATATAATTGGCTTTCGTGCTATGGAGGCTTTTTTTTTTGCAAAAATGGCGCCGGTTTGAACAAAAAGTATCGATTTTAGCATTTTTTTTGGCAGTTTTTTTTACAAAAAAATAGGAAGATGTCAAAAAAAAAAAGCTTCCATAGCACGATAAACAATGACGTTAAGAATATTGTTTAAAAAATTCAACTCGATAGCTTTAAAACTCTGCCCTCCAAGTTGGACACCGTTTTGAAAAATGCTGTTTCGAGAAAAACGCGTTCAAAGTTTCGCTGTAGCTGTAGCGCTCCGTTGCCTTCTTCCAAGAAATGCTGTACAGTAACCGAAATAATCTGAATTTCGGCATGAAAATTTCAGGGAATATTCGGAAGAGTGTATACTATTCGATAAAGCAAAAAAAAAAATCGATTTTTTGAAAATTTCACACTGGAAAGCTCCCTTAAACGCGTTTTTCTCAAAATGGCATTTCTGAAGTCGGTGACCAAGATTACTCGAACACTAATGAACCGATCTTCTTGAAATTTTGCAGGCTCATTTAATACATAAAAATGTAGTCTTTAATCGTTCGATTTTTTTTTTCGAAAAAAAAATGGCCGTTTTATAGCCAAAAAACGGCCGTTTTTTTCGTTAAAATCGAACCATTAACTTTGACTGTCCGCCATTTTGTGAAAAATGAATATTTTTTAAAATCCTTCGATTAAAGACTAGTTTATACTTATATTTGACTAAATCCATCCGCATTTTTTTTTCGGATGATCCACTTCGCCGCAATGTTGGTCACCGCAAACCGTGTATATAAAAACATTATTTCATTGACGGCCATTTGCCACTAAACAATGTAATATTTTTCAATAAAAAAATTACTGAAAGTTCTTCAAGATGTGTTCTTTAAGATGGTATATTGATCGATTAAAAAAGTTTTGTAGTTTTCTTTAAAAAAATTCATGAAAAAGGCCTTTTTTTTGCGCTACAAGTGGGGGTAACGCGTTAAGAATGTAGTGTCCGAACATTTCCTACCAAAAGTGAGTATCGGCGGGAATTTTTACCACTTTGCGATAACATCGAAATCTGAAAAAAATCAACCGTATTGAAGATGCTAAGAACATTGGTTTTGAATAATAAAAATGTCGAAAATTTATGAACAAATTGTTTAACCTAAAAGTTGCTTAAAAAATTCCCGGCAAACTTGATTTTTTGTGACGTTAAGTGAATTATGATATTTTTCTGAATACGTAGGATTTATTAAAGAATTTTCTCTCTTTTTCGAAAATCCCGTTGTCGGAATTTTTCGGAGCCTGCACTTATGACACTCAATACTCTGGACACTTTTTGGATTTAATGTGGAACATTGCTCCGAAAACATATTGAAAATTTGTGACTCTTCATCCATTTTTTTTCATTAAAAAAATTAAAATGAAAATAGAAAGAAAATTCGTAAAAAGTTCATGCTTGTTCAGAAAAATCTACGAATTTATTTAATGATATAAAAAAATAGTTTACCGGACGTTTTCTGAACAATTTTTTTTTCAACAATTTACTTATTACTTATTTGCATTATTATTACCGGAAATTGATGTTCTTAGCATCTTCGAGGTGGTTGATTAAAAAAAAAAAAATTAATCTCATCGCAAAGTACTTAGAATTCTCGCCGAAACTCACTTTTGGTAGGGAATGGACGGGCAATAAATCCTTAAGGGGAGAAATCCCTTTCAACGCCCGAAAATGAGTCATTTTTCAAATCGACAATTGATATTAAATATTCAAAAACATCTATTATGCATAAACACGATAGAAAAAAGGATTTCCAAAGTTAAGTTTTTCATCGAAAATTCATATCTAAATAAATATTGATCGAAAACAGTTTTACGCGAATTAGTATTTTATAATTGTTGCCTTTTTACCTTCAGGTCGTGGTCCATTCTCGATGTCGATTTATCGGGCGCTGACCCTCTTCACGGTCTTCTTTTTTCCGGGTCTTTCGAAGTACATCGGTGGCTCGATGCTGGGCAAGCACACGGATTATTTCCGGCGAGTTTTTTGGAGCTCGATGAACAGCCGGGAGGGAGGAAAGTACGAGCGCGGTGACGTCATAGACTCGTTGCTGAAGCTGAAAAATGAAAAACCGGAGGACGGTTTTGGTGCGTTTTCCAAAATTCTTCCGTACAGTAAAAAAAGGACAAAAAACTAGAAGAAAAAGAATTCTTTTTTTTTTCAATTTATCGATGCAGGCCGATACTCGGATGGGTGACCGCTTTTAGTCATTAAATTTCTTCTCGTAAAAAGATGAGAAAAAATCCAGAACTCCAGCAAACCCAATACTCGGATGGGTGACCGCTTGTAGTAATTCATTTTATCAGGGTGCTAAATTCCCTCCAGGAAAAAAACGGGAAAAACTCCCAAGATCCAAATGGATCCAATACTCGGATGGGTGACCGCTCGTAGTAATTAATTATATCAGGGTGCTAAATTCCTTCTAAAACAACGAGACAAAAATTCCCAATATCCAAATGAACCCAATACTCGGATGGGTGACCGGTGGGTCAATGAATTTTATCAGCCTGCTAAATTTCTCCCTGTACTTAAAAAAGAAAATCAAAAACCAACACAAAGCCACTACTCGGATGGGTGACCGCGCGTACTGACCAATTTTATCGCCATGTTGAATTTGTTCGAGGCATTTTTTTTTTTTATAAAAAAGAATCCAAACCCAATACTCGGATGGGTGACCGCTCATATTGATTAATTAATTAATTTGACCCCCCTGCCAAATTTCTTCCCATACAAAGCCGAACAAAACCCAATACTCGGTTGGGCGACCGCTCGTGTGAATAAATTTCACCCCCTCCCCTCCCACATTTCTTCCCACGAGTGTATGAAAAAAAATTTGCAGAAATACAGGGTGACACTCTGGTGGCTCAGTCGGCGATATTTTTCGTGGCCGGCCTTGAGACGAGTTCGACGACGATGGCGTTCACGCTGTGGGAACTCGCGAAGAATCCGGAAATTCAGACTCGCCTCCGAGCCCACATCCTCGAGAATCTCAACGAGAAGAAGGAAGTGACGTACGAGTCGATACAGAACATGAAGTACCTGATGGCGGTGATAAACGAGACCCTGAGGCTTTATCCGCCGGCCCCCCTGATCGATCGTCTAGCCGCGAGGGATTACAAGATTCCGGGCACCGAGATCGTCCTTGAGAAGGGCACCGTTGTTTACGTGCCGCTTCCCGGCATTCAAAAGGATCCCAAGTACTGGAGCGAACCGGAAGTCTACGATCCCGATCGGTTCAGCGAGGAGCGGAAGGGGGATTTGAAGCCGTTCACGTTCATGCCCTTCGGCGAGGGTCCGAGAATTTGCATAGGTACGAGCAGCACTGGGTACAAAGTATTCGATTGTTTTCGATTTTTTATTTATTTTATAGGGTCGAAAAGCACCACTGGGCATCGTTATCAAAAAGTGCGCTCTTTCATGTGCAATCACCTAATACATAACTATATAGCTTACCCAACAATAATAACAGTTAACACGTTCAGCAGACATAATCATTGCTTTAAAAATTCCACTGGGATTTCACGATCTTACAAATCGCGCCAACAAGCTCGAATGTTCTTATTTTCCTTATCGAAAAAAATGACTATCCTCCATCACCGATACAGGTACGATGCCATGTACTATAGGTAATCGACGCAGGCATAATAATAATGATAATAATACTACGTATAATTGTTGGGTTGTAGGTATAATTAAGGTATAATTGAAAGTGTATAAATATTGCGACTCTCGTTAAAGGTCTCAGAGTCGGCATGTACCAGACCGCGGTGGGCCTGATAACGATACTCCGGGATTACGAGGTGTGTCTCAATCCGAAATACACAAAGAACGGCGTGAGCACGCGTTCGGCTTTCACGACACCGGCCAGTGGCATTCTCTTGGACGTGAGGAAAATATCGGCTGCGTAAATATTTCGTTCTTCTGTTTAATGTTCGATGTTAAGAGAAAAAAGATGAAAAAAATACGTGTAGCGTTTGAATGATTCGTGCTGATCGATTATCCAAAGGCACTTGGGAATTGCGCACTTGGCTCTCGTAACGTGGCGAGCATGAGTCGTGTTATGCTAACGAGGATACTCGCGACGTCCTAATATAGGCAGGCCGAGCAGGAGAGAGAGAGAGAGAGAGAGAGAGAGAGAGAGAGCGAGAGAGCGAGCATACCCGTGCGTCATCCTTAAAAAAAAATAGCTACGCGTATATTTTATCATAATATTAACGAAACTCCTTTACAATGATGACAAATGACAGTAGACGACTTCTTCCTTCGGTAATTTTCGCACAATGCAATAACGTAAAAAAATATTGTGCTTAAGTCTATATGTATATACTTGGAACATTAACGAAACTGGTATATATCTACAGGGTGTCCCGCACAAAGTGTTGCAAGCTTATATCTCAGGAAGTACTCCTTAAAATCAGCCATGTTTCGAGCAAAAGTTGTCTCGTTCAAAGAGAGTAAAAAGATAGCAATGTCAATTCGACGTTGAGCATGACCGTCAAGATCACGCGAGCCCGAACTTCGAAAGTTTGAACGAGCCTCCTCATGTTTTATTCCATATTCTTGCAGCCCAGATCGAAACTTTCAAAACACTGCGGGCAAGTATTTTTTCATCATTTTTTTTCCAGTTTCTAGACAGGAAGGTCACGAAACTCGATGGAAAAAAAACTAGCCGGTTTCGAAAAGCTCTCGGGCCGAGCTGAGGCTGAAAATGAGGCATCCGATGAAAAATTTCGAAGTTGACGTTTCGGGTGATCTTGGCAGTTATACCCAAAGTCAAATCGACATTGCGATGCTGTTTCCCCCCCTGAAGCGAAATAACTCGTGTTCGGGACTTTCTTTTAATTACAATTGGAACTTTTCGAGACATAAGCTTTTAGGACTTTATCCGGGCCACGCTGTACAAGTTTTGGGCAAACGTGCGAATTTCGTCACGATGCGCAACAATAAAGTGTTTGTACAAAAAATTTTGGGCCACGATTGAAATGTCGCTCGCACTTCCGGTCGCACACGATTCCGCGTGATATCAATATTCACCCCCCCCCCCTCCTCGCCCCTTTAGGTTCGAAGGCCGTGCCTCTATCTCGGCAACAGGGCGAGATACTTTTTGAACTCGGGAATAACGAGATCCCGAGGATTCGGGGGATTCTCCGCGGTCAGGTAGTCGCTCAGGTACTGAGGCTGGAAACAGAGAATTCCCTTGCTCGCGAGCATCGCCCAGTCGACCGGCTGGTCGAGCTTGTTCAGCTGAATGAAGCAGTGCGTGACCCTTCGACCTCCAGGGCTCGAGTCGTAAGGCGGCCTGGAAGGAGACACCGGAAATCGTAATTTCAGCCAAATGAAAAAGTAGTCTATTATCTGTTGTCCCCCCTCCCTCTCTTTTTTGAAACTAACACGGTTGGGAGGGAGGGGTTGAAACGTGAAGCGATTTTTGACGCTTACTTGGCCTGCAAGACGGCGCCACCGCCCGCTCTCACGAGCCTCTCGAACTGCTCGTACTTCTCCTTCTGCACGAGGAGCATCGCCGTGATCTCCCGAAAGGCACCGCCCGGCTCTCGTTGAAGCTTCAATCGCCATCGATGCGCGGCAGCGGCGATCGACCTCTCGGTGTCGCCGTTAGGCTCGGGTATCACGTTCTTGCTCAGGGGATTGCCCCACTCGTACTTCTCCTCCTGTATCAGGTAGAACATGTTTAGGCGATTCTAGACGGGCTCGTTCAGGGTTGCTACGCATTATTGACTCAGAAATTTCCTGACTTTCCCAGGTTTTGCAAAGTAGCCACATTAGGCTCGAATAAAATACATTTTATTTTCAACAAACGTTTTTTTTTTTAATTAAAAAGACATTAGTGTTTCGGGAAAATTATATACGTAAAAATAGCAATGACTGATTTTTGTGAAAAAAAAAACAACATTTTTAACCGATTTGAAGAAACAAAGGAAATCCTCAACTCGAGCCTTCTATTGAAGAATTATGTTGAACTGAATAACATAATTTTTTCAAGACCAAATATATGGAAATTTGATAAAAAATTGATGTTTATTTTTATCAACCGAAATTCGAAACACAATTTAAACAATATAAAGTAAAAAAAGACATTAAAAGCAAATACAGAACCTGTTCTTCGTTATAAACAAAAGTTTGTACGCCGGTGAGAATAAAGAAAAAATAAATATAAATACTTATCTATAATGACAATGATGTGGTTGTGTATCGACAGATCGAACGCAAATGTATTTTTCTAGTTTTACTTTTAATTCACAATTTACAAATAGAGCTTTACAGTAAATTGGTTTACAGTTTTTTTAATTCTCAATGGTTGGCACTGACATAACTTTCTTTTGTGTATAATGAGGAATAATATAAATATTAAAAATATACGAAAATTTTTATTTTTATACTGCAGTTTTTTCTCAAGTCAGTTTCATTTTTCGTAATTCTTTCAAAAAGTAAATTGTGAGAAAATTGCCTGATTATTCCAGGTGAGAAGAAATGCCCTGAGTTTTCTCTGTTTTCCATATGCGTAACAACCCTGTGGTTCATTTGTCCGGAGACAACGACAGTAAGAGCGAAGTGAACGGAAAAATCATGAGACGCGCGGCAACGCTCTTCGACGGTGGACGCTCTCAAGGTCATTTCAAGGTCAAGTGAAAAAAAAAATGGAAAATCATATTTGTTACAGCGGCATATTATTCTTGGAGGGGGAAATAAAGGTTACGTTTGTTCGGAAGTTTTTTTATTCGGCCATTTTTTTATCGTTTTCTTTTAAACGAGAAGTAATTTTCGAAGTACTTCGATTACCTTTAGACTATTATCTATTTGCCGTATGAATTTATGTTTGGAAGTGGAAGGCCATCGTTTTCAACGTCTTATGTCATTGTTTATAAAAATAATGGCCAAATGGTACAAGTTTTCGGACAAAAGGTACCGGTTTTTTTTTTTACGTGGAATAACATGTCGCTGCAAAAAAGATCGGTTTAAATTTTTTTCTTCTCAAGTTGACCAAGAAAACATCTTTACAATTTCGACTGAATGGAAAAGCGATCTTGCCGTTCTTGAGTTACTTCGATGTCTCAAGATACTCACCCTGCATCGAGGTAATTAAGGGGTTACATCCATGTTTGAAAATATCGATTTTTGGTTTTCTACGGATTCTCAAAATACGACGTACGAAAAACATTCACCGAAGATTGCTAGTCCAGCGTTAAAAATTGAGGGAGTTATGGGCGTTTATAGGTAGGTTCCGCAAACCGGCTTAAGGGCGTTTTCTTCAAAATGACTTTTTCAAAATCGGTGACCACGAGTTTGGTGTAGCCCGTGAAAAATATTGTGTAATATTTGATGACGTATTTCCCGTCCACTCACGTCGATGAAATGTCCCTGCTCGTCGCAGTCCCTGAGATACGTGCAATGAAGCACCCACTTCCCTGCCGCGATGCTACCGAGCATCTTCTCGTTTCTGGACGGTCTTATGCACAGCAGGTGAGTCGCGGTTGGATCGAAATTCATCTCGGTAGAAAGCTCACCGCCCAGATTCTTTATCACCGTCTCGTAATTCGTTCGATCCTTTATACCGGACAGCATGAATTTCAGCTTGCGCGGCTCCTCCGCTGGGGCTTCTTCCGGCTCGACCGGAACTTCCTCATCCGCAGGTTCGTCCACGGGTTCGGACTGAGGGAGAGAGAAGAAATGTACGTTTCGGGCGATCACTCGATAGTTGCGCACTTTCGTGTGGATCGACGAATCTTTTTATTGCCCAATCAGTTAGTACTCATCAATAATTGATAAACATATTGATACTTGAAAATAATTTTTTCATGAACATTTTCAATGGCAGAGTTCTTTTAGACATTTTTTCAAAATTTGTATGTTGAACATTTTTATAACAAACGTGCATAAATGAATGAGTATAAATTCGTATAAATATTTATCAGTAATTATTGTGGATTTTAAGAAATAAATCATTAATCATAAGTACATTGTTTACTTTGAAAATGTTAAACTTCAATATTTCTTACTTTTTATAGTTTTTTTAAGTAAAAATGTTAAATATTTCAATAACAAAGTGGACTTATGTCATTTTCATTAATAACTAATGAATTTTTATTAATAACTAATGTACTAATAACTAATTTTATTAATTAGTGTAATAATTAATAGTGTAATTAATTAAATAGTGTAATTAATTACACTATTACTATTGTGTAATTAATTGTGTAATTACTATTGTGTAATTGTGTATTAATAGTGTAATTAATTACACTATTACACTATTAATTACACTATAATTAAATAGTGTAATTAATTAAATAGTGTAATTAATAACTAATGTACTAATGTAATTTTCATTAATAACTAATGAATTTTCATTAATAACTAATGAAAATCTAATAATTTCATTTCTTCAATAATTCATATAAATTAATTCATAATGAATTCTTTATAAATATTTGTATATCTAATAATTATTATAAATATTTATAAATAAATAGTAATAATTATTTATAAATATTTGTATTTTTTTAATAAACATTTTAAATATTGCTTAAAAACGCACTATTAATATTTCTATATGAATATGCGGTTCATTTTTTAACCAAAATTGTTGAATATTTCAATAGCGCATTTAAATAAATCAATAAGTAGTCGTTGCTATGAATATTTGATAATAATTCCCACAAAGTTTAACTGAAAATTGCCAATTAGTGTATATTTTTCCGACTAACAATTTTCTGTATGTAACGCGTTTGAACAAATGAATAAATGGTATCGATTTCTTATTTTTTTATTTGCACCCTGAAATGATTATTGATCGAGCGGGAAGACACTGCAGCGACTCGTCAAAAACAGCGCTGCACGTAAACGAGTCTTACCGGTAGGTACGAAACTCTCCGCTGATGCGCCGGATCCTCCCAACCCACGGTGTCGGGCTGCGAATCCTTCACGAAGCCTTGCAAAACACAAAACTCTTTTTTACATGTTTCCAGTCTATATAAAATTATATTGCGCAATCTGTATCAATAATCGTGTGTAATAAGTCGTGTCGAATAACTTCGTTTGAATTCACGTGCTCTATATTCGGTGTTTGCATTATTGAGAGCGAGGAAAGATAGTTGTTCGTTAGGAAATCAACGAACTAGTTGATTCGCAGTATTGCCCATCGGGAGAGACAAGCTTGGCCCATCATTCGGTCGACTAATTTTCATAATTTGAAAAAATGGTATTTTATCGAGAATATCAAAACTGGCATGACTCTATCGATCATCATATTGCCAACTTTCAATTCGATAAAATCGCGTACCAAGCGCCATCTATCGTCATTGAGCAGTTCAATGTGCCGCCACCCAACGCGCAAACACAAAGCGCGCAAGCCATGCGCGCAAACCAAGGATCCACGGGCTTACATTTGTTGATCCGTTCGATCGGTTGTTCGTTGTAAACCTTGGCGTTACCGGACAGCGAGTATCGGCTTTCGGCAGTGCTGCTGGTCGCTTGCAGCACTTGATCGAGCTGTTCGATCTGCAGATCGATCGCCTTTTTCGAGCTGTCGTCGTTGAAGGACAATTTCCTCTGGATCCGCGGTTCCTCCGTCTCGAAAGGATCCCCTCCGTTCTCGCTCGTTCTCGCGGAGTGATTGTCTCGCGGGGGCGTCGACGATTTGTTTCGAGCGTCCCGATCCTCGTCGCCCGACGACTTGACCGAGGAAGAGACGTTTCGAATGAAGGATCAATAAAAAAAACGAGCAGATCGCCTCGTTCGAGGTCAAATAATATTTTCGTCACCTTTTGCGAACGGATGGGCTCTTTGACTTTTTCCCAAAACTGGTCCACGATCACCGAGAGCGGCTGGGGAGAAGAAAAGCGAGAAATTTTACAAAATGGCTGACGAGGTCGACGGTGAAGGCGGTAGGAAGCGGACTCACAGTGCTGGGTGGCCGTCTCTTCGGCGGCGGTTCGTCGACCCTCATGTCCGGAAAACTGTCGATCCACTGGACCCATTCTTTTCTCGTTTGGGGCGACGGATCGTCCTTGAATATTCGACCGTAGGGAGTCTCCGGGGTGGCGACGTGAAACGGCGATTGGGGAGTGTTCGACATCGCCAGGCTCAGCCGCTTGTTCACGAGGGGAGTCTCGCAGCCCGGCGTGCCTTGCCCTTGGGGCAAGTGACGCTTGGGCGTTAATATTGTTCGCGGCGTGGGTGGCGCGGGTGGGCCCATGCCCGACGTGTCCCCCGGGGCTGGCGGTCTCTCCGGAGCTTGGAATAGCGAGGAAAAAAGAAAACGAATATTGCAATTGGCCTAATGCTGGCTGTACTTTGCGTCTGAATCGTATCGATGGTGAACCTTCTCCGTTGATTTTACGCTATTTGTTTAAGGGGTTACCCCCACTTGCTATTTTGAAAAAATCGATTTTTTTATTGCATTTTTTTGAAGTATAAGTATCTGAGAATATGTCCTGAAAATTTCAAGTCGATCCGAACAAAATTCACTGAGATATGAGCGTTGAAAGAGAAGAATCCGTGAATCGAAGAACTGAAATTGAAACTTTAAAGGCGTTTTTCTCAAAATGGCATTTCTGAAGTCGGTGACCAAGATTACTCGAACACTAATGAACCGATCTTCTTGAAATTTTGCAGGCTTATTTAATACATAAAAATGTAGTCTTTAATCGTTCGATTTTTTTTTTCGAAAAAAAATGGCCGTTTTATAGTCAAAAAACGGCCGTTTTTTTTTCGTTAAAATCGAACCATTAACTTTGACTGTCCGCCATTTTGTGAAAAATGAATATTTTTTAAAATCCTTCGATTAAAGACTAATCTATACTTATATTTGACTAAATCCATCCGCATTTTTTTTTCAGATGATCCACTTCGCCGCAATGTTGGTAATCGCAAACCGTGTATATAAAAACATTATTTCATTGACGGCCATTTGCCACTAAACAATGCAGTATTTTTCGATAAAAAAATTACTGAAAGTTCTTTTTTAAGGCGGGATTCTACTTTGAAACTTTGAAAAGGCTAAATTGGATGAAAACACCCACCTGGAACACGTCGAAGACATATTATATGGCCCAGGCATCGCTGATTGAGGGTAAGATAATTTTTTCTACGATTTATCACTCACCAAAACTTTAAACGCGTTTTTCTCGAAACGACATTTTCAAGTACCGTGGTCGTGATAACTCAAAAAGTACTCAACCGATCCTTATGAAATTTGGAACACATATTCTATATGTGTGTACCAACCGACCTAACTACAATCAACTTAAAATTTTGATTAGAACTATTTTTTTATTGCAAAAAAAGACCCAAAAAAAAACGCATTTTTTTTTCTTCGTATTTTAGCCGCCATTTTGTTAATTTTGCACGTATATAAAATATTCTAGTTAGGTCGGTTCCTGAAGACATACTGAACATGAAACTATTTGATTTTTTTGTTTCAGACCATCCGTCGGGAAGATTTCACGACCACGGCAACGGTACCTGCTTTTCGAGGCGTTGGCTTTAAACATATTTTACGTGTACAAAAAATGAATAAAATACATAAAAAATTTTTTTTTTATGTACTTAAAGAGTGTATTTATTGAACAGTTTAAACCCCATATCGATATCTTTAATAGTATTCTCAGAAAAAATTCACGAAAATAGCGTTTTTTTCATGGTTTCAAAGTAGAATCCCGCCTTAAGACTCTCGATATATGTACCTTTGTGTTAAAAAAATGCGTTTCTTTTTTACTGACCGTTTCCCAGAAAAAAGATTGCGAATTTGGCCTTTTTTTTCAAGCCTCTAGGTAAATGTAGCCCCTTAATCGGTGATAATCGTTGCCACGTGATCAGAAAAAATTCAAAAAAATATCAAAAATGCGCAGTCTCGAATTGTTACTTCGAATTGTTATTGGAAGTCTGAACGTTAATTACCGACGGTCTCGCCGACGAGGTAGCACGTCTCGTCGACTCTCTTCATCTCGCTGACGCAAGATCTCAGCCAGTCTGCGGTGACCGCCGGCAGTTTCCACTTCACAGCCGCCTTGTATTTGCTCCCCTCCGGCGAGGGACAGAGCAAGTGCGTGCTCGCGAGATGATTCCGCTCGGGATTAGTCTTCCTCGCGAATGTGTCCTGGTACCTGAGAAACCGGGCCCGAATACAATTGTCTATTGTATGCTAATTTTTTACCTTCTGTTCGTAAACGACTTTTATGTTATATTTTATTTCGAGAAACTACATACTTTAAGGATTGAAAAAAAAAATGATTTTTCCGTTTTTTGTACTTTTCAGTGCCGTGAAACGAACGGTAACATTTTTTTTTAAGTTAACTTTGCGTTGATTATTTTTTGTAATTGTAGGAATCGTAAAAAACGCCAGCATGTTGTAGAAAATGATTTTTGGATTTTTAATTTGTTGTACTTTTGAGGGCCGTAAAAAAATAGCATTTTCGAAAAGTTTACTTTGTTGATTAGTTTTTGTACTCGTATGTGCTGTAAAAATTCCAGCATTGAGAAGAAAATTGATTTTTGGATTTTTCATTATATTTTTAGAATTAAAACAATTTTTTTGTACTTTTAAAATTGTTTTTACGTTTTTGTCATTATTTTTTCGTACTCACGCGCGTCGTGAACGAATGTCCAGTATTTTCAAAGAATTGACATTTGAATGTTTAAATTATTTGTTTGTCCCAGTACAAGCCGTAAAAAAAACTGGAATTTCCAAAAACGTGATTCTTTTGACTTTTTATTCTTTTTTATAATTGTACGCGCCGTGACGCAACTATACAGATTTAAAAGGTCTGATTTTTTATTATATTTTGAATCTTTACGCACTGTCAAAAAGAATTCGAGCACTGCAAAACATTCATATTCGTATTTCGATTATTTTTCGTAATTCAACGTGTCGTAAAAAATCCAGCATTTTCAAAAAATCAATTTTGTTCGATATTCTGTCCTGTAACGCGTGGCAAAAAAACTTCATCATTTTCACAAACTAATTTTTGTCAATTATTCTGTTCTGTAACGCGTGGCAAAAAAAAAAACACTCCAGCATTTAAAAAAATTGGTCGCATTGTTGCGTCGGATTGTTTTTCGGTCCTTACTTGGCCCCGAGAGCACTGGCAACCTTCGACAAGTAACTTCGTTCGATTCCGGCGTAAGTGCTCGTTGCGATGACCAGGCTAGCCAAAGGTTTTGCCTCCCGTGGTACGGAGAGCGGCCGATGGTAGTACGCCAGATCGACCACTTTTTCCTGGTCTATGCAGTCTTCCTGTCAGAGCAATGTCCCACACGAATGAAAAAAAACATCGACCTCTACATCGCTTCACACTGTGCGATTTTTACCCCCAAAAAGCCCCCCCCCCCCCCCGGCCATTATTGAGTACACCTCATTATCTGCAATTTTTGTCTCATTTGGTTTTTACGTTTGTAGTTTTTATTTCTTTGCTATTCTGTTTATCAAAAATAACTATCTGCGAGGACAACTTTTGAAAATTCGCAAATTACACCCTACTCGTGATATTTCGTTTTTTTTTTAAATCGTTTCGATCGCGTTCGTTCATGTTGTTGTTTGTTGTAAGGTTCTTTTTTGTCTCGCCGCGACAGTTAACTCACGATGAAAAGATCGGTGACGATCTCGTCGACGGCGTGTTTGAAAATGGCACCGAGGAGCGGCACGACACCGTAATCGGGAACTCCGACGAACGAATTTGACACGAGGCGTCCACCGAGGGCGGCGATATTTTGCATCACGATCGAACCTTCCTCCTCGTCGAAACCGTTGATAAGAAACGTCAGACCTGTGAAGCGTTTGTTAAAATTTAAATACAAAGCGTTGGCGGATAAAATTCAGCGGCAGTTTTCGCACGCGAAATACGTGAAATAAAAATCCGCGATATTTTTCGAAATATTAGATGAAGGCAAAAGTTCGTGGCGTTTTTCCCAATAGACGACGCGCAAATTGTTTGCTCGAGTCCGCTCGAGAAATTTCGATGTTAAAGACCCGCCACGCACTGGTCGACGAATCGTTGAAAAAGTCGAAGATATTTTTCCAAAAATTGAGGAAGACCGGCACGGTTCGTCTTATGGAATGGCTGCGGAACTGAACATTGACCAAAAAAAAACAGCTTCAAACCATTTGGGCGGATACAAAAAGAAGCTCCATGTCCCACATGAACAGTGAAAAATTTAATGGACCGAATTTCCATCTCCGAATCACTGCTTGAACGAAACAAAATCCAGACATTTTTTAAGAGATTAATAACGGCCGATGAAAAGTGGGTCACATACGACAATAATTATTTCTTGCGCTCTCTGCACAATTCTCTTAAGGGAGCTTTCCAGTGTGAAATTTTCAAAAAATCGATTTTTTTTTTTGCTTTATCGAATAGTATACACTCTTCCGAATATTCCCTGAAATTTTCATGCCGAAATTCAGATTATTTCGGTTACTGTACAGCATTTCTTGGAAGAAGGCAACGGAGCGCTACAGCTACAGCGAAACTTTGAACGCGTTTTTCTCGAAACAGCATTTTTCAAAACGGTGTCCAACTTAGAGGGCAGAGTTTTAAAGCTATCGAGTTGAATTTTTTACACAATATTCTTAACGTCATTGTTTATCGTGCTATGGAAGCTTTTTTTTTTTTTGACATCTTCCTATTTTTTTGTAAAAAAAACTGCCAAAAAAATGCTAAAATCGATACTTTTTGTTCAAACCGGCGCCATTTTTGCAAAAAAAAAAAAAAAAGCCTCCATAGCACGAAAGCCAATTATATACCGATCAATAATCTTTTTGTGTTTTTTGTTTCAGATCAAAATTGTGACCCCCAACGTGGACACCACATCCAAGTGCATTTTCTGCAACAATTGTTTCATCATTTTTATAGATATTAATTAATAAATAAATCGATCTTTAAAAAATTGTTTTGTATTCTTCAATACCCAATTAATATACAAAAAAAAAACCAGACCGATTAGATTATTTTTTCTTTAAAAAAAAAATCGCGAAAAACAGCGATTTTTCGGGCTGTCACACTGGAAAGCTTCCTTAATGGTGCAAAACTGATTTCAAAAAAAGCCCCTGAGAATCAATTGGTTCAATTTTTCGCCCAGAAATCCCGAAAGTTCTACAACGATGGCATAATGATTTTACCAGAAAAATGGCGACAAGTCGTCGATCAAAACTGCACATATTTCGTTGAACAAAGTTCATTTAAAAAATGAGAAAAACGTGTTTGAATTTTGGTAAAAAAGTGCCACGAACTTGACCCATTGTATGGAAGGGAAAAAAGCACGCACCTTCGAACATTTTTTCGGTGATCGTTGACTGGCTGTACGGCACGGCGCTGTCGTTCGCCGGGTCTCTTATCGACGCGACCTCGGACACGCAGGTTTTCGCAAACGAGGCCGCTTCGCCGATGCTCGACGCTTTCGCGGTTGCTTTTATCGTCGAATTTTGCGGATGCGGGAATTCTTGAAACGAGATTTCCGGCACTGGACAACAAAATTGTCGGCATTGAAACAAAACGTCAGGTGGGTGCGAGGAGACGATTATAATAAAATTACCGCTTATTTCGTTGTCGGTTTTTCGAAGATATTGCTGCACGAGGCTCGCCTCGTCCTCGCCATCGTCGGTGTTTTCGTTCGTTATTTCCCGGTCAATGTCGAATTGCGGGACGGGCGGTCTTCTCGGTCTTTGTAACATTTGCAAGTTCTGCGACGAGACACGAGAATCTCATTGAGTCGGGAGCGTCATTTTTTCACGGTGAATAAACGAATGAGAATTTTTCATGCCAATGGAAGCCACTTTTTGAAAGATAGGATGAGTGAAAAGGGAAAAATGATCGAGAAGAAGTAGCCCTTTGCGCGAACCTTTTTGCTCAAGGGCGACGGTGGCTCCGCCGTTTTGGGATTCGCGCTCCGTTTCTTCTCGTCGATGAAATGCTCCTCGGGAGCCGGGCGCTGCAGCCTGAGACTCTCCTCGAGCCAGTCTAGACCCAGAATGTGCGGACTGGAAGAAGAGCAACACGCGATCGTCATTGATCAAATAATAATGGCAATCCGACTCGAATATACCTCATTGACAATTAATATGTTAAAAAAAACAATTTAATACAGTCCTGCAGGAACACAAAAATATTGAGTGGTAATTATTCGTTATTTCTACGTTAGAAATTTAACAACAGAATTTATGTGGCTTACTTCAATCCTTTGGACTGCATGAGCTTGAGCTCGTTGGAGGCCTTGCCGGGATCGCCGACGACGACGTGAGTCAGTGCATCCGATATGTCGTTCAGCCGCGTTGCGCCACCTGCGTTCAATATTCGATTGACTTTGTCCCGGTGGGTCGTCGCGAAGCCCGCGAGATATATCTACACAGAGTAAGTGCGTGAAAGAATGTTTCTTCTTTTTTCGTACGAGAAAACGATGGGAACGTTGCAGGCTCGATGGACATTTTTGTATCAAATTGGTCGGATCGAGTTCACGATTTTTAGGAATTTTGTGAATTTTATAAATTCTGCGGATTTTGTGAAGAGTTCGAATGCAATTGACTATAAAATTCATAAAACCTACGAATTTATAAACGCTACGAGTTATATACATATTGACGAATTTTATAAACTTTATGCATTTTATAAATTGTACGAATTTTATACATTTTGCGAAATTTGTGAAGAATGTAACTAACTATAAAATTCATAAAGTCTACAAATTTTATGAACTTCCGAAGTTTCATAAACCTTTGAGTTTAATATATTCTACGAAGTTTCATAAACTTCACGAATTCGATGAACTTTGTGAATTTAACAAATTTTACGAGTTTGATGAATTTGGCAAATTTTGTACACTTGGTGAATTGTAAAAATTTTGTAAACGGTCGATTTTATAAACTTGGCCCGTTTTATGAATTTTGCGAGGTCAGTAAACTTTACCAATTTTATAAATATTCCGAATTTTATGATCTTTACCAACTTTATAAACTTAACGAATCGTATTATAATCTTTATGAAATAAATGCATTCTACGAGTTGTAAACATACGATTTTTATCAAGATACGAATTGTATAAACTGTACGAATGAATTTTTTTTATAAACTTTATGGATTTTATAAATTTCGCGAATTTTACGAATTTTTTTTACTTTACCTTCTGTATACCTTCCATGAATTTGACATGTACGAATTTGATCAAATTTACATATTTTGCAAAAGCCGATTTTTATAAACTCCACTAATTTTATAAACTTCTCGAATTTTATAAATTTTACGAATTTTATAAACTTCAAGAATTCTATGAACTCCATGAATGTTAAAAATTGTACGAATTTTATACACTTTACGTGCGCAAACTTCACAAATTTTGTAAACGGCAATTTATTTAAAAATTCACCAATTTTATCATCTTTACGAGTTAACAAACTTCACGAATTTTATAAGCTTTACGAACCGTATAATCTTTCTGAATTAAATACATTCTCCGAACTGCCAAACATTCTACGAATTTTATAAACACTTCGAATTGTATAAAACCGCTGGATTAAAAAAATTGTACGAATTTGACAAACATCATTGATGTTGAAACATCGATGATACATTTCTCGAACTTCACACGCCCTTCGAATTGATAAATCTTAATTCTCAAAAACAGGAATTCATTGACGAATCTCCTACACCATCGTATTCGGGCAAAAAAAGATTTCATTAAATAAACGAAAATTAAATGAATCCGTAGAACGAGAATTTTTTTGCAACGACGTGATAGATGGAAATAAGACTTGCATTGCATCCGTCGAGGAAGGGCCCCGCCAATTTGGCTTCCCTGACGTCGAGTCTGTCGAGTCTCGCGACGTAAGGCGCCAAGGAGTGACGATCGGCGGTTAAGGTCGTGTCCGGCGCGTTGGTCGTATTAATCGTCGTGATCATCGACTCCTCGATGACGTTGTTCGAACATGCCGGTTCGCCGATCGCGCTTATGGTCGAGCAATTGAGCAATGGCACTGTGTGCGTCGAAAAAACGTTAAACGAATTCAAAACGCACATTTTTTTTTTTCGTAAGGAAGTTGCAATCGCGATTATTTTTTTTTTTAAATAAAATGCACCTTGGGACTTTTCCGGCGTGGAGCAGCCTTTGGTCGACAACACGAGGTAATCGTCGAAAGGGAGGGCGTAGCCGGCGTTTATGCTCTTAGAGACCCACTCGATGTTCAGACAGGCGATATTGTTTTGCTTGGCGTATTTGAGCTTGTCGGTGAGTGGACAATTTGTCGGTGCGAGAACGACTTTGACCTTGGAACCGTCGAGAGCTCCCATGAATGTCTGGAAAAAAGTATACCGAGGATAAAATATGCGATGCAATAATTTCGGTTTCATTCAAGGCGGGAGATTTGGGCGAGGAAAATTTTTGCCGATTTTCGTGGTTTTCTTTTAAAGAAAACATTTCTTCTCCACTTTTGGACTTAGGGTATTTCTTTTTACTGCTTTTTATTGTTACGTATTTTTTAAAATTAAGCTTGAAAAATGGCCGTATGGCACGTTCTTGTAAACTGAATTTTCACACGAAAAAATTCGCTGATTTTCATGATTTTTTAAGAATTCTTCGCCACTTTTGAGACTCAGGGTATTTTTTTTCACTACTTTGTATTGTTACTTTATTTTAATGAGCTTGAAAAATGGCGGTGTTATGGCACGTTCTGTTAAGCTGCATTTTCAAAACTTCAAAGCGAAGAAAACTTTCGTTTAAAAAAAAATCGTGAAGCTCCCTTGAGAATCTTAAAAAAGCCAAACGTCTTACCCCGCCGTTCTCGTTGATCAGTCTCTTCGCAGTCTCTTTCTGCTGTTTCGACAAGTTGGTCGAGGTCACGACGAGATTCATGAAGACGGGACACTTGTACTCGTCGAATCTCGAATCGTCGCACTTCACGAATTCCTTGAGATTCGCTTCCCAAATTGCGTTTATCCAACGATCGGTCAATACGGGGATTTTCCGTTCGATTGCTTTCTGCGAATAATCATATTATACAAAATTCCGATGATACCTTTTCGCGCTCACTTCAATTATTGTGACTATTAAGTCGTAAAATCAGGATGCAATTAGTTATTAGTCAAACGAAATAAAATTGTACAATATTGATCGAGTATACATGTACAGGGCGGCCGGAAAAGTGACGCCCAAAAGGAAAATCTAGCTGTCTCGATTTTGGGGATTATTCGACGGTTTGGAAGTCAGAGGAATACTTTTTCTAAATGTACATCCCACTCGAATTGAATTTCACCTGAAATCGTATTTTTGACGTTTTTTTCAATGAATTGTAAGACCGAAAACTGTCGAATAATCATCCCGAAAATTGAAATTTCACAAAAAAACAATAAACACCGAAAGCACAAGTTAAGCTTTAGCGAAAAGTGCGCAAGACGGGTCTAAGCGTATACAAATTCTTTTAACAATTTAAAAAACAACCCCAGTGGACATTTCGATTAAGTTCTTGACACTTTTTTCATTAATTATCAACAATAACGCCATTTTTCTCCGGAAGATCGAAGAAAAAAAATCAAAATATTTTTCCGCAATTTGAAACACGATGACGAAAAAAGCTCCGTCAAGTTTCAACCAAAATTATCTATTTTAAGAAAAAAACAACTAGAGTAATTCTCGAGATAAGTGACTTCCGAAAACAGCCGAGCGTTTGAAAAATTATCATTTATAAAATATATAATATATCATTTATAATAATATAATGATAATCGGAGTTGGTGCAATGTCAGCGTGTTTGGATTTGTTTGGCTTTCTAAACAAACCCAAACAAACTCCAAAACCCCATAACTTTTTATGGCGAGGGGGGTTGAATTTCAGCTTCCGCCGACTGAACATCATCATTTATATCTCGAAAAAAAAAACAATTTAGGCTCATTTTTCGGAAAAGTCACATATCTAAAGAACTACCAAAACTACAAATAAATGTCCATACGATTTTTCAATCTAACGTATTCCTTCAAAGTTCAAAATGAATAAGCCAAAATGAATAAGATGTCATCGCTACCTCGTACTTCACAGACATGACCGAGTCGCTTATCAAGTGAGTCACGCAGGCCCTCAGTTGTTTCATGAATATTCCACCCATGTATTCCACTTTTTTCTGGATACTTTCCTGTCGACATGAAAAACGAATCGCGTTAGACGAGAACGCAGGAAAATTTTCCCCGTTGTCGAAGACGATTTCGCATCTTTTTTTCGACAATGCGGAGGCAGGGGGGGGGGGGGGGGCGTAAAATTGATATACGCTTTTGCTACCTTGGTTCCGGAATCCAGTCCCGTGGCGCAAACGATCGCGCCTCGCATCGCGGTCGTGAATACCGGATTATTGCCATCGGGTATCGGCTCACCGGACAGGAAGCAGTTGAGCAGGCAACGGGGTCCGACGATCCTGCTGAAGCACGGCAACAATGAGGATTCAGCATTATTTAAATTAATTTAATTTAACCAAAAGAAAAAAGAATACAGAGCGCGTTCGATTTATGTTGGGACATCGGAATAACTCGAGAACAGCGAAGTGAATGGAAAAATGCTGAGACACGTATCGAGTAGATTGGAACAAGGAGCAATATAGCAAGATCACCTTTTTCAAGGTTATTTCAAGGTCGAGTTTAAAAAATGCCAACTCATCTTTCTTATGGCCGCGTATTATTCTACGTACGAAAAAAGGTCACTTTCATCTGCAACGTTCCTTTATTTGGCCATTATTCTCGAACTATTGAATTTTTTACACAGAAAAAGATGGCGCTACAAAAATATAGATTTCCATTTTCTTACCCTGTCCTTGAAATTACCTTGAAAATGTCAACTGAACAACGACCTGATTTTACCGTGTTCGGAAAGTCGTCGTTTGAAAAGTCTTTTATAATTTCTTAAAGAAACGAGAGCCTGTAATAATCCAACGTAGGACATTGGAAGAGCAGTTTTCGAAGCATGTCTCGACGGGGGCCTCGACGAGGATGTCGATAGTAGTATTGAAACTTCATGCGCTCTAGCAAGCAACGAGTCTCGCAGGTAATGCCTAAGTATCATAGATCGTGGGCTCACAAGCACTTGGATTTTCGCAGTTTGTCAAAGGCAGCGCCCTGGAAATCCTCCATGACGAACACGTCCGTCTTCTCCGCCTCCAAGGCTTGGGATCTCCTCTCGTCTATCCACTCCACTTGGAATTCGTTCTGCAGGCACATCTGTATTCGCAAGCGAAAAATAAGTCATTGATTCTCGTCAATTTTTACAAACGACTTCGTTTTCTAACATCTATTGCAAAAGCAAAAAATATATTTGGGTTCATTACCATTATTGATATCTGCTCGTTAAAATCATCCAAATTATTTTCAAGCTGTGTAATTGTCTTTTGCTATGACAAAAATTGAACAAACTAATTTATAGAATCTTCAGGCATGGTTAATTTAATGACATTTTACTTATTTATTTAGCATTTTAGTTGTTTATTTAGCATTTTAGTTGTTTATTTAGCATTTTAGTTGTTTATTTTGCATTTCAGTTTTTTATTTAGCATTCTAGTTTGATATTTAGCATTTTAGTTGTTTATTTAGCATTTTAGTTGCTTATTCAGCATTCTCATTTTTCATTTAGCATTGTAGTTTTTTATTTAGCATTCTAGTTGTTTAATTAGCATTGTAGTTTTTTATCTAGCATTTTAGTTGTTTATTTAGCATTTTAGTTGTTTACTTAGCACTTGGATTGTTTATTTAGCATTTTCGTTGTTTACTTAGCATTTTAGTTGCTTATTTACCATTCTAGTTGTTCATTTAGCATTCTAGTTTTTTATTTAATATTTCAGTTGTTTATTTTCTAATTGTTTGTTAGCGTTGTAGTTTTTATTTAGCATTTTAGTTGTTTATTGAGCATTTTAGTTATTTATCTAGCACTTTAGTGGCTTATTTAGCATTTTAGTTGTTTATCTAGCATGTTAGTTGTTCATTCTCCGTTTTAGTTGTTTACCTAGCATTTTAGTTGTTTATTTAGCATTTCAGTTTTTTATTTAGCATTCTAGTTTGATATTTAGCATTTTAGTTGTTTATTTAGCATTTTAGTTGCTTATTCAGCATTCTCATTTTTCATTTAGCATTGTAGTTTTTTATTTAGCATTCTAGTTGTTTAATTAGCATTGTAGTTTTTTATCTAGCATTTTAGTTGTTTATTTAGCATTTTAGTTGTTTATTCAGCACTTGGATTGTTTATTTAGCATTTTCGTTGTTTACTTAGCATTTTAGTTGTTTATTTACCATTCTAGTTGTTCATTTAGCATTCTAGTTTTTTATTTAATATTTCAGTTGTTTATTTTCTAATTGTTTGTTAGCGTTGTAGTTTTTATTTAGCATTTTAGTTGTTTATTGAGCATTTTAGTTATTTATCTAGCACTTTAGTGGCTTATTTAGCATTTTAGTTGTTTATCTAGCATGTTAGTTGTTCATTTTCCGTTTTAGTTGTTTACCTAGCATTTTAGTTATTCATTTTCCATTTCAGTTGTTCATTTAGCATTTTAGTTGTTTGCTTAACATTTAGTTCCAGAAATTATAATATTTTGTCATTGTCCAAATGTCTATGGTTCCATAGTCAAAAAAGGAACCCTTGTAACTTTCCCATATCCATCCGCGTGACACAACCTTACAGTGTCTACAGTTTTCGATCTATACGCGTGAAATTTTGTGAGTAGGTGCTCTAGGGGGACCTCAGCTAATACGCAGAAAAATGTTAAAGAAAGATTTTTTAATCTCGACAAACAAATTACATCCCGATCGTTCAACTTGATTGTCGATATAATTGGAGTAAGCACGAAACAATACCCCGGGAATATTGTATACAATTGATGTTCGCGGAGAGCAGCCAAACGGGGAATTCCTGTATCGAACGATCATTGGATGAACGCAATTTGGGAAGCGAATCTCAACGAATTCGTGAGATGCTACAATTCGAGATTCGACGAGTACAAGTTTCCCGTCTTTGTGAATGCGATAGTGATCTCTACTAACTTGTCGAAAAAATAGAAAGAGACTGCAAAGAGATCGATGTGTGGCTGTTTCCAGTTTTTGATCTATATGCATGAGATTTTGCCAGTAGACTCTTCGGATGAAGATCTCAATTAACATGTACTGAAATTATGAAAAAAAACATTTTTTTTCCTTTTTTCCCCTGCATCCGAAATGGGAACAAAATATTTTTCTTTCGTGCACCCCATCAGTAGGGCTTCATCGGACAGGTATTCCAAATTCAATTGCGTTTCCGTTTAGCATCTTTCATTGTTAAGTCGATTAAACAGCACGATAAAATTGTAGGTACGAGCAGACGAATAGAACTTCCGACGGAATTTATTTTGGTCGCGTTACATCAACAAATTCAGGGGATAGGGAGAGTGAAAATAATTTTGTCACGTGTTGTTTGAAGCGCCCCTCTTCGAGTCGCCTGTACCGTTGAAATATTACGATTGCGGATTATTTAATGAAACTGAAATTTGGTATGCGACAAAAGATCGTGAATAAAATTCTGGACCAACGAAACTCACGTTGTACGCCTCCCACATCTCTTCGTTGCACTCCTCCTCGGTAGCGCATTTTTCCGGCACGACGAAGAATATCCTGAGATTTACCAAGTTCTCCTGGCTCGTCATTTTCGCGCCGCTCTTCACTTTCGCATCGGTTCGAAAATCCGCGACCGTGTGATTCTCGATAATCGAACGATCGTCTGCGTTCGCTGATGTTTATCGAGCTTTCCAAATTCGAGCATCAAATCTCGAAGAAAAAAACGAGAAAAAAAATTGTCGCCGGAGGCTAACGCCGAAGGAAAAAAACTGGTTGCGGAGTATTTTCGTATTTGCGCATGTTTTTTTTTTGTTTTCTACTAAATATTTGGACGAAATCGCAAGCGTGATACACTCCCGGTGGATTTTTGGAGGTTAGAAAGTCGTGGATACGACGCGCAGCGCTTCCTCTTGCATTTACCGGAGACGATGCTTCCCGCGACGGTCGTATCGACCAATGATCAAATAATATGCGACAAAAGTATTAACATTAACCCGAAAGTTTCAACCTCCGTTCTCGTCGAGGATCTTCCTACAAATGCGAAGGAAAAGGCACAACTCTTGAATTGTCCACAATTTCATGACTTCACGCGGCAAAGTGTGTTTTTCAAATAATCCGCAGGCTACCGAGCGGCGCTTGGAAAGTCTTCAGCCTCGCTGTTTGATTGGTCCGGAGCGGAAAATACTCGCGCATAGAGTATTTTCCGGAGCAACAGCGGATTTTGCATTCGGCGCGAAAAGAATCGCGCTCCGTTTCTCGCCACGTGCAGTCGATAAGAAAGTTCTCGTATTATAAACAAAAACGGATTTACCGACCGATGGTAACATTACCGTCAGTCGGTAAAGCAGAAACCTACCTTTAACGCTCCGACAAAATCATTACCGGCGCACGTTTCGGGCTGACATTGGCCTTTTGACATTTCATTGGCTCGCGTTTCCACTATCGATGTTCGTACCCTCTTCGTAGTTCGACCCCCGTGACCGCAAGTTCCCGAAACGTTTTTATCACGAATTACGCGTTGTCGTCCCCGGACAATGTGCGCGCACTGATCATCGCGAATTTACGAGTAAATATACGCAGGTTTGTAGCCTCGTTATTGTTGCTACCTCGATGTCGTTACACGTGGCGCGAAACACGACGCGCATCATCCAGGAAAGTCAATGTCACCGTGCCCGATTCGATCCATTTCTCCTCGCAGACTCGGTCAATGTCGCTGAAGGAGGAGAGCAATTAGCGCGCCTCAGTTCGCGGGATAGCTGCGACATGGCATGGCTGGGAACGATAGCGAACAATGTTCTGCGCAACATTCGCTTCGCCGACACACCGCCCAACGTTGTTCTCGCGGTAAAGCCGGAGCAATACGGCAATAGGCAGATACGCTGCCGAGAGGACGGCCTCATTCTCTACTGTCCGGACGAGGCGAGAAGAGAAAAATACGACATAGTACTTCACAGGCCGCGCACCGAGGGGCACGACCAAGCTTACAGGTTCGTTGGATACTGCCGCTCTCTAAAAATGCGTTACTTTATTTTTAACGCTAGCTTCCGACGCTGCACGCAGCTAACGTTTTTGGTCCTTGCAGCCTGTTCCGCTGCGACCATGCAGAGGTGGCCGAAGGTCGCTTTCTCGCTTACAAGGACAAAATCCCGGTACTCGTGCAGATATGTCGAGAGGTGATGATCTTGGATGCAGTGTTTTTGAATCATTCCATCATGATTCTTACCATTTTTAGTTACTTCGGTACTTCTATTGTTATCGAAGATATTTTTGGTTATCTGAGATACATTTTGTTATAGAAGGTATTTTTTTAATCAGATATTTTTTATCGGAAATATTTTTTTAATCAGATATTGTTTCGTTATCTAAGATGTTTTTTGTTATCTAAGATATTTTTGGTCATCTTAGATATTTTTTGTCATCTGAGATATTCTATTGTTACTATTGCTACTTCTACTGCTATCATTCTTAATATATTTTAGTTTTCATGTTTCATTCTTATTACATTTTAGTTGTACTGTTTCGTTTTTGTTGTACTTTGGTTGTTTGTTTTTGAGGTGGCTGCATTTGATTAGTATTGTTTGGTCGGGTCAATCGATCGCACAGAGTTAAACTTTGCATCGGCGGAATGCAACTCGAATGATTCCTTCGATTTTTAGTTACTTTGCTACTTCTATTGTTATCCGAGATATTTTTTATTATCTAAGATATTTTTCGTCATCTGAGATATCTTTTCATATCCAAGATATTTTTCGTTATCTAAGATAACTTTTACTATCCAACATATTGTTTGTCATCGGAGATATTCTATTGTTACTATTGCAACTCCTATTGCTATCGTTGTTATTACATTTTAGTTGTTTTGTTTCGTTTACGTTGTACTTTGCTCGTTTGGGTTTATTTTGACTGCATTTGATTAGCTTCGTTTTATTTTTACTGTATCTGCATTGTTTTGCTTCATTCTCAACGTACTTAAGACGTTTTTCTTCATTCGTACTATATTCTAGTTATTTTTCGTGATCCCTTACTCCTCCACGATGAGTTCGGAATATTTAATCACCAAAACGTTGAGCAATTCTCCAACCCGTCCTCACTTCAGGTCGGGCCATATCTAGCCGTGCCAAAAACCTCGCAAGACCCGCATAATTAATTTCCTGCCTGAAATTCAAGCCAAGTCATAAACCCAACCATCATTCAGTCAAATATCTCTCTCCAGGTTGGCCAAAAGTATCGTCCAACGTCCAACCTGCAACGTCATCATCCAAATTAACTTCTCCTCTCTGTTTTGTCTCTCCCGGGCATGCGCTAGTTGGGCAACGTCGGCAAGATCCAGAAGCTGTGCGACACCGTGGCGGATCACCCTACCTGGACATTGGCTCACTTGGCTGCTCACTTGGCGATCTACGAGGCGTTCAACGACGACGCAGTGATGAGCGAGTTAAACAGCAGCGATGCCGAAACAGGAGTGTCCCCGTTGCAACTGGCGATAGAAACGAACAACCTGCGCACCGTCCAACTGTTGATCGGTGCGAAGAGTTCGCTGGAGCATCTGGACTACAACGCGAATTCGGTATTCCATTACGCGGCGACCTCGTCAAAGGAGATCATTCTGACGTTGGGTGCGGACCTGCCGAGCATCCTGAACGGTCGAAACAGCAGTGGCTACACGCCGATGCACGTGGCCTGCCTGAACGACAAGCCCGAGTGCGTGAAGGCCCTTCTGCTGATGGGCGCAGACGTGAACATTCCGGCAAGCGATCGGGCGCATACGAGTCCGGGCTACGTGGGTGACTTTTTGCACAACAAGCCAAACTCGTTGGTCGCGGAGGACATGAAGTTCGGCGGCACGCCTTTGCACTGGTCTTGCTCACGCGAGGTTATCGACGCGCTGATCGAGATGAATTGCGACATCGACGCGCGGAACTTCGAGGGCCGTACGGCTCTGCACATAATGGTGATGAGGAAGAGGCTCGCTTGCGTGGCGGCCCTTTTGAGTCACATGACCTCGGTGAACAGCGTCGACGACGAGGGCAACACGCCGCTCCATCTGGCGGTGCCGACAGGCTCCACGTCCATCGTCCAATTGCTCATTGGCTTCGGCGCGGACCTGAACGCGCGCAACAAGAAGTGGCAAACGCCGCGCCATCTCGTCAACTCCGAGGGCAACAACGACGGCGGCAAAATATTGTACCTGTTGCACGCGGTCGGTGCGAAACGGTGCTCGATCGATATGCCCGATTGTACGATCGGTTGCAAGCACGACGAGGATTTCTGCGGCGTGGCGCCACCGGAGCCACCGACGGCAGTGCCGCGAACGGCCCTCGACCAGATGCTCTACGTGGCGAGCATGGAGCGAATGGCGTCGAGCGGCGACGAGAGCCGGCGAAAGAAGCTGGGCGGTAGGTTGCTGTGCCTCGACGGTGGAGGCATCCGCGGCCTCGTGCTCGTCCAGACGCTGATCGAGATCGAGGAGGTGCTCGGCCGACCGGTCATCGAGTGCTTCGATTGGATCGCCGGGACCTCGACCGGCGGCATCCTCGCTCTTGGCCTCGCCGCCGGCAAATCTCTCCGCGAATGTCAAGCTCTGTATTTCCGCATAAAGCAGGACGCGTTCGTCCCATCGAGGCCTTACACGAGTGAAAATCTCGAGAAGATCCTCAAGGACTGCCTCGGCACCGACACCACAATGGCCGACATCGTTAAACCCAAACTCATGATCACCGGTGTACTAGCCGATCGTAAACCAGTCGACCTTCATCTTTTCAGGAACTACGAGTCGCCCAGTGAGCTGCTGAAGATCCCACCGAGCACCAAGTTCAAGCCCACCCTACCACCCGCGGAGCAACTATTGTGGAAAGCCGCGCGTGCCACCGGCGCCGCGCCCTCGTACTTTCGGGCCTTCGGACGCTTCCTCGACGGTGGCCTCATCGCCAACAATCCCACCCTCGACGCCATGACCGAGATACACGAGTACTGTCTCGCCCTCGAAGCCGCCGGACGCCAGGCCGAAGCGAGGCCGCTCTCCCTCGTAGTCTCCCTCGGCACTGGCCTCATTCCCGTCACCCCACTCAAGGACATCGACGTATTTCGCCCCGAGAGCGTCTGGGACACCGTACGCCTCGGCATGGGCATTTCCGCGCTTGGCACCCTCCTCGTCGATCAGGCCACCGCAAGCGACGGCCGCGTCGTCGATCGCGCACGCACTTGGTCGTCCATGATCGGCGTACCCTACTACCGTTTCAATCCGCAGCTATCCGAGGAGGTCAACATGGACGAGAAGAACGACGCGATATTGGCGGAAATGATTTGGACCGCGAAAGCCTCGATGCACGCTAATCGCGATCAAGTCAGGGAACTCGCAGCTATCATGGCAGATTACTTTTGATGAGATTTTCACATCACCTCGCACTCGTCCCAACCAAAACGCGTCGTGCATTCGCCTCTTTGGCTCTCTCGCTTGCTCATGTATACGTAGTGGCGGAATGGACGATAAAACGAGACGAATGTCTTAGGGCGATGCGGAAAAATGTGATATTTTTTTTCTTATTTATCATAGCACGGAATGGTGGTGTATAGGGAGAAAAAATACTGAGCAAAGTGGGACCGATAGCTAAATTTTACAGAGCGTATCCATTTTTGGCTAGTTTCCTCATTTTTTATCGAAAATGGAATTCTTCACGGGTTATGTGATTATTGGCATGCGCGAAAACTAAATTTTCAAAATGTGCTAAATGTCAGAAATGTTTAAATGCCCAAAATTGCAACATTTTCAAAATTTTCAAGATTTCAAAAATTTTCAAAATTTCAAAAATTTTCAAAATTTCAAAAATCTTCAAAATTTTCAAAATTTCAAAAATTTTCAAAATTTCAAAAATCTTCAAAATTTCAAAAATTTTCAAAATTTCAAAAAATTTCAAAAATTTTCAAAATTTCAAAAATTTTCAAAATTCACAAATTTTCAAGATTGCAAAACTTTCTGAATGTCATTTTCAAAATTGCAAAACTGTCAAAATGTCCAAAATTTTCTAAATAGCAAAACTCAAAATGTCCAAAATTGTCAAAATTGCAAAACGACACAAAACTTTCAAAATGTTAAAAAAATATTAATGTTCAACCTTGCGAAATTAAAAAATGTTTCACTTTTAAAATTTCCGAAAACATCTAATCGAAAAAATCGATAAACTTATTTTTCCGCCGAAAATCATATTCATGGACTTTTCAAGACATTTTGTGGGCGTTTTTTTCATTCGAGACATAAAAAGTCGTGATTTCAAGACACATTTAGGAAAGTACCGGAAATAAGCTTGCGCCACTTTTTGAAATTGACCTACAGCGCTCACATCGCGGGATTTTTTTTTCACCATGTACCAATATTTTTTAGTATGGCCCGCAAATTTTTTTTTGCATCCCCCCCTCTATATATATATATATTGTCACGGAATCGAGGAACGCCAGAGTGTCTCGGCGAGGAACGTTAAAGAAGGAAGTACATCGAAGCTTCGACGAACCGTCTAAAAAAAGATCGGTATCCGAGACAGAATTCCGCGTTAGTGCGGTGCGCTAAAACTGAGAGCGACGCATAGCTTTGAGTAAAAAGAAAGGAAATCCCCGATGCGGAGACGCTCACGGATGTCTGGTCGTCGGTGAGATTCGAGTTAGTTGAAACATAGAGACAGAAAAAGAGAGATAGAGATAGATAGAGCGTCGTTACGTATGTGGCGGGTTCCGCATGCAGGATTGTTTTCTATTTTCTACCGTTTTGTACACTTAAGTCCATTCGAGCGTACAGGGTGACAATTATAAGGCAGTCGTGTGCTTCACAAGTGTCTTGCGCGAAATTTCGCGACCGAGAAAATATACGATATTAATTGGCTTTTAAATCCTCTTCGAAAAAAAATATAGCGTATTTTTGTGACAAGTAGTATTTTCCAGGAAAAATTAAGCATTCTCAAAGAAGAATCAAAATTCCATTTTGAGTTCGGCAGAATAAAGATAAAACGTTGAATACGAAACACTTGAATTGTTTTTTTTCAAATGGAACTAAATTCCTTTGAGCCATTTTAAAATGCATCTTCGATAATTTTTCTTTTCGACAACGAGATGTACAGAAAAGTTTTGCAGTTTTGCATCTTCATTCTGTTGTACTCAAAATGGATTTTAGATTGTTTTCCAGAACTTAAAAAACTCGTGGCCACCTTATAATTGTCACGCTATCGATATATATGTATGTGTGTAGTCACGGGTCTGCCCGACACAGAGCGAGACCGTAGCATCTGAAACGAGCCATGACATTAATTACGTCCAATTGAAACGAGAAGTATTCGTACTCTAACCGCAGCTACAATCATATTCAGTTCGATAAACAATGTCTATCGAATCTCAAGATTTTACGCGGCGAAGGTGGAGTCGGTGTGTCGTGCGCGAGTACACTTCTAGTCGTAGTTTATAAATAATGTACAGCGAGCAAATAACCGCACTGACTCATCCCGCGGACACGGATATGTTCAATAAAGTACGATAAATGTTGCACCGAATTGTCAATTATTTTGGTGAAGTTATTGCAAAGAAAGCGGAAAAAGAAGCAAAAGTACCATTTTATCAGTGAAAAGTGGCGTTTCGGTATGTCACTAGACGTCACTAGCTCTCGGCCAATTGCATGTTCAATCGTAGATCCAATGCTAGCAAGTTACTAGAACGTTGCGACCTACTGCCACGCCTGAAATCCTTCAGCGTATACTAAGGTCTCAAATTTTGCCGTTCTCACCTTAAACGTAATAGACATTCCCAAGCGCATTCAGCCGTCCACGGCACAGGCTAAAGAAAATAATGAAACGCCACATTGTCGAAATGCCTCCGGTGTTCGTCAAAATCACACAAACTTTCCTTTTATTGACACCTTTGCCTCATCCAACAATGCGTTGCACGATCGAGGATCGTATCAGCTTTACAAAGGCAGCAAGTGACTCAGACACATAACGAATCGCCAAAAACATAGAAATTCCGTACAGGTGACATATCGCGACATCCGGTGCATGGCCTCGCGCCGGGATTTCCAGGCGCCCTCGTCCGTTCGAACTTGGCATCAGCGGGGCAGATTATACCGGAGTATTGTGTCCACGTCATCCGCAGTTTCTGCAATCTACCGGAACAGGAACCATCGGCACCGAAAATGGCACCTTGTGTCGGAAATGGCACTTTGTGCCGGAAATGGTACCTTGTGCCGAAAATGGTACCTTGTGCCGAAAATGGTACCCTGTGCCGAAAATGGTACCTTGTACCGGAAATGGTACCTTACCGGTACGTCGTGCCGAAAATGGTACCCCATCGGTGCCCCGTGGCGAAAATGGTACCCTAGTGGTACGTCGTGCAAAAAATGGCACCTTGCCGGTACCTCGTGCCAAAAATGGTACCTCGCCGGTCCGTCGAACGGTTCGGCAACTATCGTGGGCCCACGTAGTATGGCGACTGAGGCATCGGTGCCGCCGCTATGTACGGATAGAACGAGTGCGCCGGCATGCCCTGCGCCTGATAATCGTTCTCCTCGTGCATGCCCGGATAGACTTCCGGCGCCGGATAATACTGCGCGTGCACGCACGCGTACGACTTGTTGCTCGGATTGTTCGCCACTTCCGGATACTTCAAGCTCTCCGGATAGCGCAGCGGTGTTTGCTCCTCGTAAGCTTTGTTGATGCCGTTGTTGTTGCTGGCGCTCGTTTGTTGATGCGCCTGCGCGTACCGCGATTGGTTCGACGAGCCCTGGCGAAGTAGATGATGATGATGATGGTGATGAAGAAGATGATGATGACTCGATTTGGCCTCGATGTACGTCTTCGTTGAGAGATTCGACGCTGGCGCCAACGGTGGCGTCAATTCGTACCTCGTCCCGCTACCACCCTCGTAACTTCTGCTCTCGTGATACTCGATTATCGGTGCTCGCTTGCTCCCGTTGTTGTTGACGCTGCTCGCCGTAGTCTCGCTTACTTGCCGACATTTCGCCAACTCCTCGTACGACTTCGTGCCAATTTCACCGTCGCACGCTAGATGGCGCTCGTACGACTTGTTTGCCGATTCCGGCTGATAGATCTTGCCGTAATTGCAGTCCGACGAATCCACCGAGCTGCTAGCCGATTGCAGCGCCGAGCTGCGGTCTTGATGCTGATGGTGACTACTCGGTGGGGCCGGTTGCTCGTCCGATTTGGGCTTTCTTCGTCGTGGCTGGTACTGATCACACATTATGTCAATATGTGTATATATAAATTCTTTCACCGTATAGTAACATTTTTTGTCAGAAACAAATGTTTGATATTTTCGTATATACATTCTAAATTATGATTAAGAGGGAATGATACCTTATCGCGGTCGGTATGGTAGAACGATTATAGATTCCCACGAATCTCTGAAACGGCTCTTCAGATCCCGTCGAAACTTTGCCAAACGACGTCAAATAGATAGACGAACGGCTGTCTTCTCCTCAAATTTTCCGAATTTGAGAAAAAAAATGTAGATTGGGTTATCATAAGCCAATCTACATTCTTTTTCTCAAAATCAGAAAATTTGAGAAGAAGAGAGCCATTCATCTATCTATTTGACGTCGTTTGGCAAAGTTTCGGCGGGATCTGAAGAGCCGTTTCAGAGACTCGTGGGAATCTATAATCGTTCTACCATACCGACCGCGATAAGGTATCATTCCCTCTTAATGGGAAAAAAAATAATTTCGGTATAAAAAATTAAGAAAATTAGTCTAATTATATCAAATTGAATTGAAAATGGAAGACGAGAAGAGTTAAATTGGTCAAATCCACATTCAAATGGAGATCTTTTTTCTCGATGTATTTTTTTAGGGGTTGATAAATAATAATTTATTATTATTTAAAAAAAAATTATTAAAAGAGTTATTAATATCAATAATATTGAAATTATTTATTCAATCTAAAAAAAAATTAGCCTTTTTAATTGGAAATTAAATGTACTTGTATACTAAATAAATAATAAGTTCATCAGTATAAAAATATGTAAGCAAATAATGATACTACATCAACAAAATGTCAATATCAAGCTCTAGCTTCAAAGCAAAAATGATGTATATTTGAAAAGTGTAGTAAATAAAATCGATATAACGTAATGATAATAAATAGAGTTCCGATTAAAACATAGATTCCATGAAATCCGGTTAATAAAAAAAAAAATTCTTCCGTATATAGAATCTGCAATTATAAAACTAGCTTCCTTATACACTCCATATTGTAATATGGTAAAATACAAACCTAAAATAATTGTTGATTGAATAGCTTTTAAAGTTTCTTTATAATTTTGTTTAATTAACGAATAATGATCTCACGTAATTGAAATTCCAGATGATAATAAAGTAATTGTATTTAATAATATAGTTTTATAATGATCGAATCTATTAATCATTAAATCTATTAATTTCATTAAATCTATTAATCATTAAATAGCTTTTAAAGTTTCTTCATAATTTTGTTTAATTAATGAATAATGAGCTCACGTAATTGAAATTCCAGATGATAATAAAGTAATTGTACTTAATAATGGAGTTTTACAAGGATCGAATCTATTAATCATTAAGGGGGGTCACTTTCTTCCAATTTCAATTCTCGGGGATAAAGATATATGGAAAAAAGTTCAAAATTGCCCTGAATGGCCTTTCACGGTACGTGAGAACGTCGAGGAGGATATCTTTGCGTACCGACCTTATAGTGAGGGTGCTGCTTCTTGTGGACGTTTCTCAGTCTCTCCGCCTCCTCGACGAACGGCCGTTTCTCACCGTCGCTCAAAATTCGCCAGAGCTTGCCGAGGGTCTTCGACAGTTCGGCGTTGTGAAGCTGCGGATACTGATCGGCGAGTCTCCGTCTGGCTGCTTGGGCCCACACCATAAAAGCGTTCATCGGACGCTTGACGTGGGCGCTTCGGCGACCGCCGGCTCTCGACGTCACAGGTAACAGACTCCAATCGTATCCTGTACGAAGGTCGGAAAGGAAACGAAAAAAAAAAAAAAAAAAAAAACAAACAAACGAAAGAAAACAATTGCGGAAGTTTACTTCGCGATTAGCGCGATATGTGGCCGCTGATAACGTGACCGGAAGAAGGGCTGGGAGGGAGGGGGGGGGGGGGTAGATATTTAACCGGAAACTCGGCACTTGTCCCAAGAAATTTCATTGTAAAAATAAAATAATACGAGAATGAGCGAGGGAGGAACGAGAGAGGGTGAGGAGAAGAAAAAATCGAAAAAAAAAAAACGAAATAAATCCGAACCGACGAAGTTTTATCGCGCGCGCCTCCCTGTGATAAAATTACGACAGCACCTGCATCCTATATGTACTCGCGCGTGTCTTTATCATTTTATATGCGTCCTTGTTGGTACGAGGGCAGCAGCAGCCTCCGGAGAATTTGTCTCTCGTTCCCTTCACCCTCGCTCGTTTTAAGGGGTTACCCCCACTTGCGATTTTGAAAAAAATCGATTTTTTTTATTGCATTTTTTTGAAGTATAAGTATCTGAGAATATGTCCTGAAAATTTCAAGTCGATCCGAACAAAATTGACTGAGATATGAGCGTTGAAAGAGAAGAATTCGTGAATTGAAGAACCGAAATTGAAACTTTAAACGCGTTTTTCTCAAAATGGCATTTCTGAAGTCGGTGACCAAGATTACTCGAACACTAATGAACCGATCTTCTTGAAATTTTGCAGGCTTATTTAATACATAAAAATGTAGTCTTTAATCGTTCGATTTTTTTTTTTCGAAAAAAATGGCCGTTTTATAGCCAAAAAACGGCCGTTTTTTTTCGTTAAAATCGAACCATTAACTTTGACTGTCCGCCATTTTGTGAAAAATGAATATTTTTTAAAATCCTTCGATTAAAGACTAGTTTATACTTATATTTGACCAAATCCATCCGCATTTTTTTTTCAGATGATCCACTTCGCCGCAATGTTGGTCACCGCAAACCGTGTATATAAAAACATTATTTCATTGACGGCCATTTGCCACTAAACAATGTAATATTTTTCAATAAAAAAATTACTGAAAGTGCTTCAAGATGTGTTCTTTAAGATGGTATATTGATCGATTAAAAAAGTTTTGTAGTTTTCTTTAAAAAAAATCATGAAAAAGGCCTTTTTTGCGCTGCAAGTGGGAGTAACGCGTTAACAAGGATAATAAATGTATAAGTGATATGTGTGTGTGTGTGTGTATAAGTAAGCTGGTTAAAAAAAAAAATTTTTTTTTTTCGCGGTTCTCACCGGCAAATGTTACTACGTTATGAAAAAGTGAATCATACAAAATTTGAGAGGTCTAAACATTTTTTTAGCTAGTGCTCAAACGATGGATTTTTTTTTTCGATTTTTCGTCAGTTTTTTTTCTTCATTTGTTTTCTTACTCCAAAACAACATATTACTCCAAAAAAACACGCATACTTGTTAGACGTTCAGTGATGTAAACACCGTGTTCTTGTTCATCAAGTGGTTAATATAATTTTCACAACCGAATTATACAGAACCCAAACAAACCCAAACAAAAATTTATAATCTAATGACTAAGGATATGATAAATATAATGAATATAATGAATAGGAATAATTATATTACAATAATCAAAAGAGCAACACGAATGGAGTGAGAGCCTTAATAATAATAATAATGACAATAATAGTGATAACTATGATCGAGAAATCAATAAATTGAATAGAGAGGGAAAAAGGGGGAGAGGGCCAATAACTACAATAATAATCATAAAATTAAGCATAATTATGACATACCCAATAAATATAAAAAAGGATGGAGCCTTAATAATTATAACGAAAAAGACGTAAATACTAATGATGATGTTGAAGATAATAAAAATGATAAAATCAATAATAATAAAAAAAGAGAGTGAAATAGAGAAAAAATGGTGTTAAAGTTTGCACCGTTCGAATACAATGAAGATTCGTTTTTATGTTTTAATTTCCGTTTTTTTAAATTATTATACGAATTTTTTTTTTGTAGATTTATGTAGTAGATCGTTAAAAAGTATCTTTTAAAAAAATTGAGATATTTCTGTCGACGAAATCTGCTAGAAGAAATTAAAAGAATTCGGAAATATTTCATTGCATTCCAACGATGCAAACTTCAACGTCATTAAAAGAAGGCAGGAAGGGACAGAGAAAAAGGTAGACGAATTTTGCAAATAAATATATATACCCACACAGTTTAGTCATCTCTTTTCTTCCTTCCTTCCTAGCTTTCTCACACTCTCTGTTTGTCTCTCTCCCGCACTTTTTTATTTTCGTTGTATATATTGTATACACACACAGGGTATATACAGGGTGTCCCAAAACTGAATACGTTCCCTGAAATCGGGGGTTGGGGGTGAACTTCTGCGTCGATTGATATAAGCATGTGTGGGTCTCAGATCAACCCCTGAATTATTATTAATTTTTAAAAGCGTGCGTATCTGATTGGCCCGCCTTTAAAAATGAATAATAATTCAGGGTCTAGAAAATCAGCACATATCACCATGGGACAGAGGGGCTCAAAAAGTGGCCCAAAAACCTCACGTGATTAATAAACGACCCCTTACCTCCTCGTCGTACATTCTAGACAGCGCTGAAATTGTAAGCAATGCTATTCTAACCTAAAAATTAGGTTAATGCTACTCTAACCTAAAAATTAGGAACGTGAACAAAAAACTGTTCATACAAAAGTTGTGAGTTCTGGCCCGACAAATTTTTTGGAAAAAAAATCACGATCCTATTTACAAAAACATGTCGACCATCTTAACTTTGCCATTTCGAATTGTGGACCAAAAAAAAAAAGATTTTTTTTTAAACGTCCCCCTTTTTACCCTAAACGTTGTATTATATTCAGTACTTGATCGGAGCAGTATGCTTCGAGATAAATAAGGTGTAAGATTAAAACGGGACACCCGGTATATATTGATGGCGAATTTAATTAGTCGAAAATTTGGGTGAAGCGCTCGTTTCGGTAAAGATCGAGAGGACGAGCCTAGCGCGGAGGATAAGTCGAGATTTCTGAGTAGCTAATTATCGGGGTGACACGGTCGAGCGATGCGGTCCTTCTGTGTCGTCGTCCCCCGTTCCTCGTCGTCGCATCCTCGCGATAAGGCTCGCGGGCCCGTCGAGCATCGCAAGGATACAGGGCAGGAAATTGCGGGAGAATCGGCCGCGAGAATTCTGCCGGGAATAGCTCGGTTTTCTACGGATCGGGGATGTCGGAGGCTGTTGCGAGAGAGGGGGGGAGCGAGCGTGTGAGAGAGAGAGAGAGAGAGAGAGAGAGAGAGAGAGAGAGAGAGAGAGAGAGAGAGAGAGAGAGAGAGAGAGAGAGAGAGAGAGAGAGAGAGAGAGAGAGAGATAGATAGATAGATAGATAGATAGATAGATAGATAGATAGATAGATAGATAGATAGATAGATAGATAGATAGATAGATAGATAGATAGATAGATAGATAGATAGATAGATAGATAGATAGATAGATAGATAGATAGATAGATAGATAGATAGATAGATAGATAGATAGATAGATAGATAGATAGATAGATAGATAGATAGATAGATAGATAGATAGATAGATAGATAGATAGATAGATAGATAGATAGATAGATAGATAGATAGATAGATAGATAGATAGATAGATAGATAGATAGATAGATAGATAGATAGATAGATAGATAGATAGATAGATAGATAGATAGATAGATAGATAGATAGATAGATAGATAGATAGATAGATAGATAGATAGATAGATAGATAGATAGATAGATAGATAGATAGATAGATAGATAGATAGATAGATAGATAGATAGATAGATAGATAGATAGATAGATAGATAGATAGATAGATAGATAGATAGATAGATAGATAGATAGATAGATAGATAGATAGATAGATAGATAGATAGATAGATAGATAGATAGATAGATAGATAGATAGATAGATAGATAGATAGATAGATAGATAGATAGATAGATAGATAGATAGATAGATAGATAGATAGATAGATAGATAGATAGATAGATAGATAGATAGATAGATAGATAGATAGATAGATAGATAGATAGATAGATAGATAGATAGATAGATAGATAGATAGATAGATAGATAGATAGATAGATAGATAGATAGATAGATAGATAGATAGATAGATAGATAGATAGATAGATAGATAGATAGATAGATAGATAGATAGATAGATAGATAGATAGATAGATAGATAGATAGATAGATAGATAGATAGATAGATAGATAGATAGATAGATAGATAGATAGATAGATAGATAGATAGATAGATAGATAGATAGATAGATAGATAGATAGATAGATAGATAGATAGATAGATAGATAGATAGATAGATAGATAGATAGATAGATAGATAGATAGATAGATAGATAGATAGATAGATAGATAGATAGATAGATAGATAGATAGATAGATAGATAGATAGATAGATAGATAGATAGATAGATAGATAGATAGATAGATAGATAGATAGATAGATAGATAGATAGATAGATAGATAGATAGATAGATAGATAGATAGATAGATAGATAGATAGATAGATAGATAGATAGATAGATAGATAGATAGATAGATAGATAGATAGATAGATAGATAGATAGATAGATAGATAGATAGATAGATAGATAGATAGATAGATAGATAGATAGATAGATAGATAGATAGATAGATAGATAGATAGATAGATAGATAGATAGATAGATAGATAGATAGATAGATAGATAGATAGATAGATAGATAGATAGATAGATAGATAGATAGATAGATAGATAGATAGATAGATAGATAGATAGATAGATAGATAGATAGATAGATAGATAGATAGATAGATAGATAGATAGATAGATAGATAGATAGATAGATAGATAGATAGATAGATAGATAGATAGATAGATAGATAGATAGATAGATAGATAGATAGATAGATAGATAGATAGATAGATAGATAGATAGATAGATAGATAGATAGATAGATAGATAGATAGATAGATAGATAGATAGATAGATAGATAGATAGATAGATAGATAGATAGATAGATAGATAGATAGATAGATAGATAGATAGATAGATAGATAGATAGATAGATAGATAGATAGATAGATAGATAGATAGATAGATAGATAGATAGATAGATAGATAGATAGATAGATAGATAGATAGATAGATAGATAGATAGATAGATAGATAGATAGATAGATAGATAGATAGATAGATAGATAGATAGATAGATAGATAGATAGATAGATAGATAGATAGATAGATAGATAGATAGATAGATAGATAGATAGATAGATAGATAGATAGATAGATAGATAGATAGATAGATAGATAGATAGATAGATAGATAGATAGATAGATAGATAGATAGATAGATAGATAGATAGATAGATAGATAGATAGATAGATAGATAGATAGATAGATAGATAGATAGATAGATAGATAGATAGATAGATAGATAGATAGATAGATAGATAGATAGATAGATAGATAGATAGATAGATAGATAGATAGATAGATAGATAGATAGATAGATAGATAGATAGATAGATAGATAGATAGATAGATAGATAGATAGATAGATAGATAGATAGAGAGAGAGAGAGAGAGAGAGAGAGAGAGAGAGAGAGAGAGAGAGAGAGAGAGAGAGCTTCTCCCCACCGTGTGGTAAGCTCATGTTCAACCGGTACTCGGATAGGTGACCACTCATTCGCTAGTTTCCGGATTGCGATACGAAACCGGAAGCACCACCGGAGGAGTCTCTCTCGGGAATTGAAACTAGCGAAGTGACAAGTACCAATGCGGCATTGTATCGTTACAATGTACACTCGACACACCGCGCGTTGTATACAGTACAACACTCCACACATTAGCCGCGTACGGCTTATTCGCGTTTCTACAATCTTTCAATCGCTTTTACGGAGTGCACGTTCCGCCGCGTGTGTCTCGCTAACTGTCCCGTGCATTATTGGAGCTTCGCGTCGGCGATAAATTACGCTTGGCCCGGTGGGATCATTCTCGAGAGCTCGTGCTCCACCGGCAGAGGAAGATTGAGAGGTTGAGAGAGAAAAAATGCGAGAGAAAGGGAGAGAGAGAGAGAGAGAGAGAGAGAGAGAGAGAGCGCCGAAGTGAGGAAGAGAGATGGAGATGTGTCGCGATTTAATTCGGTATACGCGCGCGTAATTAGGGTCTTCTATTGAGCTCGGGGTTTCGCTTCACTCGCTGCACCTGTCGCGGCCAAATCTCTTGTATACGTACATATATATATATATATATATGTATATATATATATATATATGTATATGTATGTGTGTATATATATATATATATATATATATATATATATATATATATATATATATATATATATATATATATATATATATATATATGCGTGCGTGTGTGTATGTATGTATGTATGTATGTATATACGCGCATACATATACATGCGCGCGTGTGTGTGTATGTTTTTTTTTGCCGTACGTGTGTACAAATTCGCAGATCGCTCGCTGCATATGAGCGTCTCTATCTCGCCGTACGAATCCGTGAAACGAGCAAGAGCGATGGTCGCCGAGGAGACGTGAGCTTTCAGCGCCAATTAAAACGTCCCTGCTAAACGAGCCAGCGTAGTATATACATATGAATGCAAGCGACGAAGGGGTTTCGGTATAGGCACGAGAGCATATGACATATATATGTTCATACACATGTATATTCATATACGCACGTACGTGCCAATAAAAGAACCGATCTTCGATATACGACGAACGTTGTCGGGGGAATTTGTATCGAGCAGCCGGAATTTTTATCAAGGCTAACGTTGCAAAATCGAATTACGATTGAAAAAACTGAATTGTGCTCTTCGGACTTCCCTGAGTACCCCACATGCAACTTTTCGAGGCGTTTAAATTGAAGAAGATCCTACATGTGGTGCAGAAGTTGCACGTTGAAGATAAACTTATGGTTACAACGATGGAACTGCTAGTCAAAGTTTAAACGCGTTGTTTTTCGAAACTATGTTTCTCAGACGGTGTACGCTATTTCTCTACACCTAATAAGCGGATGGACTTTAAATTTGGTACACTTATTCTGGACAATAGTAGTTTAGTCGTCACCGACGTTTTTCTTCTTAACATTTTTTTTAAATTTGTTATTAACAACAACGATTTCATTTTTCCTTGAGAAATCTTTTAAAAAAATTCAACATTTTTTTTCTATAAGAAAAATAAGATAACACAATAAAGCTCGGTCAAGTCTTAGGCAATATTATCTATTTTAAGAAAAACTTGGTGTTTTTAGTATCAGATCAACCGGCTGGACAAAATCAAGTACACCATTGAGCACCTGACGTTCAAAGTCTCTTCACGACATTCATTGTAATTTCTTTAATTATTAATATTTTTCAATGAAATTTGGTACACAATTTTGTTAAGGGAAATGGAGATAAATATCTAAACGATTTCGCAATCCTCTTACTTATTCCTTTGTAATTATTTTTTTAGATATAATCCTAATTTTCGGGTCATCCCAGTGCGCTAACCCCTTAATATTCATACATATAATAATACAGAAAAGTGCATTCAGAATATATATATAAATATAAATATATATTCTATAAAACTTCATAAAACTATATACTTTATAAAACTATATAACGATATAAATATAGATATATATTCTCTATGTACTTTTCTGTATTATTTATTGTACTGTACCATGTATTTTATATAATCCTAATATTCGGGTCATCCCAGCAGGCTAACCCCTTAATATTCCTACATATAATAATACAGAAAAGTGCATAGAGAATATATATATATTCCCTATGCACTTTTTTGTATTATTATATCTATGAATATTAAGGGGTTAGCCTATGCACTTTTTTGTATTATTACATCTATGAATATTAAGGGGTTAGCCTACCGGGATGACCCAGAAATATATATATATAAAATATATAAGAATAGAAATAAATAGAAATAAATTTATATAAAAAAAAAAAAATAAAAAACACTACACAGAGTAAAAAAACACAATAACAAAAATGCACTGCGAGTAAAAATTCGCCACACGCGTGATCGTATACAGTTGAATACCTTGAAGCAATTTTCCAACCGCATCGTCGATCGCGGTGTGTTCTCTCCTGTGGCTCGGTCCAGCTTTTCCGTCGTTTGTCGTCGGGACGCCCGGCGCCGGATTTCGATTCTCATGGGGCTCCATCAGGTGAGCGTGTACACTTATATATGTACAAATATATATATATATATATTTTTGTCGAAAAATAAAATTGTCACTCGCGCTAGCACGTCTGCGCGGCCAAAATTTTATCGTGCTCGGGGAAGGTCTGTTCCGCGGGTGAATAATGTTCGAGACATCGCGCACATTATATATGTATGTTTGTATATCTGTGAGGACACTTATAAATTTGCGAATTCGCGCACAACGACGAGTCGACGAGGAGATGCGAGAATTTTTTTTCGATCTACACTTGGACAACAATGTGTGAGAATTATATTTTTTTTGTTTGTTACGTTCTATATTTCATTTTTACTTTAATATTATATATTATATATATTTTATTTATATATGTATACAAATATATAGATTTAATTTATAAAGTTTATATATATATATAAACTTTAAATAAATATAATTTAATATTATATCCATTTATATTTTTTTATACATTTTAAATAGATTTTTCTTTAACATATTTTTTATTATTTTATTCAACATTATACATAAATATCGACCGCAGGGTGGCTCGAAAAGCGACGTCCAAAAATGAAACCCAGATGCCTCGTATCAATATCCAAATCAGCCCCATTCACGTTCTACGATCTTTATCACCTTCCGAGCAAAAAGCATTTTCCGAATTCAATTTGTCCACTCTTCCTGTAGCACAGGTTTTAATTCGTCCCTTTACCCCAGGTATTTTCCTCTTGGAAGTTTTCCAAAGCGATCGGGAGTCATTTCGACTAATACAGTTATTTCCTCTTATCATCTGAACTTTATCGACTGATCCTCTCAAGCGTATTTAAAAAATGTTAGATCGACATCTTATTTATTAAGTCATTTATTGATTGCTCCACAGTGCACTTCGCAATACAAGTGAAAAAAATCTCGTAAAAGTAAACACAGAAGCGAGAAAAATAAAAAATTCGTTGTTCTCGAAAAGTAGAAGAGATCGTGGAACATAGATGGGGTTGATTCGGATAGAAATTGATACGAGGCATCTTCCTCTTGGACGTCACATTCCGGGCCCCCCTGTATATATATATATATATATATATATATATATATATATATATATATATATATATATATATGTTTACAATCTATACATACTCGTGTGTGTACATACGGGGGAGCGCGATAAGATGTACACGGGGAGAGAGAGCGAAGAGCTCGCGAACGCGATCGGGGATGAACTCCGAGCGAGTACTGAGAGGTACACATCCCCGCGAGTCGAATTAGTCGCAGGGCGCGGGTGAGATGAAGCAAGAGAAGAGGACATGCTGGCATCAGGGGGGGCCAAGGAGAATTCTGTGACGTGTAACACGTGTGTGTATATACATACATACATACATACATACATACATACATACATATATATATATATATATATATATATATATATATATATATATATATAGCCTTTAACCAAATATATACATACTTTGTTTGGGTTCGTATGCATATGTGTGTGTGTGTGTGTTGCAGCGACACGCGTACGATTCGATAGATGGAAGAGCAGGATCCTGAAGAGGCGGTACCGGCGTGGACCACACCACCTCTCTAGCCTTTCTATAGAGTTGGCTCACTAGGCGGGTGGGGGTTGGGCTCTGTTCTCCTCGACTCTTTATCTATCTATCTATATATATATATATATATATATATATATATGCGTGAGCGTGTGTGTGTGTGCGTGTGGCGTGAATATTTACCCAAACAGACGCACACACGCGCGCGCGCACACACACACACACACACACACACACCTGAAAATCACAAAATGTCATGAAAATCACAAAGTGTCATGAAAATCACCAAGTGTCATGAAAATCTCAAAATG